>CM024579.1:18474042-19029042 GCA_014182395.1 Eucalyptus sp. ANBG9806169 | reverse complement strand
ATGGCATATTATATAATCTTGAGGACACCTATGTCTATCTTTAACTAAAAAAATACCTTGTGAAGAAAAATAGAAACTAGATCGGACTTGATTAGCCTGTTGAGCTAATAATTAGTGAGCACAAGGTAACTCAAAATCAAACTATTCTATCTCGAGTAATTATTAAGCCGTTTTGAGCTCATTGTGGATACACTCGGTTTTTTTTTTTGGTGTAAATATGTGAATATCATTAATCAGATGAGGTAAAAAAGCTTAGGAGAATCTCCTAGCATTTCATAAAAACTACTTACATGAGGAGATGGAGGAAGGAAGCCTCCATATAGTAGCCAATAAAAAAATTGTTTGCGAAGGCATGCACTTTTAGTAGAGTGATACCCTACATCTTACAACCTTTCGAATCCTAGCCAACAAAAGATAAAGCTCAATTGACGTGTTTTGAAACCGTTCGTGGTTACGTTCCATCCAGATACAATAGATCATCTCTAAGAAAGACAGCTTGAGGAATCTCGGTTTTGCCACTAAAATAAGTTATATAGGATTGCCTCAAGCACCGTTTTAATAGGAAAATTGTTCAAAAATCTTCCTTTTGTGTGATAGCTAATTTGCTTCTGAGAATTTTAATTGTGCAAATTTGGTCATAACCATTTTAATGATTTATTGACATAGACATTTATTGTGATACATGGTACGATTGGTATTAATATGCACAATTTTTTTTTCTTAAATTTTTTGTAACTTTTTCCTTTTTCCTCTTCTTTTGTCCTTCTTCCTCTATCAATCACTAGGTCTAGGCGAGGGATTGCAATCAGCCACAAACAAGGGTCGGCAAAGTGGACCTCGTTGGACTAGGTGAATGTCGAGCCTTGTTGGCCACTAGTGAGGCTTGACCCTTGCCTATGGCTTGTCACAAGCTATCGCTGAGGAATGAGGAAAAAAATAAGTTAAAAGATTTTAAAAAAATGTTTTTGTTAACGTTGGTCATGTCATGTAAGATTATTGGTATCCATATTAATGATTTCTAACTAAAATTTGATTGTAAAAACTAAATTGACATATCGCCAAAAGGTTTACAACTAAATTAGCATAGTTCAAAATTTTAGAACTAAATTGGCAAAATTCAGAGATTTATTATTGAATTCCCCGCCAGTTTATAGGTTTATGATTTTTTTGATAATTTTCATTTTTTTTACCATAAATTAACTCCAGACGAGGACAAAATGAAGCCACGCAAGCTCGAGTATCGTTCCTTCAAAGATAAAGGCTTGTTTAGTCCTTTTGCGACGTTCCGTAATCTCGTGCAAGATTTGACATTTTCGTCCCTGGCCCTCTAATGTGGCAAGGCGTGGACCTTGATTAGTAATGGTGTAAGGAAAAAGAATGATACATGGCTGACTAATATGAGAAGTTCTTCAGAGTTAAGTCGAATCTCTCTTTTTTTCTATTTTTGTTACCACGAGAAATGATTTGATTCACTATTTTTTCTTTTATTGAATTACAATCGACTAATTAGAAAATACTAGTTGTAAAGATGTACTTATTGTAACTTAGTTGGATGGTAATTTAAAAAAATTATATAAGTTGTACAAATTTTTACATTTTATGACATTCACGAGAATGAAAATATAATTTTTAACGATGAAAGTTCTAAAGTAAGGTATCTCTAAATAGTTTTAAATAAATTGGTGGTCCTTTTGCATGTTTATGTTTTGAGATTATTTTTGTATATACACTATAACATTTTGTGAAATCAGTGCAAACTATTCTAAAAACTTAAACTGTTTGATGAAGACGTGGTGAAATATTTATTATTCTAATACTTCCATTTATGCTTCATCTAGTCTTTTTGTCTAGTATTGAACATAGACATATTTAATTTATGAGGCAAATGGGGTCCGGAAAAATTTAAATGCAGGATCTTTAGTTTTGAAACCATGTGAGATTTTGTGAGACTATTGCTAATTGTTTTAAAAGTTTAAACTATTATATGAAAACAAAGTTAAATATTTAATCATTCTAACATACATAAATGGAAGGATTGCGACATGGTGATTATATTGATTTAACTTTGCGGTATAATTGAGTGTTGAATACTAGTGACTTTTTTGTATTTATTTCGATGTCATAATATTTAATACACAACTGCCTATGCGAGTATGATATTTAAATACTAACTAGAAGAATAAGGACTTCTTCTTATGAAGTTTTTCTCAAGGGTAACTAATTTACAGGAAATTGCAATATATGTTACATGATTTCTTTTAACATTTTAGGATTTTCGATATGTTACAATTTTCATAGTCACAAAATAATTAATCGTTAATTTATAATATTTTTTGATATAGCATGGGTTAATCATCTATCAGTAGATAGGTCGAAAAAAAAAAAAAAAACTTTTGAGTAATGAATGAAAGAGGATATTTGGATTTTTGTCTTATTAGCAAATTGATTAATTAATTATTATTTTCAATTAATACAATAAACAAATACCATTCAATTTTTCATCATGCTTCATTTTCTTAAATAAATTGTTTTGGTAATTAAGTAAACATCTATGTGCTCTTTGCATGTCAATTGGTCCACTAATTTCCTATAAAAATTTGGGAATGGATACTATTTTGACGCATGGCGCAATCATTGAAGCCCATTCTACCTAGCTTTCTAATTGTATATAAGCTTATGATTTTTTTTTTTTTTTATCGTCGAAAGCTCATGATTCATTTATTTCGCAGAAAATAAATAATTTCATAAAAATAACGTTTATATTGCTTACAAATATGAATGAATGAAAAATATTTTTATCATTTATGAAAATTTTTAGACATAAACTATTATGATTAATGAAAACAGTTTTTGTTAACTGATTATTTCAAACTATATAAACTATCATTTTTAGAAAAAATTCTTTCCAAGTCGTTTAGCTTTCTGCTAAACAAACGTACTCTTGACAACACTTAAATTCTTTTTAGCTACCATCGGATCTTTGCAAGGTTAGATTGACAACACAGACAAAAGACAGAGCAGCAAGAGATACTGCACAACATATCATATATAGAAAGACAAACGCAGAGTTTTATTGAGAGCTTCTGTATGTTCGATAAACTGAATAAGGAACACCAGAACGTGCTGAAAAATACTTGTCTTCGCTAGAGCGCGTAAGCTGAGACGATGGGACTTCTCACAACGCGAGTTCCATTGATCTCCTTCCAACTGATGTACCCGTAGTTACCTATGTAATTGCTCCGAGGAATCGACCCTTCCAGAGAGATCTCTACCGTCAAGTTGAACTCGGCTCTGTCGTACTTGCTTGCGAACCACAGCTCCGAGGGTTTTGCTGTGGCCTTCATGCTCGACGGAGTTGTCACTGTGGCCTGGTAACTTGCAGGCCCTTCGGCCACGTTGGTTAGGATTCTTTTGAAAGTGGCGCTCGTGGTGTTGGTGTTGTTGAGGATGACTATGAATGAAGGGTAGTTGATGTCGAGAGTCGCGGATGCACAAGAGAAGTTCAATCTCCTGCTAATGATCTTTATCTGATTGGCGGAATAGTTCATTCCGCAGAGGAAATTGATGTAATCCTCAGGTTTGATGTCGTAGATCAGACCGGGATCTGAAGCCTTTTCCGGATCTATATGTCCTGCTCCGAAATCAAGAGGCGTTCCTGAAGCTCGGGTGGTCATGTCGATGATGGTTTCATTGGTGTTATCGAGAATATAAGCCGTGGTCATCATTGCCGATCGGATAGCGGCGGGGCTCCAATCTGGATGGGCCGATTTTAGCAGCGCAGCGACTCCAGCGACATGAGGAGCCGACATGGAAGTTCCCGATAAGAGCGTGTAGTTGCTAAACAAGGAGCTCTGACCTACCCCCACTATTTCTCGGTTCGGTGCCCATGCCGCCAAGATATCGACTCCAGGAGCTAATATATCTGGCTTTAAGATCCACGGGACTTGATGGGACGGTCCTCGAGCTGAAAACCATGCTACCTGAGGAGCTGGTTTGGTCCCGAAAATGGTTATCGAGAACTTGATGCTGACCGCCGGATTCTCCGACTTCAGCAAGTAGTCCTTGATTCTGTCTCCATCTTCGGGTACGACGGCCACGAACGGAATATTGAAGTCTTCGGGTTGGAGAAAAGCTCCAGATTCGGTACTGAAGATGGCACCTGCAGCTCCGGCTCGGGTGATTTCGTAGGGATTGACTCCGTAGTCTTCACTAACAAAGTCGCAGAAAACTATCTTTCCAGCGACATCCTTCGGGTCGAGAGAGTAACTGTTGCAGATTTCCTTGCTTCTGTTGCCGTGGCCAAAGTATAGAGCAACTCTTGAGATAAGCAGATCTTCTGGGAAGATGGATTTTCCTCTAACAGTTAGGGTTCCGTTGCCGAGGACTATATTGGCCGCAAAGTCCCTTGATATGGTTCCAGCGCCGACAGTCGTTAGCCACGGAGCTCCATTTTGCATCGTGTATCCTTGAGGGCCACCGTTACCTGCTGAACAAGCAACGAAGATTCCTCTCGCCATTGCTGCGAAAGCTGCCACGGCGATTGGATTCTGGTCGAACGGTGTCTCGGCAAATCCAAGCGATAGAGACAATATATCAACACCGTCCGCTATGGCTTGGTCCATGCCTGCTAGGGTGTCCGTCGCAGACGAGTTGTATGTGTCGGTCAGGAATATCACCTTATACATCGCGAGCCTAGCAGCGGGTGCCATACCTGTTGCCGTGCCCTTGGCATAGCCGAAGTAGCTAGCGTCCCTCACGGGGCTCCCGGCCGCTGTGGACGACGTGTGGGTCCCGTGCCCCATAAAATCCCTCGGGGAATCGTAGTCATCGGTCGTCGATATGTTCAAGCCGTACTGCTTCATTCCTTTGCTGAACGACCGGGCTCCAATGAGCTTCCGGTTGCAGTTGGACGAGTTGAAGTCCACCCCGGACTCACAAGAGCCTCGCCATCTCTCCGGCACGGGGGACATGCCCTTGTCCTTGAAGCTCTTGCTCTCGGGCCATATCCCGGTGTCTACGACGCCGACAATCACGTTGTCGCCGAATTTGGCTCTTGGCCAGAGGCCTGTCTGTCTGTTCAGGCCAAGAAACTTAGGAGTATATGTTGTGTGAGCGTTTCCGAATGTGTCCGGATACGATGCAACATGACCAGGAACCTGTTCCAGCTTCTCTAATTGGGACGGTGACAGCACTGCACTGAATCCATTCAAGACATGGTTGTATGTATAGAGATGGGTCGGGTCTACTTGGTCGGGGGACGACGATAGGGACGACAGAAGTGATGTGTACCAGTCATGGTGACACGAGAACGAAGTGGGCAATGCCGATTCGTCCATGTAGATTATGTAGGGTTTTTGGTATTCTGTGGCCAAAGCGGACACTATGGTCGAAATGACAAGGAAGAGCTTACAAAGCATATCATACTCCATTGTCATTCCGTATAGATATCTGAAACTGAATGTCATTCCGTATAGATATCTGAAACTGAATGTTGTTTATGTTATAATTATAAATGGAGATTAACTTGGGCTTATATAGAGGACCATATCTCGTGCAAAAATATGTCAAGAGGCGATGATTGCGATCGAGTCAATGAAATCAAAATTAAAGATGCATTTTTAGCCGGCAAAGCAAGACAAGTGCGGATAGTTGACTTCGAAATATCGTCTTCAAGGAACGTAAGCATGCGTACTTAATTTTATGATTATACGACGTGCCAAATGAACATTGTTCATTGAATCATCGAATGCGATCTTAGATTCTATTGGCCCACCGTACATTCGATCGGCCGAGAAGGGCAATAAGGTAAAAAGGATCTGGAATTGCCAACCTCCTAGCAGGTGGAATCGAGATGAGAATCAATCTAATGAAAAGAAGGAAGAAGGACGGTTCTCAACCTTCTATCTTATTATCAGACGGCATAATTACCCCCGAAAACTTAGCAATCCATCTTGCCGGTGAAGTCGGCGATCATTTTTAAGAGACGTCAATTGTTCGTATTTTCTAAATGGAATCATTTTGCCCAGCTAGTATCAGACAGGAATAAGATTCAATTTAAAGAGCATAACATCAAAGAACATTTACATCAACAACATAAAAAGCTACCCGAAAGAATTTTTGGAGAAGGTATTATAATATTTAAATAATAAACCACACCTTTATCTAACAGCTTAAACTTTTAGAACAGTTGGCAGTAGTATCACATTAAGCTAAAGGTGTGCATGGTCCGAGATCGGGAACCGTCTGCTAAGGACTGGTTCCAAAAAATTGGAATCGGGATCCACCCGTTTGTTGCATAGATCCACCCGGGAACTAGACCGCCGGTCCGGTCCGGTTCCCGGGTGGATCCATGGAACCGATCTTAGCGGTGGCGTCAACGCTCGGGGAGGAATCGAAATGGCTGCAGGGATCGTGCGGAGGGGCAGCGGAGCAGCGACCGGTTCGGGTTGTCGCGTTCGTGATGATTACACGCTCCGCATCGGATCTCGGCCGAGCCCGTACGAGAGTCAATCAGCTCTCGAATCGCTTTACCTCCAGTGCGTCTCTTCTAAATTAAGATGGGATGCGCACAAACCAAGTGGGCTCAAGTGACCTTTTCTTTTTTTCTTTTTTCTTTTTTTTTTTGACTTGCGACCTTTTCCATTTCGAGCGAGATTAGTGATATTGAAACCGATCTACAAAAATAAGATGCTATTGCTGAGCAATACGACAGATTATAAGTGAATATTTGTCAATCGAGTTATATTTAAGACTCAACAAGAATCTGTCGCATTATTTAACAAATCAATTTCATAAACTATTTTTAGTATGCTCGAAGATTTTATATAACTTTTTCTTTGTTAATTTTGAAAGCCCGTGGTTATGTCGGCATGGTTTTAGAATCATGCATTTGGATCCGCCCGGCTTAAATTCGATCCCCATGTATAATAATAGTGCATTTAATTCTAGGTTGAATAAGAGGGATATTGGAACCAACTTGCAGGACGGTTTGTTTTAGTAATTTTTTTTAATATTAAAAATTAATCGGTCCGATCCGAGCGGGCAGGCGGGCGGATCCGCCCATGGAACCGGGAACCGGACCGGTACCCACCAGTTCTCATAAATTGGAACCAGGAACCGGACCGATTCCCTCAAGAACCGCCAGTTCCGGGCGGTTCCGGTTCGGTTCCGGGCGGTCCGGATGGATCCCAGTTCTTTTGTACACCCCTACATTAAGATTTTAGAACAGTTGGCAGTGGTTCCACAAAATCTCACATGGTATCAGAGCTAAGTGTGATGGGGAGTGTTAGAATATTTAAATAATAAACTATATATTCATCTAACAGTTTAAACTTTTAGAACAGTTGGCAGTGGTCCCACAAAATCTCACAGAAAGTCTCTAGTGCAGAGATGCGAAAAGCAAAAGGTAACGATTTTAAGGACGTGAAGCCAAACGGGCATTGGACTCCCGAACGATATACTATCCGGCTTGTCAAGATTTACTGCTACCCTCTCTAGATGAAGAAATGCATATCCTATCTGAAAGGTTCCCAATGCAAGAGCTAAAAGGAGCACTTCTTAGAATTTCCTAACACCATGAAAGCACGCGCAACTCTTTGTCACCTCTCTTTAACAAAATGTTCGGCAAACTTGTGACACTAACCTTACAATTAGCAAACTTTACCCGCTCACTGAGGCTAGCTGAAAAACCTCAAGGGGTGGACATCCACTTTAAGGCTACCTATCATATTTTGTTGGTTCACCCATGATGGGATGTGTCCAAGGGGCACGGTTAGCCCTAATGAGATGTGTGTTCAAGAGGCACCAATTGCCTATGATGAGGTGTGTCTTGAGAGATACCTCTTGAAGAAGTATGAGTGATTATTTTTAAGGGAAGTGACAAATATGAATAACATATATATATATATATATATATATATATATATATAAATGAATAACATACAAAAGGCTTCCATTATCTAAGCAACACTGGCACGGACACGCGACGTGATGCTACATGACACAACATGATACGTTGACACATTGGGACACGTTATATATTAAATATATATTTTTATATATACATAATTGTTTCAATAAAATTAATTTGATTCAAATTCGCAAATAAAAAAATAAATAATAAAAAGAGCTTAGAATGAATTTATACTAAAAATATTAATTTACCATTTGTTAATATCATTCATTATTTTAATTTGAAAAATTCAATTACATTCTAATATTTTATAAAACGTAAAGGGAAGAAAAATAATCCACATTTTGAACTCGCGAGTCAAAGTATGTCAAAAGAGAAGAGGAAAAAAAAAAAACCTGGGGATAAATTGCATGTCATGGGAAGTGAGAGTCGGAAGAGAAGAGGATACTAATTTTTCTTCTTTCTCCTTTATTGATATTTTTATTTTATTTTTACATATTTACATTTTGACCCACAATTTATTGAAAACTTTTAAAATTGACTTCATGTATGTCGGAATTCTAGACTCGAGTGTCGGAGAGTATTGAGAGAGTTGACCAGGTGTCGGATTTTTTGACACATGTTGACCGAGTGTCGGACTCTGACTCGATACGAAGGCTCCCGAAAAATGTCGGTGCTTCGTAGTCCATTACTACTTTGAAAAGTCAATTGGTATTAACGCTATGGAATGAGAATACTTTTCTTGTGATTGTATTAGAACCATTGTGAAGTTGTAGATTCGTTTATTGCACATCGATGATTCAACGTATATTCCTGGGTAATCGCTTTTATTGTATATCAAGAGGTTAGTCATTTCTTCCATCGACTTTTTTTCAATATTGGTATCAAAGCTAATGTTTATGATCTCTGCTTTGTTTTTTCCGTTGAATATTTTCACTTGTTATTTTGATGTGGAGATCAAAAGGTAAAACTTCATATTGTCGGCATGTTTATTTTTCGGAAATTGCAACATGAATGATCAAAGATGAACCGAGGCGAAGATTGGGTTTGGAGGATGTAGACGACCGCTCTTTTTCGGTCAATTCACGAAATACTTTTCTGGCGAAAATCAAATTTTAATCATACAAGGTTAAAGATCTCATCAAGACGAGCAGAACAGCGGGTCGCACTCTTCTGGAAGGCCGAGCGCGTGACTAACCTGCTGGAAAGGCCGAGCGCGTGAGGGCCACACACGCGTCGCTCGACGCCAAGGTTGACGTGATCGATGACGGCATCCACTCAACCTGATGATCTGACCCGGTTGACTACTCAACTAATTAGACCAAAGCAGTAGCTTGGTCTGGGCCAGGTGCATGCGTCACACACACTGCGAATGGTTGGTGTTGTTGTGTTCATATTGAAGTGCTCTACATTGTAGTAAAGTTATTTTACATGTTTGAAACTTTTAAAGGCATAAAAATGCATACGAAATATGTGTATTTTTTGGCTGTAAATGTATTGTTTATTTTTTATTGTTTGTATTTGCTTATGATTTTGGAAATATATAAGCTAATCCACATGTAAATTGTCACATATAGGCTGTGTGGAGCTTGGTTCAATGATGGTAAGTATATATTTTGATGTGCTTGCAATTTCTTGGTTTTGAGCAAACTTGAACACTGGCTGGAATTTGGGAAAGATTCAGCCTAAGTTTCCTACCTATCGGATTAATCTTAAAGTCGCATAAGTCTAGATACAATTGTGACCTTTACAATGATTTCTTCTGGTTCGCCTCTTCCCTGATCATCTCTATCATAAACATTGCCAGCTCGCCTCTAAGATTGAAGCATCTAAATGTCCACTTATGTTATTCGATGTTATATTGCTCTTACTCTTAAGACTAGGTGAATCATGCCCTAAAAACCTATGAAGCACGGACACGTTCTAGGAGCTTCTGTGTTGTGTCGAACATCTTGACAAGTGTCCGACACGCTCGGACATGTTGAAAATCCGATAAGTGGTCAACTCTTTCTCACACGCTCCAACACGCTCCAACACGCGTGTCCGGAATTGCAAGAGGCATGGTGATTTCTAGGGTGGGTCTGCAAGTGCGAAGGGAGAGAAAATTGTTGAAGAAGGTGACGGAGAGTGGAGGCAAGGGTGAGGGAGCGGAGTCAAGGCTACGAGCCACGACAAGGCCGCGACTGCAAGGAGGAGAGCCACGACTGTGATGCCGCAATGGAGGACAGGAGGCAAGGTTACAACTACGAAGGAGGGAGGGCCGAAGGTGAGATGGCGAGCAATTGCGATGAGGCGATCTAGAGAGAGTGGAGATCAAGATGAAGAGAATCGGGCAAGGAGGAGGAAGATGAAGCCGCGGAGGAGGATTTTAGCAAGAAGAGTAGGTAAAATTTTAAAATGGGAATTTTGATGTGAAGGGTGGAGTGTGGGGGACGACTTCAATTTTCAAGGGAAATGACAACCTTGACAGGTGATGGGAGGAAAGAAACGAGGAAAGAAATCGGGGCGGAAGTATACTGAATGTTAAATAATGATAAAGTTTGGTCATTATAGAAGATCATAGATTTATATAAATAAGTTGATTATAATATTTTGTTAGTCATTAGTTTTATCGATAATTTTTATTAAAATTAGAAACATAATCTCAAATATGGGTATGCATTAACTATGAATATGTCTTTCGAATTTCCTATGAATAAAATTATTAATATTATTAGTGTAAATTCATTGTAAGCTCTTTTATTATTATTTATTTATTTGTGAATTCGAATCAAATTAATTAAAAATAAAAATATTCATTTAATATATAACGTGTCCCAAAGTGTCGGAATTCTTTATTTTTGAAAAATAACGTGTCGGCGTGTTATGTCGTGTCGTGTCGTGTTACATGTTTGTGTGACGTATTAGTACTACTTAGCTAAAAACCAAAGTCGGTGGCATCCACATAGACATGCATGTGCATATTGCCCCAACTTTCTCCTGGATAGGTCATAACCTCAACACCATCTTTTCTGAGGAAAACACAGCTTTTGTATGGTTAGTTATCACATTCATATCCAGTTAATTTCGATAGCCATATGGGAAAAGCTAGGCATGTAATTAAGAATATACAGTGCCAAGCTTAGAGCTACCCATACTTAACATTTGAATCTCAACTCGATGTCAATCAAGTACTAAAATTTCTGTTTGAGCTCGACTCGACTAGAAAATCGAGTTATTCAAGCTCGGCTTGACTTTACTCAGCTAAAATTAATTTATGAATGAACTCGAGCTTGAGCCTGATATCAAACAAAGCTCACATAATATGTGCTTATTATATGATTTTGAGGACATCTATGTCTATTTTCAACCAACAAGCATCTTTTGAGGAAATTGAGTTAAGGTTGGTTAGGGTCGCAAGCCCGTCGAGCTGAGAATTGGTGAGTGTGAGCTGACGTGACAAGATACTCCAATAGCTCGAGCTTGACACAAAAATCAAATCAGTCTAGTCGCAAGTAAGTTGACCTGGTTTGTTCATTAGGACAAGCTGTACAAATTGCCTCCCGCACCTTTTTGACTTTAAATCAACTCCAAACGATGACAAAATGAAGAGACAACACCGACCATATATTGACCTTTTCTTCATTTGTGGATATTCCCAACTCACACTGGAAGATTGATATTTTCGTCCCTGCTCCTCTAATATGGCAAGGAATGGACTTAAATTAGTAATGGTGCATGGAAAAAGAAAAAATATTTGGCTAACTAATTGGAGAAGTTTTTCGGAGCTAAGTTGATTCTCTCCCTCTCATTTTTTATTTTTTATTTTTGTTACCGCGAGAATTAATTTGATTCACTATTTATTTGATTGAGGTAAGGTCGAATAATAAGAAAATACTAGTTGAAATCTCTTGCACGGCACAGGTTTGAAAATGTACTTATTGTTAACTTAGTTGGATAGTATCATTTTCAGTATTTACCTAAGGTGTACAAAAATTTACATTTTATGGCATTTACGCAACAAAAATATATTTATTGACAATGAAAGTTCTTAGGTAATGTGTCTCTAAAAATAGCATCTAATAAATTGGGACCTCCTTTTGCATATCCATATAATATGAGACTTTTTTTTTTTTTTTTTTTTTGCATATAAATAAACTAAAGTATTGCAACATTGCGATTATATTATTATTATTATTATTATTATTATTATTATTATTATTATTATTATTATTATTATTATTATTTTTAATTATTTTATTATTATTATTATTTTTTTTTTTACGGTCATACTCTACTCATACTTTAACTCTTACTCTTAAACTTTTGCCCTGCAAAGCCCGGGAGTCAAAATCTATACTTGAAACTAAATCAACCCATCCCAACCCCCTCGAGAAGATGGGGATTCAAACCCCTCACTTTCCAGTCGACCCTAGTGGTTGATTATATTGATTTAACTTTGCAGTATAATTGATGTAAGATACTAATGACATTCTTGTGTTAATTTTGATGTGTAGTATTAAATATATAATTGTCCACGCGAGTATGATATTTAAATGCTAATTATCTGAATAAGGACTTCTTTCATAAAGTTTTTTCTTAATGTTATATGATTTTCTATATTTTAGGATTTCCTGTATGTTACAATTTTGGGAAAGTTGTCCAAAAGTCTTAAACTTATTATACATTTGTCAATTCAATCATTAATATTTTAATTATGCTAATTCAATCTCAAACAATTTCACGTTTTGCCAATTTACTTCATTCGCCCAATTTTAGCCGAAAATCATTGATGCGAATGCTAGTTGTCCTATGTGGCACAGTCAATATTGATATGGACAATATTTAATAATAAATTAATATTCGATCAATTTTTTTTTCTTCTCTTTTCCTTCTTTACTTTTTTTTCCTTTTTCTCTACTCTTCTTTTCTTCTTTTTCCCTTTTTTCCCTTCCGCAATCAAACAATTATTTGTTATTTTATGAGCTCTTTTGATATCGCGTGGATTGATTGTGTTTCTGCAGATAGGTGGAAAAAAAATCTTGAGTAATGAATAAAAGAGAATTTTTGGATTTTATTTTATTGGCAAATTGATTACTTATTATTTTCAATTAATACATTTAAATAACACCTTTCAGTTTTTCATCATGCTTCATTTTATTGAATAAAATGTTTTGGTAATTAAGTAAACATTTTTTAGCTCTTTACATGTCACATTGGTCCACTGATTTCCTAATATATATATATATATATATATATATATATATATATATATATATATATATTTGTGGAAGCATGGAGCAGAAACCCAATACCTTCAACTAGGAGGCTGTCAAGAGGAAGTCAAAGTCTGAGTCTTTCAACATATCCAATTAGATTCACATTCACTCAAAAACTTAAGCAAATGACTTATGAGAAATTAATTGCTCAATATTACACTAATTCTTTAATGTAGGACTTTTCTAACACAACTTATGTGTGCATGTTAACAATTTTCTTCTCACATGTGAGCTCAAGTGTTAGATTGCTCTCTCTTAATTAAGGTATCTTTCTACATCAATCTATCTCAATCTAAATCTCCAATGCCAAACTTCATTCCTTGTCTCTTTCTCCATCAGCCTCTGTTCTACCGTAAAAAATCGTAATTGCTTTTTCATTATTGAGGTCTTGACCTTAGGTCTTTCCCAATAATCAACTCTGGAGGTTCTCTTCTTTTTACGCATTGGGGTCTCGAAGATTCGACCTCCATTGAAGGAAGGACGGAAACAACTCCTCTTTCTGTTAGCTGGGTTCACTCCTATGTGGAGGAAGCCCAATGAGTTGCAAGCCCAAAAAGGGTTTGAGCCCATATGATAAATTATATGGAGAAATATGGTTTCTTACTATCCTTATAAGAGTGGTAGCCGCAAAAGGAAATAGTAACAAGAGAAAA
This sequence comes from Eucalyptus sp. ANBG9806169, assembly GCA_014182395.1. NCBI lineage: Eukaryota > Viridiplantae > Streptophyta > Magnoliopsida > Myrtales > Myrtaceae > Eucalyptus > Eucalyptus sp. ANBG9806169. The sequence continues at coordinate 19,015,219 of CM024579.1, read as the reverse complement.
AGAGAAAGCAGAAAATCTGGGGATTGAGGCAATATCTGATTTACATCAAGCTGGCATCGAAGGTCGATTCGTGGTCCGATTGAGCTGAAATTTTGTCAGCATGTTTGTGGCGCAATCTTCTTGAATCTGAGCGGTTTGATTTTCGTTTGAAGCTGCCTCTATCAGGTTTTTCGTGGATTGATCAAAACTTGCGTTTTTGGTCAGATTTATCCTTAATCTCTTGTGAAATTCATGTGTATTGCCAAGAATTATGTCCTTGATGTCTTTGCTGCTATGTACCTCTAGTATTTGCTAGAGAAGAACATTGTTCACCCAATTTTGTTGATAGTGAAGATTTTTGGGTGGACTCCGGTCCCGTAGTTTTTTGTCTCCTCACATCGAGGAGGTTTTCCATGTAAAAAAATTATCTTGTGTTCGCGTGCTTGGTATTTATTTTACTCTACTATATCGATTCCTAATAGGTTTACACAAGATGGGTGATTATTTTATTCCGCTGCGTTAATTCGATATTGTTCGAATTGTTATCGTTCTCCCATCAGAGTGGTATCAAAGCATCAGGTTATTGCTTGATTTTTCTGCCTTGTGCTAAACAATGGAAACGAATACGAGTAGAATGGTTACACTGAATGGTTTGAATTATCATATTTGGAAAGGGAAGATGGAAGACCTTTTATATGTAAAAGATTTTTATTTGCCCGTATTTGCCGAGGAGAAACCGGAGAATAAAACTGATGTTGAATGGTCTATATTTCATCGTCAAGTGTGTGGTTATATCAGGTAGTGGGTAGATGATAACGTCTTGAACCATATTATTGAGGAAACGCATGCACGTAGTTTATGGGATAAACTCGAACAGTTGTATGCTCGAAAGACTTGGAATAATAAATTATTTTTTATAAAACAGATGATGGCTCTGAGATATCAAGATGGTACTCATTTGATTGATCATTTAAATTCTTTTTAAGGAATTATAAATCAGTTGGCTGTGATGGGAATCAAGTTTGATGATGAGATACAAGCACCATGGTTGCTTGGTACTTTGCCGGACTCATGGGAGACATTTCGAACATCTTTGTCTAATTCTGCCCCGGATGGTACGATTACCATGGATTTGGCCAAGAGTAGTATTTTGAATGAAGAGATGAGAAGGAAGACACAAGGATCGTTCTCTTCACATTCTGATGCCTTGGTTGTTGAGAAAAGGGGAAGAAGTGAGTCTCGAGGTCCGAGAAATAGATATAAAAGTCGAGACAAAAGCAGCGGTAAGTATAATAAATTTGCTAATGTTGAGTGTCATTATTGTCATCAGAAGGGACATATTCATAGGTTTTGTCGCCAGTTAAAAATGGAGAAACAAAAGGAGAAAGGTAAAGAGAAGAAAAATGATAATGACAGCGGTGACAATCGTGTTGCTGCACTTAAAGAAGACTTTCTCATTATTTTTTATGGTGATGTGGTGAATTTTGTATCTTATGAGACCAGTTGGGTAATTGATAGTGGTGCATTTGTTCATGCTACGTCTCGTAGGGATTTCTTTACATCATACAGGTTAGGTGACTTCGGATATGTGAAGATGGGAAACAATGGGCTAGCTCAAGCTGTAGGCATCGGTGATGTGTGCCTAGAAACCAGCAATGGCACAAGGTTAGTATTGAATAATGTTAAACATATACCTGATATCCGCTTGAATTTGATTTCTACAGGCAAGTTGGATGATGAGGGGTATTGCAACACCTTCGCAATGGTCAATGGAAGCTCACCAAAGGTTCTCTTGTTGTGGCTAGAGGTGAAAAATATTCTTCGTTGTACATTATGCAGGCAAAGTTGTCCACAGACAAAATCAATGCAATAGATAGCGAAAATGCAGCTGAGTTATGGCATAAAAGGCTCGGTCACATCAGTGAGAAGGGTTTGTCAATATTGGCCAAGAAGAAGCTCCTTTCAGGATTGAAAAGTTCAGCGCTAAAGAAGTGTGCTCACTATTTAGCAGAAAAATAGAACAAAGTTGCATTTAAAAGCTCCCCTCCTCCAAGAAAGTCAGGTATATTGGATTTAGTGCATTTTAATGTTTGCGGTCCTATGAAAACAAAATCACTTGGTGGCTCTCTTTATTTTGTTACCTTCATAGATGATTTTTCAAGGAAAATTTGGATTCATACCTTGAAAACTAAAGATCAAGTGTTAGATGCTTTTAATCAATTTCAAGCTTCAGTTGAGAGACAGACTAGAAAGAAATTGAAATGCCTCAGAACTGATAACGGGGGAGAGTATATTGGACCTTTTGATGAATATTGCTGACAACAAGGTATTCGACATCAAAAGACACCTCCTAAGACGCCTCAATTAAATGGCTTAGCTGAAAGAACAGACATAACATTGGTTGAAAGGGTAAGATGCTTACTTTCACAATTAAAGTTACTTGGATCCTTTTGGGGTGAGACTTTAAGTATAGTTGTGCACGTATTAAATCTTACTTCATGCGTTCCTTTAGAGTTTGATGTTCCTAATAGAGTTTGGACATGCAAAGATGTTTCTTATGATTATTTGCGTGTCTTTGGATGCAAAGCATTTGTGCATATTTCCAAAGATGAGAGGTCTAAACTTGATGTGAAGACATGATAGTGCATATTTATTGGTTATGGGCAGGATATGCTTGGCTACAAATTTTATGATCTAGTTGAAAAGAAAATTGTAAGAAGCAGAGACGTTGTGTTTATGGAAGATCAAACAATAGAGGATATTGAGAAAGCAAATATGATTTCAGCACCACAGGTTAGTGATAATTTGGTTGATTTGGATCTAGTTCCTCTTACAAATATTCCTATATAGGTTCATGAAAAGCAGCAGGAAGTTAATATTCCAAATAACGAACATGTTCCTGAACATGTTGAAATAGATAATACTATTCTTGAACCAGAGGCTCAATTAGATGTTCCACTGGATGTTCCAGTTCGGAGATCCGTTAGAGACCGACGACCTTTCACCAGGTATTCTGAAGATGAGTATGTATTATTGACTGATGCAAGTGAACCGGAGTGCTATGCAGAAGCAATAGAAGATGAGTACAAAAGTAATTGGTTTGATGCTATGCGAGATGAGATGCAGTCACTTTATGATAATCATACTTTTGAGTTGGTGAAATTACCTAAAGGTAAAAGAGCTTTGAAGAACAAGTGGGTATATATGTTGAAGCAAGATGAACATATTTCACAACCACGATACACAGCTAGATTGATTGTTAAGGGGTTCGGTTAGAGAAAGGGTATTGATTTTGATGATATATTTTCTCCGGTAGTGAAAATGTCTTCTATCTGTGTGGTACTAGGCTTGGCAGCTACCCTACATTTGGAAATTGAGCAAATGGATGTCAAAACAGCCTTCCTACATGGTGACTTGGAGGAAGAGATATACATGGAACAACCTGAGGGTTTTAAAGTGAAAGGGAAAGAGGATTATGTGTGCAAATTGAAGAAAAGTCTCTATGGCCTAAAACAAGCACCGAGGCAATGGTACAAAAAGTTTTTGTCAGTTATGACAGAATAGGGCTATAAGAAGACTTCTTCGAATAACTGTGTGTTTGTCCAAGAATTTTCTGATGATTACTTTATTATTCTTTTGCTTTATGTTGATGATATGCTGATTGTTGGCAGGAATGCTTCAAGAATTGAATTATTGAAGAAATAGTTGAGTAAGTCTTTTGCCATGAAAGACTTGGGCTCAGTGAAGTAGATTCTTGGCAATTGAATTACCCGAGACAGAGATGCTAAGAAGTTGTTTTTATCGCAATATATCAAGAAGATCCTTCAGAGAAATTTTACATGGACAAGGCTAAAGTGGTAAGTACTCCTCTTGCTACCCACTTTAAGTTAAATACGAAGCAAAGTCCTACGACTGATAAAGAGAAGAAAGATATGGAAAGTGTTCCATATGCCTCAGCTGTAGGAAGCTTAATGTATGTGATGGTATGTACACGCCCAGACTTGGCGCACGCAGTTGGCGTGTTAGTCACTATTTGTCAAATCCAGGCAAAGAGCACTGGAATGCAGTGAAGTGGATTATGAGGTATCTTCGGGGAACTTCAAATTTGAAACTCAGTTTCGGGACCGGGAAACTTGAGTTAGTTGGATACACAGATTCTGACTTGGCATGAGATATTGATACTCGTAAATCTATTTTTGGTTATTTGATTTCTTTTGCGGGTAGAGCTGTGTCATGGAAGTCAAGATTGCAGAAGTGTGTTGCACTTTCTACAACCGAAGCTGAATTTATTGCAGTGACTGAAGCTAGTAAAGAGATGCTATTGATGAAGAAGTTCTTAGAAGAACTTGGGTTCAAGTAAAAGAGGTATGTGCTATTTTGTGATAATCAAAGCGCAATTCATCTTGGTAAGAATTCATCTATTCATTCTAAGATCGAAACATATTAATGTTAGATATCATTGGATAAGGGATGTTCTAGATGAAAAGTTGTTGGAACTTGAGAAAATTCATACGGATCATAATGGCTCTGATATGATGACGAAGACTCTACCAAGAGAGAAGCTTGAACATTGCCAATTGATAGCAGGGATGGTGAATCCCTCCACATTGTCGTGAGGGGGAGATTTGTTAGCTGGGTTCACTCCTATGCGGAGGAAGCCCAATGAGTTGAGAGTCCAAAAAGGGTTTGAGCCAATATGATAAGTTATATGGAGAAATAGGGTTTCTCACTATCCTTATAAGAGTGGTAGTCGCAAAAGGAAATAGTAACAAGAGAAAAAGAGAAAGCAGAAAATCTGGGGGTTGAGGCAATATCTGATTTACATCAAGCTAGCATCAGAGGTCGATTCGTGGTCCGATTGAATTGAAATTTTGTTAGCATGTTCGTGGCGCAATCTTCTCAAATCTGAGTGGTTTGATTTTTGTTTGAAGTTGCCTCCATAAGGTTTTTCGTGGATTGATCAAAACTTGCGTTTTTGGTCAGATTTATCCTTAATCTTTTGTGAAATTCATGTGTATTACCAAGAATTATGTTCTTGATGTCTTTGCTGCTATGTACCTCTAGTATTTGCTAGAGAAGAACATTGTTCACCCAATTTTGTTGATAGTGAAGATTTTTGGGTGGACTCTGGTCCCGTGGTTTTTTATCTCCTCACATTGAGGAGGTTTTCCACGTAAAAAAATCGTCTTGTGTTTGCGTGCTTGGTATTTATTTTACCCTACTATATCGATTCCTATTAGGTTTACACAAGAGGGGAGATTATTTTATTCCGCTACGTTAATTCGATATTGTTCGAATTGTTATTGTTCTCCCATCACTTTCATCCGTTTTTGCTCTCCCCCCTTTTCGATTTTAAAGAAGTGGAAAGAAGAACCCACTTGTAGTTATAGTGGCTATAAGCCCAACTTCAATCGCCAGCAAGTGAGTCAGCAAAGTTCTCTAGGAAGTTAGCCTATTGCTTTGACTACATCAGGGGATGTAATAAGAAAGTCTTAGATCCCGGCGAGCATGAAACGATGAACTTCATGTTATCTAAAATATACATATTTTAGGGATATGATTTTTAAAATAAAAATTTGTCCTTAGACATTGACTCACTTTTCTCTTTTAAGTAACAGTTATTCCACCATACGATTTTCCATATTCATACATTTTCGTTGACAACTACTCATTTGGAAACCACCTTAGTTTATAAAATATGATTGTTCGTTTACATAAGGGCATGACAAGGTTCAAGCCAAATCCTCTCTTTCGAAAATACACCATCCGTACGTGAGGAGATTGGGTTAGTAGAGTGCGCCCATAATTGCTGTCGAATGTCTACAAATTTCCATTGCATGCAAACTTGAATAATGGCTATGGGTAATATTTATTTTACTTGTGCGTTCCACATATGATTCTAACTGATGCTTGAATTCTTTTCTTTCAATGCATGATTTGAATCGTTCATTTTATCTTACAGTTCATCCACTCCATCCCTAATCTTTTTCTCTGTACTTAACCATGAAGTTTTCCATGAGGCCCACGCTGCTATACTAGTACCCCCACCACCCGGAAACTGTAGATTGGTGGCTCACCAATCAACTATTGGCTTTGATACCATTTATTGGGAAGCATGTAATAGAAGTTCGATACCTTTAGCCAAGGAGATCGCCAAGAGAGAGTTCAAGTACGAGCCCATCAACATATACAGTTAAACTATGACAAAAGAAAAGAAACACATATCTAGCTGAACTTACCTTAACTCAAAAGTTTAAGCTAATGAATTATGGGCCAATTATGATTTATTAACTGCTCAACATTAAATCAATTTTTCAATATTGGATTTCTCTAATACAATTCACATATGCATCCTAACAATTTGGCATGCGGCGCAACCATTGAAGCCTATTCTACCTATCTTTCTAATTATATATAAGCTTAAAAAAAACTCAATTTTTTTTATAGCTACCATCGTATCTTTGCAAGGTTAGATTGGCAACATAGACAAAAGATGGAGCAGCACGAGATATTGCACAACTATCGGATAATGGAAAGACAAACGCAGTCTTATTGAGAGCTTATGTAGGTTTGATAAAACCGAAGAAGGAACACCAGAACATGCTGAAAAAACTTCTCTTCGCTAGGGAGCATAAGCTGAGACAATGAGACTTCTCACAACGTGAGTTCCATTGATCTCTTTCCAACTGATGTACCCGAAGTTAACTATGTAATCGCTCTGCAGAATCGACTCTTCCAAAGAGATCTCTACCGTCACGTTGAACTCGACTCTGTTGTACTTCCTCACAAACCATAGCGCTGAGGGTTTTGCCGTGGCCTGGTAACATGAAGGATCATTGTGTATATATGATTTTACAATGATTGATGATGATCATTGTGTTTATATCAAAAGATCCAAAGATCAATTTGTGATCAAACATTATATGTTGATGATATACTAATTGCTGGAAGCAATATGGAGTTTGTTGACACTGTCAAGAGTTGGTTATCTTCCAATTTTGAGATGAAAGATATGGGTGAGGCTGCATACATCATTGGAGTTAAGATTTCAAGAGATCGTTCAAAGAGGTCGTTATCTCTTTCGCAAGAAACATATATAAATAAGGTTCTTGAACGATTTCGTATGTAAGATTGTAAACCCATAGATACTTTTATTGCAAAAGGTAAATGATTGAGCCATAGACTGTGTCCAAGGACTCCACAAGAGAATGAACAAATGAAACATGTTCCTTATGCTAATGCTGTTGGGAGCTTGATGTACGCTATGATGTGTACAAGACCTGACATATGTTTTGCAGTTGGAACGGTGAGTAGATACCAATCCAATCCAGGTCAAGCACATTGGAAAACCGTTAAGGGAATACTGAGGTATCTAAAGGGAACTGCTGATTATACGCTGAGTTATCAAGGAAATGATATGCGACTCGAAGGCTATTCTAATATTGATTGGGGAGGAGATTTAAATGAAATGAAATCTACCTCTGGGTTTGTTTTCTTATTGAATAATAGCGCCATACGTTGGAGCAGTAAGAAACAAACGTGTATAGCCTTGTCCACGATAGAAGCTGAGTTCGTGGCATTATCAACAATAGTACAAGAAGGAGTTTGGCTTAAGAGATTTTTGGATCATTTAGGTGTTATTGAGAAAGCTGCAAATCCATTATTGGTTAACTGTGATAGCCAAGCAGCTATAACATACACCAAAGATCCAAAATATCATAGCAAGACCAAACATATAGATACCAAGTATAACTTTGTCAAAAATATGGTTGCACGAAAGGATGTGAACTTACAGTACATATCTACGCATAGAATGGTAGCAGATCATATGACAAAGCCAATACCTAGAGATGTGTTTTGTGGTCATGTAAAATCTCTAGGATTGCGTAGAGTCTGATGTACTGGATATTGTAATTTCCCTGAGTTGTTCACATTTAATGAATTTGTGTTTTCATCATTAATGCCTATGAATCTTTGCTTGACATTTATGCATCTTAATGCTCAGTGCATTATATTATGTTGAGAAAGTATGTCGGACAGATAAGAGATTAGCCCACTCACACGGGTGATCGCCTCTATTTACTATGTGATAAATAGAGATGAGATGGTTTTTAAGCTTATTATCTAGGTGATAATCGAGAGCTCAAGCTTAAAATATATATGTCGCCTTAACTAAGTGTTAAGATGAGGACATGATATTTACTATGTCCGAAAGTAAAATAACCCACATATTTTACTTTAATCTGTCTATAATGCCAGATGTGAGTTCTGATGAATTATGTGTATGAGTAGATATGTGAACTCAAGTTAGACATTGGGTATATATGAACTATCATTTGTACGGTATTAAAGATGTAGACATATGTTCCATGGGAAATGAGTTAAATACCATAATACGTATTTCATATTACGTATGCATGATACGACCGATAAGAGTGGCAAAAGTTTGATCTCAACTTTTATGCCGTGTGACACTCTTGAGGAAAAGAGTTCCTCAATTTTAGTGCCCTCATGACTTTTACTTATTCTCAAGATTTCTATTTAGTGTTTGTTATCTTAGGATGTTGCCAATGGTCATGAGTTGATTCGATCTAAGGGGACATTTCTAGAAAAGCAAGCTAAACTGAAATTGAGAGTTTGAAGGAAAGAAGAAGATCGAATTTGGAGAATCACATTGTAGTTTTATATTCACTGGTCGACCAATTATGATTGTCTTTAGGATAATCATAATTGTGAATACAATATATATATATATATATATATCATTGTTTAAAAGAGATTAAAAGAGATATAAATGTGATCGATCGATCTAGGGTACTGCATACTAAATCTACTCAGAGTGTGATGCCCATTATGAGCTGCTATATATTCCTAACAGATGTATAGCAACGAGCTCTCAAAGTATGCTGGTCGCACGGATTATTCACCGGTATGAATGTTGAAGAGAGTTAAAGATGATTCTGTTCGGCCCACCATGTCAAGTTGGAGTTGATGGATTTTCAAAAGATGGGCCTAAGTAGGGCCCGTCCGCCCATGTTGGTTTTGGCCCCCCATGTGCGAGTGGGAGATGATGGTTTTATTTATGTGTTGATGGGCCTAAGTGGGCCCGTTCGCCCATGTTGGGCCTAAAAGCCTGGCCCGCAAGATGAGGGCCCATGGAGGAACGGTTGCGATGTGAAAGGTTGAGGGGTTATAACTTTTGGGGGAACGTATTACTTCGAAGAGTTACGTCTCTTGGAGGAGACGTATTTAAGAGAGAAAAGAAAAAATGGCAAAGTACCTTTTCAACGTACGTTCTTTTTTCTCCTTGTCTCTCCCTACTAAAAGTCTAGAACAATATCCAAAGTAGACGGATCTTTCTCCCCTCTAAGGCGATTGTACATCATCGGATAGAACGGGGATAAGTCTTTCTTCCTCAAATCAATGTTTGGTGTTTAATCTGTGGCTAACAAGGTACGTTCGATATTGTGATGTGCTTTAGGATCGGTGATACATGTGATTTTCTCGGGCTCGTCTTCCGCACTTTTTTTAAGGGTTCGATTTAGTGTCGAATCCAGTTTTAGGGAATCAGTAATTCCCAACACCTGGTAACATGAAGGTCCGTCAGCCACGTTGGTTAGAACTCTTTTGAAAGTGACGCTCGTGGTGTTGGTGTTGTTAAGGATGACTATGAATGAAGGGTAGTTGATGTTGAGAGTCGCGGATGCGCAAGAGAAGTTTGATCTCCCGCTTATGATCTTAATCTAGTTGGCGGAATAGTTCATTCCGCAGCGGAACTTGATTTAATCCTCGGGTTCAATGTCGTAGATCAGACCGGGATCTTAAGCCTTTTCTGGGTCTATATGTCCTGCTTCGAAATCAAGAGGCGTTCCTGAAGCTCGAGTGGTCATGTCGATGATGGTTTCGTCGGTGTTATCGAGAGTGTAAGCCGTGGTCATCATTGCCGATCGGATAGCAGCGGGGTTCCAATCTGGATGGGCCGATTTTAGCAGCACAGCTACTCCGGCGACATGAGGAGCCGACATGGAAGTTCCCAAAAAGAGCGCGTAGTTGCTAAGGTACTGCATGGTAAAATTTCTGTTTCTCAATTTCTCAATTTCTCTGTTCCCCGGAACAGAGAATTTGGAGAAACCCGTTTGATAACGCAAACTGATTTCTCTATTTCTGAAACTGATTTCTGTTTCAGAAATTGTTTTGGAGGAGAAATGAGAAGCTAGAAATTGTAGCTTCTCTATTTCTGAAGTAGAAATAGAAATTATTTCTCCACTTCTTCCTTCCACACATACTCCTCTCCCTTCCTCACTATCGTGCTTTACCATTCCTTCTCCTCACCACAACACAAAAAACCCTAGCGACTCCGAATCCGCTCATCTCGCCGTCGCAGCTCATCTCGCCATCGCCGTCGCCGTCGCCGCTCATCTCGACCGGCCAATTTGCTCCGGTCATCCCGTCGGACCCGCCTCGTCCGTTCGTGTCCCCAGTCGCCATCGCCCAGTAGCCGTCGCCGTCGCCCAACTCCAGTAGCGTCGTCGTCGCCCCATCTCCAGTCGCCGTCGCCCAGCTCCTCTCCAGTCGGAAATGGAGCCCGAGTCTGCATTGTCGGTCGTGGCGGGAGATGATGGAGAACGGTTTTCTGGGACGGGACGTGGGGATTGTGCTGCTTTGGGTGATAATCAGTCTGTCTCTATGGCGGAGATGCCGATAGCCGCGGAATTGGACCCGTCGCTGCCAGGGTCGCCACCTCCGCAAATCGCAGATGACGGTGGAGATGCAGTAGCGTCGTGGTCGCCCCATCTCCAGTCGCTTGCTGAACGCAGAGGTAGTGCATCTAGGACTCTAAAGCTACCAGTTGGGAAAGATAAAGCAACACAGGTTCCATCCATTGCTGTTCCCCCACAAGAAAATGGGGTCTGGGAAAATGGCAATACTTGTACATCACTTGAGCAGGTCCCGATAGAGAAAATATCGTAGAAACAGGGATGGTATGAAAACCGGGGAGAGGCATCGCTCCGGTAAGCAAGTTTCGAAGCCTTGTCCTGTTGCTAGTGATCTATCTTCCTACAAAGTTGCTGGCATGCGAGCACAGAGTTGTCTAGGAAGAAGTGGAGAATTAGAAGAAGTTGGTGTTCCTTCTGTTTCAGGGGAAATTGATCAAAGTGTCGTAGAATGTAACGGGAAAGTGCGACCCCTCATATGTTGTTGGCCTAGTTTAGAAGAAGTTGCGGCTTTTGGTAGGAGTGATCTGAATTCAGGAGTTGTTTTTGCTATCTATTGTCCAGCTACATGTTTAAAACAATCAAAGGAGGGGATTCTGTACTTTTGGCTAGGAAGGTCTTTTAATTGCAATGAAAGCAAAATTACAGTAAAAAGAAGCGGAGATTTAGGTGATGTAGAGAAGATTGACTGGAACCAAGTTGCACAGGATTTTCTTTTAGAGAAAGGCCTTCCGAAGGAAACCAAAATAGAGGTATGCACTATGATAAAGCTCTTATTCATTTCAACTGTCATCTATTGAAAGCCTTTTGTGGATTGGGGGTTCTATTTTGTTGCTTTATTGTTAAAGATTCCTCAAAGTAATGTGCCATTGAAGGAAACAGAATGATGGAATCAACTGTTCGGGAGGGGGGCGCCATTTATCCTGTCATCTTCGATTTCTTTTAGTAATTTCTACTTCAGAAATATTTATGACCAAATTGGACATGATCACTGAGCATAGAAGCTACTTGAAGATAGCATGTGTTTGATGCTTTAGCTGACAATTAACTTGGCACATAGGTCTTTAGTTGAATTCACAATGTTATGTAATGGATCTGTTGGACCAAAGGTGTGCTTACTGGGTGTTGTGGAGTTTTTTTCTTGTATATAACATGTTTTTGATGATTTACTTCTTGGGCTAGCATTTATCTTGCTGTCTTCAATTTCTATAAGAAGTTTCTATTAAGAAGATGTTCTTGACCCTATTTGATATGTCAATCAATATAGAAGTCAAGGGTGCATTTGGTAACGATTTTGTTTTATATTCATACTTGCAAGTACTTGCAGGTTCCCACAAGGATTTACCAACTTTTATCAAATTAAATTACCATCACAAGCACCAAGAAGAGTGAGGTAAAAGGACGGGGACAGCATGATTCATAAAAATAGAAATTTTTTTCTGTTATCAAATGGATTTCTGTTTCGAAAATAGAAATTTTGAGTCATTATCAAACGGGTTTCTTTACTCAGAAACTTGGCTGGGGAATAGAAATTGAGAAATTGATTTTTGGCCAGGAATCAATTTCTGTTTCAGAAATTTTGTCATGCGGTACCTAAGCAAGTAGCTCTGACTTATCTATGCTATTCCTTGGTTCAGCGCCCATGCTGCCAAAACGTCAACTCCAGAAGCTAACATCTCCGGCTTCAAGATGCACGGGGCTTGGTGGCCCGGTCCTCGAGCTGAAAACCAAACAACTTGAGGTGCTGGTTTGGTCCCGAAAATGGTTATCAAGAACTCGATACTGACTGTTGGATTCTCCAACTTCAGCAAGTAGTCCTTGAAGATGGCACCTGCAGCTTCAGCTCAGGTGATTTCATCGGTATCAACTCCGTCATCTCACTAACAAAGTCACAGAAGACTATCTTCCTGGCGACATCCTTCGGGTCGAGATAGTAACTGTTGTAGATTTCCTTGCTTCTGTTGCCACGGCCGAAGTATAGAGGAACTCTTGAGATCAGCAGATTTTCTTGGAAGATGGATTTTCCTCTAACTGTCATGGTTCTGTTGCTGAGAGCTATGTTAGCCGCGAAGTTCCTTGATATGGTTCCGGCGCCGACAGTCGTTAGCCATGGAGCTTCATTTTGTATTGTGTATCCATGAGGGCCGCCATTACCTGCTGAACAAGCAATGAAGATTCCTCTCTCCATTGCCACAAAAGCTCCTACAGTGATCGGATTCTGGTCGAACAGTGTCTCGAAAAATCCAAGTGATAGAGATAATATATCGACGCCGTCCTTTATGGCTTGGTCCATGCCTGCTGGGTGTCCATTGGAGCCGAATCATATGTGCCATTCAGAAATAGCACCTTGTAGATCGCGAGCCTAGCAAAAGGTGCCATAAGCATTGCGGTGCCCTTGGCGTAGCTGAAGTAGCTAGCATCTATCACAGGGCTCCCGCCCGCTGTGGACAACGTGCGGATCCCGTGGCCCCAGTAGTCCCTTGGGGAATCAGAGTCATTGGTCGTCGATATGTTCAAGCTGTGCTACTTCATTCCTTTGCTGAACGACTGGGCTCCGATGAGCTTCCTGTTGCAATTGGATGGGTTGAACTCCACCCCAGACTCGCAAGAGCCTCGCCATCTCTCCGGCACAGGGGACATGGCTTCATCCTTGAAGCTCTCACTCTTGGGCCATATCCTGCTGTCCAAGGCCATCACCAAATTCAGCTCTTGGCAAAGCCCTTTCTGTTAGTTCAGGCCAAGAAACTTAGGAGTATGTGTGAGCATTTCTGAATGTGTCTGGATATGAGGCAACATGACCAGGAACCTGTTCCAGCTTGTCTAATTGGGACTGTGACAGCACTGCACTGAATCCATTCAAGACATGGATGTATGTATAGAGATGGGTTGGATCAATTTCGTCTGGCGACAATGATAGGGATGACAGAAGTGATGTGCACCAGTCATGGCGAGGCGAGAACGAAGTGGGCCATGCCGATTCGTCCATGGTGACAAGGAAGAGCTTACAAAGCATTTCATATTCCATTATCATTTCGTATAGGTCTCTGAAACTGAACGGTTTTTGTCTCACAACTATAAGGAAAGATTAGCTTGGATTTATATAGGGGACCAAACTCTTTCTATGTATAACCATATCTCGTGCAAAAATATGTTGAGAGGTGATAGACGTGACCGAGTCAACGGAACCAAAATGTAAGATGCACTTTTAGCCGGCGAATTCTATGCTAGTCGGTGCAGACCATGCAGGATGGTCCACTGGATCATAGACGAGATTGCAGAAGAGTATGCTGGGAAGATTAGATGTTTTCTACTCAACACAGACAATGATCTGGATATTGCTGAAGACCATGATATCAAGGCTGTTCCGGTGGTCTTCTTGTTTTTCAAGAACGGACAGAAGCGAGAGTCTGTTGTCGGTACCATGCCAAAGGATTTCTTTGTTGCCGCAATACAGAGGGAAATAGACTTCGAAGAACATTCACGGAGGAATTTAGCTGGAGGATGGTATATTTGACCGTCATCCCTCTCAGTATGATAAAGTTCTGCTCACCTTCAAGCATCAAGTGCATGATGATGTAGAATGTACATCCTTTAGATGTTGTAACAACTAAAAATCTCAACCTCCTAGTTTTGGGTAAGGTTACTTTTTCATCTCAGGCTTTCCTGGCTTGGGGGAACGGTTTGAATTCTCTTCCATGAACACTAGTGGTGCCGGCTTCTTTTTGTCTTCAATTTCACATAGATAAGTGGTTCGCTCTCGTCAGATTCAATTTGTTGCTGGGATTAATGAAATGGTCAAGTAGCGGATACGCAAAAATCGCACTGTTTCCTTCCTTCTCATCTACTAAGTTTGGGATGGTAAGAAGAAAGAGGCTACGTCGGCTACCGTGGCTTTGTAGAGTCAATTATAGATCAATCTTCTCAATTGTATTCCCTTTGTGTAGTCATCTCTCCATCTATGGTAAGATTTGCTCATATTGCGTTCTATTCCCCACTGTCGCGACCAATTTTTTTCGGGTGTGAACCACCTATGATTTGGCTAATGGATTACTAAGCCTAGACTTAGCTCGGACTCTCCCAAGCCCATACCAATTCACGACTTAAGTTCAAGTTCTTTACATGCAAATGATTTTATTTAGGAGTCGCCACTAATCTATTTTTGGTGGGTCGATTAGAAATCCAAGTAAAGTAACGGGAGATTTACTTTACTCCTACGAACTAGAGATCATGGGTACGAGGACTTGGTTACACTAGATTTCTCTAATGTCCTTTCGGTACCATTCTTTTATTTTCAAAAATGTTTTTGCAGGCAGCTTAAATTGATTTTAAATCTATTTCCTTAACATGCGAGGTGATCATACGGGTGCGCAATCCACCAATTTAACACCCAGATAAAACAATGAATAAATTGCTAAACTTACCTCAAAGCAACGAAAGCATCTGTAATGTTAATTCAGAATTCACATCAACAACCCTAGATATGATTTCTAATTAACACGCAATTTCCCTTTTTTTCTTTTTCACTTATTTAATGAAAAGTATGCAATATGCGATGCAATATTAACTAAATGACCTAATTCTAATGACATGTAATTTCTAATTGAATGGACCTAGCAACAACTACTATATGACATGCATTTCAATGAATCTAATCCTAATGACGTGCATATGACATTTTTCTTTTTTCTTTTCTTTTTCTTAAAACAATGCAATCTATCCTAGAGAAAAAAACTAATTTATTCTAAGGCATTTTTTTTTGTATTTTTTTTATGAAATTCAAAAATAGGTAAAATGTGAAAATTACCTAGATAGATTAAAATCCTATTCAATTTATTTTAGGAATTAGGTTGAGCCAAATCCTAATTTAAACCAAGATATTATCTTAACTTAGCAATCTCTAACCTAAGATGCAGTCTATCTAAAGAAAAACTCATATAAACTTAAAATGAATTATGCAATTTTATCCTAATGTGCAATGACGTACAAAGGATGCCCTAATTCTACATGACATATGCATGATGATTTTTGTATTTTTTTTAATTAATTTCGAAATTTAAAAAAAATATATATCAAATAATTAAACATGCAATTTAAGCTAATGAAACAAAATTCTAACATCCTAAATTTATGTTTTTTTTTTTAATTTCGAAATGCATGATAAAATACTAAGTCTAAATATGCAAATAACCCTAAAGCATGCAATATTCTAACTCAAACATATTTCAAAAATAAAGCAATCAAGACGAGACAACCCATTCAAAATCATCAAAGATATCATATATCATTCAGATCAAGGGATAATATTTCGCTAATAAAATCGATAAATTGATATTAAGCCTTAAAGATCAAAATATCAATTTTATTCCCGCTTGATTAATTATTTCATCTAAAGCCTTATGAAATACAAAACCCATGTGTGGTTGCGAATCAGGTGGTATGTTGGAATTTTCAATTATGCATAGAGAGGTATTTCAAACAAAGAAACCAAGATATTAAAAATAAAATAAGATAAATAAAATAAATCTCTACCTAATTCGGATTTTGGGCTCCTTGATGCGGGGATAATCACCGGAAAACCTGCAAAGAAAAGAACACCGAGGGGCTTGTTCGTTGAATCTGCAGAATTGGCGTTGAGAAGGACTCCGGAGTTCTCTGGGATGTTGAGGTGTCACGGGGATTAAGCTCTCGGGGAGGCAGCGTGACATCGTTCTGTGTATTCTTCTCCCCACTGTCCATAGTCGCCATACATCCGAATTCTTCGCGGTCTCATTGCCAAAAAAAACTGGTCTTTTACTTGCATGAAACAAAATCACAAAGCTCACAATGTTATAGTAAAATCTGGACAAAACTAAAAGGAAGACAAAGTCACCACTCAAAATTATCCGAGCAAGATTATGATGACTCTTTTTGACCGTGGACTTCAAGCTCGCAAGCGGTGGCCGCGAAAATACGATGAGATATTCACATTGTTCAGGAGAGATGGAATCCGCAAGAGTCTTCGTTCACTCTGAACCAGGGTGACCAGGGTTCGGGCATCCCTAGGGTACGCTGGTTCGCGATACAGCAGAAGCAGCAGATCGTGGATCGTCAAGGGTGCGATGGCTGCTCGTGTGATTGATGTAAGGAGAAATCACGGTCTCGTTGGGGGAGCAGCGAGTCAAACGGCGGTCGAGCACGAGGAAGGCAGCAGCTCCGTCAGTGTCTCAGTTGAGTGGGGCTCATTAAGGCTTGGTCACAACTGCGGCAAGTCGGCACCAAATCAACATCTCATCGTGGTAGCAACGAGGTCACGACAACAAGTCTCTCATCGCTGCTAGGGGCGACCTGGCAAAGACGGTGCCGCGACGGCAACTCAGACGGCTTGGGTGCGGCACCGCGGCAAGGGGTCTTGCGCAACGTGGAGTCTCCTTGGTTCGGCGGAGACAGGACTCTCTTTTTTTTTCTCTCGCTCTACTGATCCCCCTCCCTTCCTCTCTGCTCCCCTTCTTTTTGTATTCTTCTCGATTTTCCCCTCCGAAGAACCAATGAATAGCCTCCCCTTCATGTACGAAGTCCCCTCAGGAAGAGAATGTGATCCGCTTTCCTATTGTGGATGCATATATTCATTTTTATTTTTTTTCCTTTGGGAACTTGTACCTTTAAACATGCAAATATACTTAGTTTCCTTTTGGGCTCAAGTCACGTCCTTTCTTTTCCGCAAACACGAGAATCGGCCGCCGCAAGTGCTCTTATTGAAATATTCTGCTGATTTCCTTTTTCCTTCGTTTTTTTATTGACAATATATAATCTTGCATAAAAAGATCCTCTTTCAATTGTTCCATGTTTCAACTTAAACTTTCTCATGCCAAGGAATATATCACTAATGGATGAAAGATTCGACGAATATATCAAATCACCATTCCTCATAAGTCAATTTTCGATCATCAAATAATAGCAAGCTTGGGCCAATTTCTTTTTGCCGCGGGCTTAATCCAACTCGTCTAATTAAAATTCTAAATCATCAATTCGAACTCATCTATCACCGACCCAATGTAAATGCAAATTAAAAATAAATGCACCTAAAACTATATGCTATGCAATTAATTAATCTTTTTTTTTAGGGGTTAAAATTTAATCCCTAATTTTTGTGCCATAAATGATTAAATGGGTTGCCCAAAATTTAGGTGTCAACACCCACAAAGGCATGCTCTTTTAAGGAAAGATTCGGCTAAGTTTCCTACCCATCCTATTAATCCTCCAAGTCCCTTTCACATGATTCCATATGCAATGGCGACCTCTACAGTGCTTTCTTCTGGTTCGCCTCTTCCCCGGTCATCTCCGTCATGAACACTGCGAGCTCGCCTCTGAGATTGAAGCATCTAAACGTCCACTTATGTTATCCGATGTTATATTGCTCTTACTCTCAAGACTAGGTGAGTCCTGCCCTGGATACCGAGGTCGATGGCGTCCACATATGTATGGATGGTCGGTTGTCAGCTTCATATACGGTTAATTTTGAAAGGCACATAGGATAAGCTAGGCGCATAGTTGAGCTGATACGGTCCAAAGCTAGATCTCGACTTGACTCGCATACCTTTATCCACATGAAGTTCTGCCATGAACGTATTTTATTTTATTGGACAAATATAGGTTCAATTGAGATTTGCCCTTCCGGATTACGGAAAGCAAGCTTGACATTGTTATGAACATAAAGCTCTAAAGTGTGAAACCTCAAAGAGGTTGGCCCAATTATGGGATACGATAGCTTATCTATGGTCTAACGTTCTTGCCATTACTTTGTCCTAATTCTATTCTGGATTGTACTATCTATTGGAATATATAGTCCCCTGAGCAAAAACTCCTATCATGATGAATCCAACAATGTATTGATGATGAGTGTATAAATCATGTAATGTATTGGTGATGAGTATATAATGCAGCTTGAGTTCAATACTCGATTGGAACTCGATCGGAACTCGATCACACAATTTTTACTCAAGGTCAGCTCAATTAGAAAATAGAAATACTCTAGCTTAGCTTCACTTGACTCAACTCAACTCAATTATAGAATTTATTTTCGGATAAGCCCACTGATAATCTAAAACTTGTCACAAAAGTTCTATTGAGTCCTAAATTTTTAAAAAGTACAGTCAAGTCATAAAATTTCCAAATTTGTGCAATTAAATCCTTCCATTAACTCTGTTCAATTTGGCTAATGGAAATTATTGATGTTTTTCCCCTAATATGTAACGTCATAAGTGACATTAAGGTTAACTAATGCACTGAAACGGCATTGTTTTGGTCAAAATTCTAATAATTTTTATACCAAATCTTAATTAAATTTAGTTAAAACGTCCAAATTTTTTTCACAAAATAATAAAATGACTACCTTAAAAAAAAATAGGCTAATAGTTATTCAAAAAAAACACACACCCGCGCGCATACACACACAAAAGAAAACCACTGCCTGCAGGCCACCACCCCATCGTTGGGCTCGTCCTCATGGCCTCGCCAGCTCTTTTTGGCAATGGACTGGAGGCCCGCTGGTAGAGGAGCTAGCCCTCCCTCTTGTAATCTTCTTCTTCTTCTTCTTCTTCTTCTTCTTCTTCTTCTTCTTCTTCCAATGGACTGGAGGCCCGCTGGTAGAGGACCTTCTTCTTCTTCTCGCCAGCTCTTTTTGGCAATGGACTGGAGGCCCGCTGGTAGAGGAGCTAGCCCTCCCTCTTGTAATCTTCTTCTTCTTCTTCTTCTTCTTCTTCTTCTTCTTCTTCCAATGGACTGGAGGCCCGCTAGTAGAGGACCTTCTTCTTCTTCTTCTTCTTCTTCTCGTCCTCATGGCCTCGCCAGCTCTTTTTGGCAATGGACTGGAGGCCCGCTGGTAGAGGAGCTAGCCCTTTCTTCTTCTTCTTCTTCTTCTTCTTCTTCTTCTTCTGGATTTTTATGAATACCATTTCTCTTCCTCGAATTGAAACAAATTCGAATTCTTAATTCTCTACGTCTTTTAGTGGATAAAACCTTTTCGGGAACAAACTTCACTGGATTTTTATGAATACCATTTCTCTTCCTCGAATTGAAACAAATTCGAATTCTTAATTCTCTACGTCTTCGAGTGGATAAAACCTTTTCGGGAACAAACAACAAATCATAATCATTTTTGTATCTATTTTCAGCCATTTTTTGATGTCTTGCAATGGATTTATCCAAATTAATCTTAGCAACATAGCTTTTTTCTCGGTATATTTGATTAATTTTGGGCTTACTCTTATGAAACAATGAAATATTTAGACTTTGATACATAATCAATTGTCCATCATTTTTTATAGACAAACGAATTGGTTTGATAATTAATATCCCCTTTTTCATTAATTCTGTAAGAGTTAAATCCTTTTGAATAATCAAAATATCTAAACTAATTTCTCCCCTTTGTTCTTCTTCTTCTTCTTCTTCTTCTTCTTCCAATGGACTGGAGGCCCGCTGGTAGAGGACCTTCTTCTTCTTCTTCTTCTTCTTCTTCTTCTTCTTCTTCTTCTTAAGTCCTTTTGAATAATCAAAATATCTAAACTAATTTCTCCCCTTTGTTCTTCTTGTTCTTCTTGTTCTTCTTCTTCTTCTTGTTCTTCTTCTTCTTCTTCGCCAGTCCAGTTAATAATTAGTGAGCACGAGCTCAACTTAAATTCAAACTATCCTATCTCGAGTAATTATTAAGCCGTTCAGAGCTCATTATGGGTACACTCGGTTTTGCCACTAAGATAAGTTATATGGAATTGCCTCATGCACCTTTTTTATAGGAAAATTGTTCAAAAATCTTCTTTTTGTGTGACAGCTAATTTAATTCTAAACTTTTTAATTGTGTAAATTTAGTTGTAACAATTTTAACGATTTGTCAATTTTGTCTTAAACCTTTCAATTGTGTTAATTTAGTTTTTAACCTTTTGAAGATTTGTCAATTTAATCCTTCCAACCAACTTTGGCTGAAAAGTATTGATGTAGACATTAGCTATTGTATGTGGGACAATTGGTATTAATATGGAAAAAAAATTCTTAATTTTTTATAATATTTCCTTGTTCCTCTTTCTTTTGTCCTTCTTACTCTTAGGGTCACTGGGTCTAGGCAAGGGATTGCAATTGGCCAAAAACAAGGGCTGGTGAAGTCGACCTCGTTGGACCAGGTAGGCTTCGAGCCTTGTTGACGACTGGCAAGGCTTGACCCTCACCCATGGCTTGTCGCCGGCTATCGCTGAGAAAGGAGGGGAAAAAAAAAAGAAAAGGAAAAGGAAAAAGAAAAAGAAAAGTTGAAAAATTCTAAAAAAATCGTTCACAATAACATTGGTGATGCCATGTAGGATGACTAGTGTACACATTAGTCATTTCCGATTAAAATTGATTGTAGAAACTAAATTGGCACATCGTTAAAAGGTTTAGAATTAAATTAGTATAGTCCAAAAGTTTAAAACTAAATTAGCAAAATTCAAAGATTTATGATTGAATAGTCCACTGTTTTATAGGTCGAGGATTTTTTTTTTACAATTTCCGCCTTTTTTTTAACCATAAATTTACTCCAAACGAGATCAAAATGAAGCCCCGCAATCTCGAGTATCGTTCCTTCAAAGATGAAGGCTTGTTTAGTCCTTTTGCGACGTTCCATAATCTCGTGGAAGATTGACAATTTCGTCCCTGGCCCTCTAATATGGCAAGGCGTGGACGTTGATTAGTAATGGTGTAAGGAAAAAGAATGATACGTGGCCGACTAATATGAGAAGTTCTTCAGAGTTAAGTCGATTCTCTCTCTCTCTTTTTTCTTTTTTTTTACCATGGGAATTAATTCATGTTTTTTTTTTTTGAATTAAAGTTGACTAATCAGAAAAAACTTGTTGTAAAGATGTACTTATCGTAACTTAGCTGGATAGTATAATTTTCAAAAATTATATAAATCGTGCAATTTTTTACATTTTATGACATTTACGAGAATGAAAATAAAAATTTAACGATGAATGTTCTAAAGTAAGGTATCTCTAAATAGTTTTAAATAAATTGGTGGTCCTTTTGCATGTTTATATACTTTAAGATTCCTTTTGTGTATACATTATGATATTTTATGTGATCATTGTCAACTGTTCAAGTAGTATTGACATTGACACGTGACACGTGATACGACACGACACACCAACACATTATTTATAAAAGAATAAAGAATTCAAACGCGTTGAAACACAATGTATATTAAATATATAAGGTTAATGTTCTGAAAAGCCCCAAACTTTACCATAAACTAATCTTTTATAAAAAAAAAAAAAAAAAAAAAAAAAAACTCTATACTAGTACACATTTGACAATTTTATCCCAAACTGGCATACTTGTGACAAATTTACTCTCTATTAGTTTCCATTAAATTTTACTGTCAAATTATTAAGTTAAACGACACGTGACAATTGATTAGTATACCAATTTGAGATTTTACTCTCTGTTTATCACAGTTATACAATTTTTATAATTTTTTTTTGTATTAATCCAATTTAACAGATGGTATATTTATCACAAATGTACCACTTTAGGGTTTTTGGCTGTCGAATCAATTAGTTTTGGGTAAATTTGTCAAAAGCAAATCAGTTTATGATTTTTTTATGGTCGATTATGGTAAATTTGTCACATGTGTACTGGTTTTGGGTTTTTCATGGTCAAAAAATTAGTTTGGGGCAAATTTGTACACAGTTTGTAGTTTTTCAATATATTAATCCTAAATATATATTTATATATACATGATAATTTATCATTTTTATTATTATATTAATCAAATTAATTTGATTCAAATTTACAAATAAATAAATAATAAAAGAGAGCCCAGAATAAATTTACATTGAAAATATTAATCCACCAGCTATTAATATCATTAATTGTTTCAATTTGACAAATCCAACTACATTCCAATAATCCTAAAACTTTGAACAAAAAAACAAGCAATCTACAATCTCGCATGTCAGAGCGTGTTGAAAGAGAAGAGAAAATTTTATTATTTTTCATTTTTTACATATTACATTTTGATCCCTCATTTATTGAATTTTTTTTCAAAATTGACCCAATATGTGTCGAAATTACATGTCACAATTCCGAACTCGCATGTCAGAATTCCCGGCTCACGTGTCGGAGAGTGTTGAAATAGTTGAACATGTGTCGGATTTTTCATTACTTGTTGACTGAGTGTCAGAAAATGTCGAAGAGTGTCAGAGAGTATCGGGTACATGTCAGAATATCCGGCACAACACGAAGCTATCAGAAAGTGTCGGTACTTCCTTCTTAACTGTTTAAAAAGTTTAAGCTGTTAGATGATGTTGACACCTAATATTTAAAAAAATAATAAATTAAATTTGGTTTTTAAAATTTTCATTTCAAAATTCGAAAATAAAAATTCAGTTTTTATTTTTTATTTCCACTTATTAACACCTAATTTAAAATTAGTTTAGAGGGAATTTAAAAAAAAAAAAATTGAATTCGAAAGTTAAACGGCCGTGCGATCTTTGGAGCCATTTTGTTGTTGAAGAGGTTGAGTGAATATCGCAAAATCTTCAACAACTCGGGTTTGTTTCTTTTCTTTTTTTACTATAAATGCGAGCTTCGGAACCGAGCGAAAGGGGGCTTCTCTTCGTGGAATTCGAAAAATTCAGAGCAAAAAAATTCTGTCATTCGGGGTTCTCTTCGTCCAAAAGAAGGAGAATGCAAAAAAAGCAAAAAAGGTGAAAAGAAAAGAAGAAAAGAATTCCAGAGGGGAAAAGTCAAGGTCAAGGTCAGGAGGTAGAAAAGACGTGAACAGAGAAAGAGCGAGAGGTTACGTGCAGCAGAGAAGAAAGAGAAAAAAGAGAAAGAAAAAGAGAAAAGGGGCTGTTCATCATCTCCTTCGTGGAAGCCTCCCGACGCCTAAGCCGCAAGCCGTCCGAGCTGCTCCACGCCGGACCACCCGACACTCAGCCGCCCCGAAGCCGTCCACGCTCGCCGCGCCGCCGCGTCTGCATCACCGCCGAGCTCCGACCAAGCTCTGAACGCCGCCCCCTTGCCAAGCTCCTCGCCGGTCTCTGCTGCTGTTGCTGCAGCATCGCCGTTCCGCCGGCAGCACCCCACGACGACCCAAGCTCCGCCAGGGCTGCCCAGGAGCCACTCCACCCCGAGCTTCCGCCTCCGCCTCTGACGCGCCATCCCGAGCGACACCCGGTGCCGCAACGCCCGAAATTCCCCTGTGACGAGCCGCCGTTCCTGATCCGAGCTGCTGCTCTGCCTACCGACCCGACGCCAACACCTGGAGTTCCTCGACCCGTGACGACCCGAAGCTGCAAACCAGCCACGACGCTCTTGCAGCTCGCATCTCAGCCCGAGCGACGACGTCTGCTCGCCAGGGATCCCGAAGCCACCTGCCCGCGCCGGAGTCCTCTGCCCTTGCCGGCGACCCACGAGACCCCCCTGCTCCGCACCGACTGCCGTCGCATCACCCTCGCCGGAGCTCTGACGCCGGTGACCCCCTCGCCGGACATCTGATTTGCTGCCCTTGGAGATTCACCAACGTGCGTGAAAAGGGAAGCAAGAAAGAAAAAAAGAAAAAAAGAAAAAAAGAAAGAGTGAATTAGGTAGTTTTTACTTTTTATTTACTTTTACTTTTCATGTTTGGAGTTTAATTTATTTCATTATTTGTTAGGTTAATTTTTAGGTTTTATTTCCTTTGATAGCATTTTAGTTTAGCTATTTAAATATTGGGTGTTAATATATGCATTATCCGTAGATTTTACCTCAAATTACTATAGTTATTAATTTGATCCGAGAGACATCGGGTCACTTTTTTAATTATACTAATTTTGGGTTTGTTTTGGTAGAATTTCATTTGTTAAATCACAATAATTATTTAATTTGGTCCGTAAGACTTCGGACCAAATTTGTAATTATTTTGATTCCCTCGTTGTGATTTGTAGAGTTAAAATAATTGTTAACTTAATCCGTGAGACAACGGATTATCTTTTCAATTATTTTAATTCTTATCTTAGCTTAAAATAATTGCTTGCTTAAAAAAAAAAAAAAAAAAAAAAAAAAAAAAGAAATAGTGAAAAGTTAAGAATTTGCATGAGCATATAGGTCATATAGGTTTATTAATTTAGACACGTAGGTTTAATAAATTAACCTTTAGGATTATTTTTAGGATTTCATCCTTAGTTGTTTGCATGCTTTCATAATATGAAAAGATAATAAAAAGGATAAAAAAAATGGTTTTCTAAGACAAATGAGGTTTAAATCAAATTAATCCTGAAATTGAATTAGGAAATTATTCCATTTTGAATAGCTTAATTAGTTTGTTTAATTTCAATAAAGAATACTAGGTGCATTTTAGCTAGTTTGCATAGTAGGCACATTTAATTAGAATTTGCATATTAATAAATTAGGATTGCATCATATTATCATGTTTTAGTAATCCCATCGTGTAATTTTTAATTGCATATAATTAATTCTTTAATTAAAAAAATCAAAAAAAAATCATTTACTTAGTTAATTAATAGGTGAGTTTATAATTAATCCCATTTCATATCATCTTTATTTAGTGTAGGTTGCTTACATTAAAAAGAGAATCATTAAAAAAAAATCACAAAAAGAACATGCATATAAAATTGTTATATCATGCATCTCATGTCATGTAGTATATGCACATTTAGGATTGCATAAATCAGATTGCATGCATATAGTTCAAATTAGGCCATATAAATTGCATTTCACATATCATTAAAGTAAAATTCATGCATATTAATTTTAGATTAAGATTGCATAATAATAAAAGTTAGGTGTCATGTCATTTAGAAATCATGTTTAGGGCATGCATTTTAATTAGCATTTTTTAAAAATGTTTTCTTAGAGAGTGGACTTTAATAAAGTTGTGGTTTATAATTTCTTAGCATTTTGATTTATTGAATGTTATTTAATTGATTGTGCACCCGCATGACCACAATTTGCATGTTAGCATCTTAGGTTAAAATTAATCAAGACTCGCCCGCAAAAATGTTTTTCTTAAGGTACCGAAAGGGCGTTAGATTAATCTAGCGTAACCATGTCCCCCGAATCCATTAAATCTCTGGTTCGTAAAGGTAAAGTATTCTCCCATACTTTACCTGGGTTTCTAATCAGCCCTAATTGGTTAGTGGCGGCTCCAATTTAAAATATAATTGCATGTTTTAGTGGGTCTTTTTCTTAGTATCAAGTCGCGATTGGTAGGGCTTGGGAGAGTCCGCGCCAAGTCTTCGGACTTAGTAATCCATTTACCTAGTTTTAGGTGATTCCTCACCCATCGAAAAAATTAGGTCGCGACAGATGAAAACGTGATTAAATATTTAATTATTCTAATATTACCCTTTATCCTTTGTCTAGTCGTTTTATCTAGTATTAAACATGGACATATTTAATTGAGGTGGCAAACAAGGCCTGGAAAAATTTTTACTCAGAATTTTTAGGCCTAAAATCAATGTGAGATTTTATGGGATCACTATCAATTGTTCTAAAAGTTTAAGCAATTAGATAAACGCATAATTAAATATTTAATCATTCTAACATATGTAAATAGAAGGATTGCAACATAGCGATTATATTGATTTAACTTTGCGGTATAATTGAGTGTTGGATACTAGTGACTTTTTTGTATTTATTTTGATGTCAGATTTTTTAATACCCAACTGCCTATGTGAGTATGATATTTAAGTACTAATAGATGAATAAGGACTTCTTCTCATGAAGTTTTTCTCAAGGGTAACTAATTTTCTAGAAATTGCAATATATGTTAGGTGATTTTTTTAATATTTTAGGATTTACAGTACGTTACAATTTTCATAGTCGCCATATAATTAAATGTTAATTTATAAGCTCTTATGATATAGCGTGGATTAATCATGTATCTCCAGATAGGTGGAAAAAAAAAACTCCTGAGTAATGAATGAAAGTGAACATTTGGATTTTTATCTTATTAACAAAGTGATTAATGCATTAAACAAATACCATTCAATTTTTCACCATGCTTCATTTTCTTAAATAAAATGTTTTGGTAATTAAGTAAATATCTATGTGCTCTTTGCATGTCACATTGGTCCACTAATTTCCTATAAAATTTGGGATGCATAATATCTTGACACGTGGCACAATCATTGAAGCCTATTCTACCTAGCTTTTTTATCATATATAAGCTTATGGTTTGTTTTTTTTTATTTTTTTATTGAAAGCTTATGGTTCATTTATTTCAAAGAAAATAAATAATTTGAAAATTAATTTCCTAAAAATGACGTTTATATTGCTTCCAAAAATGAATGAATAAATGAAAAATATTTTCATCATTTATGAAAATGCTTAAACATAAACTATTATTGGTAACGAAAATGGTTTTCGTTGACTAATTATTTCAAGTTATATGAACTGTCATTTTTAGGAAAAAAAATTTCCAAATCATTTAGCTTTATGCTAAACAAACGCACTATTAATAACACTTAAATTCTTTTTAGAAACCATCGGATCTTTGCAAGGTTAGAATGGCAACTCAGACAAAAGATAAAGCAACCAAGAGATACTGCACAACATATTATACATAGACAAACGCAGAGTTTTATTGGGAGCTTCTGTATGTTCGATAAACTGAATAAGGAACACCAGACCGTGCTGAAAAAAACTTGTCTTCGCTAGTGAGCGTAAGCTGAGACGATGGGACTTCTCACAACGCGAGTTCCATTGATCTCCTTCCAACTGATGTACCCGTAGTTACCTATGTAATTGCTCCGTGGAATCGACCCGTCCAGAGAGATCTCTACCGTTAAGTTGAACTCGGCTCTGTCGTACTTGCTTGCGAACCACAGCTCCGAGGGTTTTGCTGTGGCCTTCATGCTCGATGGAGTCATAACTGTGGCCCGGTAACTTGCAGGCCCGTCGGCCACGTTGGTTAGGACTCTTTTGAAAGTGACGCTCGTGGTGTTGGTGTTGTTGAGGATGACCATGAATGAAGGGTAGTTGATGTCAAGAGTCGCGGACGCGCAAGAGAAGTTCGATCTCCCACTTATGATCTTTATCTTCTTGGCGGAATAGTTCATTCCGCAGAGGAAATTGACGTAATCCTCGGGTTCGATGTTGTAGATCAGACCGGGATCTGAAGCCTTTTCCGGATCTATATGTCCTGCTCCGAAATCAAGAGGCGTTCCTGAAGCTCGGGTGGTCATGTCGATGATGGTTTCGTTGGTGTTATCGAGAATGTAAGCCGTGGTCATCATTGCCGATCGGATAGCGGCGGGGCTCCAATCTGGATGGGCTGATTTTAGCAGCGCAGCGACTCCAGCCACATGAGGAGCCGACATGGAAGTTCCCGATTCGAGCTCGTAGTCACCAAGCAAGTAGCTCTGACCTATCTGTGCTATTTCTCGGTTCGGCGCCCATGCTGCCAAGATATTGTATCCAGGAGCTAACATATCCGGCTTCAAGATCCACGGGGCCTGACGGTACGGTCCTCGAGACGAAAACGATGCTACCTGAGGAGCTGGTTTGGTCCCGAAAATGGTTATCAAGAACTTGATGCTGACCGTCGGATTTTCCGACTTCAGCAAGTAGTCCTTGATTCTGTCTCCATCTTCTGGTACGACGGCCACGAACGGAATATTGAAGTCTTCGGGTTTGAGAAAAGCCCCAGATTCGGTACTGAAGATGGCACCTGCAGCTCCAGCTCGGGTGATTTCGTAGGGATTGATTCCGTCGCAGAAAACTATCTTCCCAGCGACATCCTTCGGGTCAAGAGAGTAACCGTTACAGATTTCCTTGCTTCTGTTGCCGAGGCCAAAGTATAGAGGAACTCTTGAGATAAGCAGATCTTCTGGGAAGATGGATTTTCCTCTAACAGTTAGGGTTCCGTTGCCGAGGACTATATTGGCCGCAAAGTCCCTTGATATGGTTCCAGCGCCGACAGTCGTTAGCCACGGAGCTCCATTTCGCATCGTGTAGTATCCTTGACGGCCGTCGTTACCTGCTGAACAAGCAACGAAGATTCCTCTCTCCATTGCTGCGAAAGCTCCCACAGCGATTGGATTCTGGTCGAACGGTGTCTCGGTAAATCCAAGTGATATAGATAATATATCGACGCCGTCTGCTATGGCTTGGTCCATGCCTGCTAGGGTATCCGTCGCAGCCAAGTCGTCATAATCGTCGGTCAGGAACATCACCTTGTACATCGCGAGCCTAGCAGCGGGTGCCATACCTGTTGCCGTGCCCTTGGCATAGCCGAAGTAACTAGCGTCCATCACGGGGCTCCCGGCGGCTGTGGACGACGTGTGGGTCCCATGCCCCGTATAATCCCTCGGGGAATCGTAGTCATCGGTCGTCGATATGTTCAAGCCATGCTGCTTCATTCCTTTGCTGAACGATCGGGCTCCGATGAGCTTCCGGTTGCAGTTGGACGAGTTGAAGTCCACCCCGGACTCACAAGAGCCCCGCCATCTCTCCGGCACGGGGGACATGCCCTTGTCCTTGAAGCTCTCGCTCTCGGGCCATATCCCGGAGTCTATGACGCCGACAATCACGCTGTCGCCGAATTTGGCTCTTGGCCAGAGCCCTTTCTGTTTGTTCAGGCCAAGGAACTTAGGAGTATATGTTGTGTGAGCGTTTCCGAATGTGTCCGGATACGACGCAACATGACCAGGAACCTGTTCCAGCTTCTCCAATTGGGACTGTGACAGCACTGCACTGAATCCATTCAAGGCATGGTTGTATGTGTAGAGATGGGTCGGATCAATTTCTTCGGGGGACGACGATAGGGACGACAGAAGTGATGTGTACCAATCATGGTGACGCGAGAACGAAGCGGGCAATGCCGATTCGTCCATGTAGATTATGTAGGGTTTTCGGTAGTCTTTGGCTGAAACGGACAAAACTACGATCGAGATGAGAAAGAAGAGCTTACAAAATATATCACATTCTATTGTCATTCTGTGTAGATATCTGAAACTGAATGACTTTTGCGTTACAATTATAAAGGAAGATTAACTCGGGCTTATATAGAGGATCATATCTCGTGCAAAAATATGTCAAAGAGGCAATGATTGCGACCGAGCCAATAAAACCCAAATAAAAGAACTTTTAGCTGGCGAAGCTAGACCCGTGCTGATAGTTTACTTCGAACACCATTTTCAAGGCGATGCTTGCGGCATTGTCAGTGATGCGCCCCACTTGCGGCCACGTGCATGCCACTTGGCATCATCAACATGACCCCATAGCCGACCCCACCCAATGATCCGACCCGATTGAGCAGTCAATCAGGGGACTGGTCAGCTAGTGGGACCGGTCGGGCTAGCTAGACTGGAGCAATAGCTTGATTTGGGCTAGGCACGCGCGCCGCGTGCACCACGTGCGCCGTGCACATGGAAGCTCCGACCAAAGCGTGGTAGGTGTCACGTTCGTTCGTGGTAAAGTTATTTCACATGTTTAAAGTAACCAAAGGTATAAAAATGCTCATGAAACAGTACATTGTTTATTCCTTATTACTTATATTTTCTTATGATTTTGGAAATATAAAAACTAGCCTACATGTAAATGACCACATACGGGTTATGTAGAACTTGGTTCAATGATAGCATGTGCAATATTTTGACGTGCTTGTAATTTATTGATTCTGAACAAACTCAAACAATGACCGGAGATTGGGAAAGATTTAGGTTCGGGCTGAGTTTCCTACCCATAGTAATAATCTTTAAGTCGCATAAGTCCAAATGCAATTGTGACCTTTACAATGCTTTCTTCTGGTTCACCTCTTCCCCGGTCATCTCTGTAATAAATATTGCGAGCTCGCCGCTGAGACGGAAACATCTAAATGTCCACTTATGTTATTCGATGTTTTATTGCTCTTATTCTTAAAGACTAGGTGAATCCTCCCTTGGAAACTAAGGTCGATGGCGTCCACACAGATAGGCGTGTGCATATTACCTTCAACTTTCTCCTGTGTAGGTCGTAGCCTCAGCACCATCATTCCTCGGAAGTACACAGCATTTATATGGTTGGCTATCACATTCATATCCAGTTAATTTCAAGAGCCATATGGGAAAAGCTAGGCATGTAATTAAGCCGTTACAGTACCAAGCTTGAGCTACCCATACTTAATGTTCAAAACTCGACTCAAGGTTGATCAAGTACTAAAATTTCTGCTTGAGCTCGACTCAACTACATAGTCAAGATATTCGAACTCACCTTGACTTGACCTTATTCAATCACAAATTAATTTATGAAGGAACTCCAGCTTGAGGGCTTGTGATCCTAATCAAGACTAACTCAAGCTTGTGCGAGCTTGACGTGACAAGATACTCGAATGGCTCAAGCTTGACTCAAAAACAAATTGGTCGATCTCAAGCGATTATCAAGCTGTTCCGAGCTACTCGCGAGTAGGTTGACCTGGTTTCTTCACTAGGAGAAGCTGTACAAATTGCCTCTTGCACCTTTCTGACTATAAATAAACACCAAACGATGAAGAAATGAAGAGACAACTCCAACCATATATTGACCTTCTCTTCATTTGTGGATATTCCCAACTTACGCTGGAAGATTGCCATTATCGTCGCTAGTCCTCTAATATGGCAAGGCATGGACTTTAATTAGTAATGGTGCATGGAAAAAGAATGATATTTAGCTCACTAATTTAAGAAGTTTTTCAGAGCTAAGTCGATTCTCTCTCTCTCTCTCTCTCGATCTGTCTTCTTCTTTTTTTCTTTTTTTTGTCACCGTGAGAATTAATTTGATTCGCTATTTATTTTATCGAGATAAGGTCGAATAATGAGAAAATACTAATTGAAATCTCATGCACCGCATGGGTTTGAAAATGTACTTATTATTAACTTAGTTGGATAGTATAATTTTCAGTATTTACATAAGGTGTACACAAATTTATATTTTGTGGCATTTACGCAACGAAAATATATTTATTGATAATGAATGTTCTTTGGTAATGTATCTCTAAATAGCTTCAAATAAATTGGTGTTCTCCTTTTGCATATTCATATAATATGAGACTTTTATTTTATTTTTTGCATATAAATAAACTAAAGTATTGCAACACTGCAATTATATTGGTTTAACTTTGCAGTTTAATTGATGTTGGATACAAGTCGCATCTTTGTGTTAATTTTGAAGTCGTAGTATTAAATATAAAACTGCCTATGCGAGTATGATATTTGAATACTAATTATATGAATAAGGACTTATTTTTAAAAAAAAAATTCTTAGGGATAACTAATTTATTGGAATTTTCACTATATGTTATACTATATTTTAGGATTTCCGGCATGTTACAACTTTGGGAAAATTATCCAAAAAGTCCTAAATTTATTACATTATCGTCAATTCATTCCTAAATATTTTAATTGTGCTAATTCAAATATAAACATTTTCACGTTTTGCTAATTGACTTTATCCGGTCAATTTTAGTCAATGGTCGTCCTATGTGGCACAGCCAGCATTAACATGGGTAATATTTTATAATATTTTAATATTTTATAATATTTTAATATTATATCAAATTTGTTTACTAAATTTATTTATTTTCTTTTTTTCCTTCTCTTTTCCATCTTTACTTCTTCTTCTTTTTTTCCTTTTCTCTACTCTTGTTTTCTTCTTTTTCTTTTTTTTTCATTTTCGCAACCAATTTATGAGCTCTTTTGATATCACGTGGAGTGATCATGTTTCTGCAGATAGGTAAGTAATGAATGAAAGGGAACTTTTGTATTTATCTTATTAGCAAATTGATAACTTACTTATTATTGTCAATTAATACATTTAAATAACACATTTAAATTTTTCATCATGATTTATTTTATTGAAAAAAATGTTTTGGTAATTAGGGAAACGTTTTTTAGCTCTTTACATGTCACATTGGTCCACTGATTTCCTAAAAAAATTGGGAATGCATAGAGCAAAAACTCAATACCTTCAATTGGGGAGGCCATCAAAAGGAAGCCGAAATCCGAGCCCGCCAATATATCCAATTAGAACCATCTTCACTCAAATGAGTTATGAGCTAACTAGAATATATTAACTACTTAATGCTACACCAATTCTCTAATATATGACTTTTTTTAACACAACTCACATATCCATGCTAACAATTTCCTTCTCATTGTGAGCTCAAGTTTGCTCCCTCTTAATTAAGGTATCCTTCTGCATCAATCTATCTCAATTTAAATCTCCAATGCCAAACTTTATCCCTTGTCTCTTTCTCCATGAGCCTCTGTTCTATGGTAAAAAATAGTAACTTTTTTTTCATTATTGAGGTATTGACCTCAGGCCTTTCCTAATAATCAATTCTTAAAGTTCTCTTCTTTTTGCACACAAGGGTCTTGAAGATTCAACCTCCATTGAAGGAAGGACGAAGGCAACTCCTCTTTCATCCTTTTTCACTCTCCCTCGTTTCCGGTTTTAAAGAAGTCAAGAGAAGAGCCCACCTATAATTATAGTAGTTATAAGCCCAACTTCAATCGTTAGCAAGTGAATCAGCAAAGTTCTCTATGAAGTCAGCCCATTGCTTTGACCACATAGGAGGATGTAATAAGAAAGTCTTGGATCCTGGCGAGCTAGAAACGATGAACTTCATGTTATCTATAATATGATTCCATATTTCGTTGACAACCACCCATTTGGAAACTGCTTTGATGAAAGGCAATTTATAAAAGACGATCGTTTGTTTATGTAAGCACCTGATAAGGTTTAAGCCAAATCCTCTCTTTCAAAAATACACCATCAGTACATGAAGAAATTGAGTTAATAGAGTGCGTCCATAATTGCTATCGAGTCTTCGCACATTTCTATTGCATACAAACTCGAATAATGGCTGGAGGTCAGATTTATTTTATGTTGTATGTTCAACATATGATTTTAATTGATGCTTGAATTCTGTTCTTCAATGCATAATTCGAATTGTTCATTTTGTCTTACACTTCATCCACTCCAACCCTAGTATTTTTCTCCGTACTTAACCATGAAATCTGCCATGAGGCCCCATGGGGCTTGTGTTGCTACACTAGTCCCCACCACCTAGAAATTGCATATTGATGGCTCACCAATCGGCTATCAGCTTTGATATCATTTTTTTGGGAAGCACGTAACGGCTCTGATACCATTTGTTGGGAAGCGTGTAACAAAAGTTCAATTCCCTCATCCAAGGAGTTCGGCAAGAGAGAGTCCAAGTACAAGCTTGTCAATATATCTAGTTGAACTATGACAAAAAAAGAAAATATATATATCCAGTTGAACTCACTTTCACTTAAAATTTTAAGTCAATGAGTTATGAGCCAACTATGATATATTAACTGCTCAACGCTACACCAATTCTCTAATGTTTGATTTTTCTAACACAACTCACACATGCATCATAACAATTTGGCACGCGACACAACCATTGAAGCCTATTCTACCTAACTTTCTAATTATATATAAGTTTAATATCTTTCTAATTATATATAAGCTTAAAGCACTTTTTTTTATTGCTACCATTGGATCTTTGCAAGGTTAGATTGGCAACATAGACAAACGATGGAGCAGCAAGAGATATTGCACAACATATCAGATATGGAAGACAAACGCAGAGTCTTATTGAGAGCTACTGTAGGTTTGATAAAAACTGAAGAAGGAACACTAGAACATGCTCAGAAAACTTGTCTTCGCTGGGAAGCGTAAGCTGAGACATTGGGACTTCTCACAACGTGAGTTCCATTGATCTCTTTCCAACTGATGTACCCGAAGTTAACTACGTAATCGCTCTGCGGAATTGAGTCTTCCAAAGAGATCTCTCCCGTCACGTTGAACTCAGCTGTGACGTACTTACTCGCGAACCATAGCTCCGAGGGTTTCGCCATGGCCTTCATGCTCGACGGAGTTGTCACCATGGCCCGGTAACTTGAAGGTCCATCGGCCACGTTGGTTAGGACTCTTTTGAAAGTGACGCTCGTGGTGTTAATGTTGTTGAGGATAACTATGAATGAAGGGTAGTTGATGTCGAGAGTCGCCGATGGACAAGAGAAGTTTGATCTCCCGCTTATGATCTTAATCTGCTTGGCGGAATAGTTCATTCCGCAGAGGAATTTGATGTAATCCTCGGGTCTGATGTCGTAGATCAGACGGGGATCTGAAGCCTTTTCCAGGTCTATATGTCCTGCTCCGAAATCAAGAGGCGTTCCTGAAGCTTGAGTGGTCAAGTCGATGATGGTTTCGTTGGTGTTATCGAGAGTGTAAGCTGTGGTCATCATCGCCGATCAGATAGTGGCGGGGCTCCAATCTGGATGGGCCGATTTTAGCAGCGCATCAACTCCGGCGACATGAGGAGATGACATGGAAGTTCCCGATAAGAGCGCATAGGCGCAAAGCAAGAAGCTCTGACCTATCTGTGCTACTCCTCGGTTCGGCACCGATGCCGCCAAAACAAAACATCGACTCCAGGAGCTAATATATCCGGCTTCAGGATCCACGGGGCTTGGTGGCCTGGTCCTCGAGCCGAAAACCAAACAACTCGAGGTGCTGGTTTTGTCCCGAAAATGGTTATCAAGAACTCGATACTGACTGTCGGATTCTCCGACTTCAGCAAGTAGTCCTTGATTCTATCTCCATCTTCCGGTACGACAGCCACGAACGGAATATTGAAGTCTTTGGGTTTGAGGAAAGCCCCGAATTCAGTACTGAAGATGGCACCTGCAGCTCCGGCTCGGGTGATTTCATCGGTATCAACTCCGTCGTCTTCACTAACAAAGTCACAGAAGACTATCTTCCTGGCAACATCCTTCAGGTCGAGAGAGTAACTGTTGCAGATTTCCTTGCTTCTGTTGCCACGGCCGAAGTATAGAGGAACTCTTGAGATCGGGAGATTCTCTGGGAAGATGGATTTTCCTCTGACTGTTACGGTTCCGTTGCCGAGGGCTATGTTAGCCGCGAAGTCCCTTGATATGGTTCCCGCACCGACAGCCGTTAGCCATGGAGCTCCATTTTGTATCGTGTACCCATGACGGCCACCGTTACCTGCTGAACAAGCGACGAAGATTCCTCTCTCCATTGCTGCGAAAGCTCCTACAGAGATCGGATTCTGGTCGAACGGTGTCTCGAAACACCCTAGTGATAGAGACAATATATCGACGCCGTCTGCTATGGCTTGGTCCATGCCTGCTAGGGTGTCCGTTGCAGCTGAATCATACGTGTCGTTCAGGAATAGCACCTTGTACATCGCGAGCCTAGCAGCTGGTGCCATACCCGTCGCCGTGCCCTTGGCGTAGCCGAAGTAGCTAGCGTCTATCACGGGTGGGTCCCGTGGCCCCAGTAGTCCCTCGGGGAATCGTAGTCATCGGTCGTCGATATGTTCAAGCCGCGCTGCTTCATTCCTTTGCTGAATGACCGGGCTCCGATGAGCTTCCGGTTGCAGTTGGACAAGTTGAACTCCACCCCGGACTCGCAAGAGCCTCACCATCTCTCCGGCACGGGGGACATGCCTTTGTCCTGGAAGCTCTCACTCTCAGGCCATATCCCGCTGTCCAAGACGCTGACAATCATGCCGTCACCAAATTTGGCTCTCGGCCAAAGCCCTTTCTGTTTGTTCAGGCCAAGAAACTTAGGAGTATATGTTGTGTGAGCGTTTCCGAATGTGTCCAGATACGATGCAACATGACTGGCAACCTGTTCCAGCTTGTCTAATTGGGACTCTGACAGGACTGCACTAAATCCATTCAAGACATGGTTGCATGTATAGAGATGGGTCGGATCAATTTCGTCAGGGGACGATGATAGGGATGACACAAGCGACGTGTACCAGTCATGGTGACGCGAGAACGAAGCCGGCAATGCTGATTTGTCCATGTGGATTATGTAGGGTTTTCGGTAGTCTGGCCAAAGCGTACACTACAGTCGAGATGACAAGAAAGAGCTTACAAAGCATCTCATATTCCATTGTCATTTCGCATAGGTCTCTGTAACTGAACGGTTTTTCGTCTCAAAACTATAAGGAAAGATTAGCTTGGATTACTCTTTCTATGTATAACCATATCTCGTGCACAAAAATGTTGAGAGATGACGGACGTGACCAAGTTGATGAAACCAAAATGTAAGATGCACTTTTAGCCGGCGAAGCTAGATAAGTGCAGATGGTTGATGCCTAAAGATAGCTTCAAGCATCGTGCATGTGTTGAAGTTTACGATCGACATACCCAATGAAAATGGAGCAGAATATTATTGTTCATTAGATCATCGAATGCGATCTCAGATTCTATCGGCCCATCGTAGATTCAATCGGCCAAGAAGGGCAATAAGGAGAAGGATATGGAATGGCCAACCTCCTAGCAAGTTGAAACATAAGAATCTCCACAGGTAGACATTCAAAAGGTTCGGTTTATTCGAGATTTCAGTCAACATGAGAACCAATCTAATGAAAAGAAGGAAGAAGGATTAGGGCCTTTTTCATAACAAGTTTTGACAGATCTCAACCCTCTAGCTTGTCATCAGACAGTATAATTACCCCTGCAAATTTAGCAATCTATTTTGCCATTGGAGTCGGCGATCATTTTGACGAGACGGCAATTGTTCGCATTTTCTAAATGGAATCATATGCCCGGCTAGTATCAGACAGGAATAAGATTCAATTCAAAGAGCAGAACATTGAAGAACATTTACATCGACAACTTATATAAAGCTGCCCAAAAGAATTTAGAGTTTGAAGGTCCCCAGCACAGAGGCGCGAAAAGCAAAAAGTAACAATTTTAAGGACATGAAGCCAAACAGGCATTGGACTTCTGATGGATATACTATCCGGTTCATCTGCTAGCCTGTCTAGATGAAGGAATGCATATCCGGTCTAAAAGGTTCCTAATACAAGAACTAAAAGGAGCAGATACACTAGCAATACTGCTTCTTATTGAGAACGATCTACAGAGCACTTTTCAGAATTTCATGATACATAAAAGCACATGCAACTCTTTGTAACCTCTTCAACAAAATCCCGAGCAAACTTGTGACACTAACCTTACAATTATTCAACTTTACCCACTCACCGAGGCTAGCTGAAAAACCTCAAGGGGTGGACATCCTCTTTAAGGCTACACACAACAAAAATTGAAAGCATATATGGAAAATCTCAAGAGAAATTATAAAAGAAAATCCCTTCCCTTTGCTGGCTTAGATTTCCCTGTACTTTGCTTTCTAACTCCCTAAAAACTCAGAGATAAAGAGGCCTCATAGTGAAAGCATATTAGGAGGAGATTGTGGTGACCCGGATTCAAGCAAAAAGCTTCTACTACCATGTGACCTAGATGTACTGGAAGAAGAGGCTAGATATCTTACATCACTACTGTTAAGAACGGCATCATTCTTATGCATTTTCCCTTTACTCGCTCTTCCCCGACCTGCACATCCACCAAACTCTCCCTCTTCATCGGTTTGCAGGAACCCGCTATGGACAGGATCTGAAGTCTCGTATAGAAGCCTAAGAATCTGTTTAACTGAAGGCCTAGCCCGTCCTTCTGGCTGAGTGCACCATTGCACGATACTCACTATGGTTTGCAGCTGCTCGAAATCAAAGGTGTCCTTAATTCTGGGGTCCACAAGCTCAGGTATTCTAAGAGTAGATGTCAGATATGTTCGAGACCATTCCACTAAATTCTTGCCATCTTGTATGGCCCGTCTTGCTGTTACCATCTCTAACAATAGCACGCCATAGCTGTAGACATCGCTCTTCTCCGTGAGCTCCTGACTGATTACATACTCAGGATCCATGTAACCTGATGAAAAAAGTAAGGCTTAGACATTGATTAAAACAATGCAGATAATTAACCAAAGGGCAGCTTTTTCGACCTGGAGTTCCTCGTACATCAGTATTTACTGGTTCAAAGCAAATTGAGCCATCTTTTGAAGCATGCGCGAGACCGAAATCAGCAACCTAGACTCAAAGATGACAAGAAATGAGAAAAGTCACCAGAAGCAATCAATTTGATATGTCAAGGAAGTCTCTGGCTTCCTGCTACTTAGCATCTTGCAAAGACTGCATCAGGGATATCCGATTTTACAATTAGACTTGGATTAATGTATATTGGGAGCTAAGATCTAATCAAAGAGTCACTTTCGCAGAACTATCCTACCTTGGCAACAAAATTCTCATCGAGTAAAATGTTGCTTGACTTGATGTCTCTGTGACACAAGGGAGGATCACAATAGAAATGGAGATACTCCTGCATTGATAATGTAAAAGTCCGAAGACTAAGACGTTGATAAGAAATAGTTAAATCACTCCAAATGACCACAGAAGTTCAAAATTACCAAAGCGTTAGCCACATCAATAGCTATTTGGATCCTCGTCTGCCAGCTCAGAGGATTTCTGTTAGGTGCTGCACACAATGGATAAGTCAACAACATGATGACTAAGGAACCCTAAAACAAAAAAGCCTAGTGGTTTTATGAATGTGTTCATATAGTAGTGCAAGAACAACTTCAATGTAAGCATCACTTAAATATTCAATACATGGTAATAAATGTTAAGTGATTGGCTCATGATTTTGCCCAACAAGTATGCACTTATGAGTCTGCATACATCTTAGCACATGCACATGGGTGCAGCAGATTGTGCCTATGCTCTGTTTGTGTGTCTGAGAGAGAGAGAGAGAGAGAGAGAGATCCATAAAATCAGTGCAAGAAAAACATGTGTACCGTGAAGATGATCTTTCAAGCTTCCATTTGCCATGTATTCATACATAAGAAACCTGCAGAGAGCTGAAATCAATTAATTACTCCAGTTCAAATCAGTCACATGAATGCAGAAGCACTCACCCACTCATTGTGTAGATGTGTACACGTGTGCATGCAAGCAGAAGATGACCCACAGAAATTGAATCATCAGCTTGTGAGGCATGAGTGCACATGTGGCGTCAGTGTTGTGTGTGTGCACGTTGGTGGGGGATGGGGAGTATAGACTTTGGTGTGGATGAAACTATTTCCCTTCTCACCTTTCACGCTTCTCAATACAAAATCCTCTAAGAGCAACCAGATGACGGTGATGAAGCCTAGCAAGAAGCTCTATTTCCCTGCAGAAGTCGTCCTCCCCTTGTTCAGAGACTTTGTTCATTCGCTTTACTGCAACCACTAAACCATCACTAAATTGCGCTTTGTAAACAGTTCCAAATCCCCCTTGTCCAATGGCAGTGTTAAAATTATCTGTTGCCTTCTTGGTCTCCTTATAACTGAATTTCCGAAACATCAATGACTGACCTGCAAGCCCATAATTTATCAGAAGCAACATATGGCGGGCATTTCAGTAAATATATTTTTGGGGTTTTTTTTTTTGGTGTTGGGGGGGGTTGGTTGGGGGGGAGAGAGAGAGAGAGAGAGAGAGAGAGAGAGAGGAGTACCATCCTGAAACTTTTTCACTGAATGAGGAGGAGGGAAGACCTTCGAAGACCTCATATCCCTATCCTCAGAGTCCTCTAGCTCTCTGTTCTTCCTACGAATCAGAAATACCAACACAACCAGCATCAAAACAGCCACTACTGTAACACCAATGCCGACACCTGGAACTAGTGTCAGGTGGTAGGGGTGGTGGGTCTCATTTGAAGGCACACCGAGTATCAGTTGATTCGGGCTAGCAGCAACCACAGGACTTGGAGAAGCTTTAGGAGAGTCTGCCGGTTGGGATGAATTGGAAACTAGCATCACATGCACAAAATATACCAATAAGTTTAAAGCTCGAGTACAGGATCTGATGCATTCATGGAAAATTCCATCATTCGATGCATTAAAGATCAAAGGCAACGTTTCACACGAACTATAAGTCTCAAACATGCTCCATCACATTAGAACTCACGAGACAACTAAGAGACAAAAAGGATAAAGATGCAGCCATAAAGGCAAAAGCAAATCAATCTGCAACTTTGTTGAAACATCCCAATCTATAGAAGCAGTGTCTACAGGAGAAAAGATAATAAATTAACCATCTTTACATTAAAAGAAAAACAAGAAGAGAGCAAGAATGCTTTTTCAGAACAATCATCAAGATTGCTTAGACATCCTAGTAACATACTTGAATGGAGTATCACTCCCTCCATGTTTTGAATGGTCAAAGAAAGTTACCATCAGGCAATCCTATATAAACATAGTACATCTGTGGTAGGCTATATCTATAAAAGAAGATAAAGAAGGCAGAAGGATTGGCATTTGAGTAGAGCAGGCATTTAGAGGTACCATGATATCTTTAATGGAAGTCAAAGCACATCCTTTTATTTATTATTATTGTTGTTGTCTTGAAGTCCAAAGCATAGGCAATTTTGAATACCCAGACACATCCTCTTTTTCATCGTAATGCTTCCATCATGTTTGAATTTCTTCGGAGCTTGAACTTTAACCCAATTAAGCTAGCTACCAATCACGACTAAGCACATGAAGAGAGGGAAGTTAAGGAAAAGAAATTTAAACAGTAGCAACATAACAAGCTTAAAAATCATGTAAGCTAGATTTGATCATTGGGAGGGCCGAGCAAGGGTTTAGGCCTTAAAACCCTTGCCAAAGTCTGCGCATGATTTACAAAATCGCCATTTATTCTTTACAAAATGATCAGCATGCCCTGGCCAAAGAAGAGAGCAACTTGCCCGCACCGATGATAATGACAAAAAATTAACTCGGCCCGGCCTCATAGGCCTTAGAATACGTCCAGGCCAATCACATCTAGATGGCATAACCTTTTTGGTAAGTAGTGAAAACCAAACCCAGATTCCCACTTAGTTGAACTTAAGGATGCTTCTAGCGGTCTGTCACAATAACTGGATAATAATTTACATTCTCTCACTAGATCAGTGCTATAAACAAAAAGGAAATGGGGAAACTTAGTTACCTACTTGGTACCCTCATAAGAACAATTGATCAACATTACCATGATATTACTATCTCTTTTTGGACAACATCTTGCTCACCTGTTAACTATTTGGATATTCTGTAAAATGCATAGCATGCAAGGTTTCAGGAAAAGAGTGAGTGATAATTAATTCCATTACAAATGCGACATCCCCATCCCAAAATTATCTTGCTTTGTCCGGTCATGCCACTATTAAAAACAAAGGTGGAAATTGGCAGTTCACATAAAGTTAGACACAGCATGGTTGGATAAATAGATTTAAAAACAAAGGTATATAATTCATGCAAACCAAGTAGGAGCAAATGCTTCTGGAGATGCTATGTAGCTGTCTCCTGATTTCGCATAGCTGCACATACCTGGTAGAGTACTTAGCCCTTCAACACTAAACAAACAAGTGGCGATGTTGACCGAAGATATATAATCAAGTTGGCTTGCAAGGGCAGCGAACGTTGCATCTCGGCAAGTGCTGAATGTAATATTGTCATCCATTCCTACCACATGATGAAGATACACCATGCCAGCATTTACACACTTTCGGCAATCGCTCTCTGCTGAAATTGGCGCTCTGCAATTCATGACCACCTCCCCAAACCCCGGGGACTGCAACATTTGCATCACATTCGTCCGGCCCACGCACTCATAGTAGACAGGGATCTTCGTTCCAAAGCCGCAGAACGCCGTCGCGTTCTTCGACACCCCGTACAGCCCCAAGGTCTCTGATATTGAACGCAGGCAGACCTCACCCACATCGGCAGTGACCCCCAAATTGCTCGTCCTGTTCGCGTACCGAGCAACGGCAACCGCCACGCACCCATTTATGTAGCGGCAGCACTTAGCCCTGTCGTCCTTGTTGGAGCACAGAGAAGCCACCAACGTGAAATTCGACCCGCTCAAGTCCAGAGGGCACTCTGCACAAGCACAGCAGCAGCAATCGCCACTAACCCAGGTTCAGTTCAGCAGGTAGAAAGGAAATCGACCGCACAGTCAAAACATCTAACGCTTGCATCACACTTCAGGCACTAGCGCAATGACCCTCGATGGAACAAGAGCCCCAATCCGGGAAACAGCGATCGAGAACGGCAGAACAGAGCAAAAGAGAGCTACCCACTAAATCAACTCAAGCAAACCCAAGCGAACGCAGCACAACAAGCTCCTAACGGCCACGAATTTCACTCGCGAGAAAAGAAAAAACCCAGAGAGACAACGCGTTCAGGCGAAGCGGAACTGACCCGACGCCGCCGCCGCCGCCGCCGCCGCCGGGGGCAGCCGCGAGAAGAGGAGGAGCGCGAGGGAGCCGAGCAGGAGGGGAGCGAGGTGCGGCGGCGCCATTGTCGGGGCGGCCCGGAAGCGGAGGCAAGCGTGGAAGGGGGAAGCGGGAAGGGGGAGGATAGGGTTTTGGGGAGGGAGGGAGGCGCGTGGAGGTGACGGCGGCAGCGGAGGCGCGTGAGGAGGCGTGGGGTGGCCAGGCGATGCTTCTGCGGAGCACAATGGAGTGGCCAGGCGGCGATGCTTCTGCGGAAATGAGTGACCTGTCTCTCTCTCTCTCTTTCTCTCTCTCTCTCTAACATGACTCGTTATTTCGGTCCACGTACATTAAGAATTAATAAATTTTATATGTGCGAGACAAAGAATTTTAATGGGGAATTCTTTTTCGGACCGCTAGTCGTTTTAATGAGTAATCTTAGAGAGTAAGCATACTAATAATAATAACAATATTTACTACCATCATACTAATGATTAGTCCAATTCTTCCAAATTTGTTTTAAGTGGTAATTATTAACTAATCTTGTTAAACCGAGTGCTTTCATTTTCATGATGCACTAATTAAGCATATTTAATGAGAAATCATTCAATGTTTTAAAAGCACTGATGAATTGCAATATTTACTTATTTAGTTGTTTATGTCGGTCATGTCGACTGACTTGAAATTGGGCATATTCGCATTAAGGCTAAGAACTAGTTCATTGGTACTTGACTTGAATAATAAATTGGGACTGCCGAAATTTGATTCCCATGATAATTCATAGGTAGCTTTGTTATTTTCATGGCAATTTTTACTCCTGTGACGAACATACAATTGCACAAACGTGAATGTCAAATACTTGTATTTGACACTATAT
This sequence comes from Eucalyptus sp. ANBG9806169, assembly GCA_014182395.1. NCBI lineage: Eukaryota > Viridiplantae > Streptophyta > Magnoliopsida > Myrtales > Myrtaceae > Eucalyptus > Eucalyptus sp. ANBG9806169. The sequence continues at coordinate 18,971,546 of CM024579.1, read as the reverse complement.
CAATATATTGCCATTGCTTATCAAACGAGTCATCCGACGCACTAACTATTTATGAAAAATCAATTAGAAAAGAAACAATGTTATCGTACAACTAATGAGCATTCATTACTTTCGATTATCGAAAGCAAATTTCAGAGTGCAATGCTCATTGATGAAATATTAACAATCAAATATATGCAAATTCAAAAGAAAATGAGTCAACCCACGAAATCACCAACGTTGACTCAATTTAGCTTCAACATTTCCAACGGGAAGGGAAGCCGAACCATGAAATTGACTGTGGAGTGGGACCCAATAGGGGCCATGCATTTCACCAATCTTTCCAGCCGTTGCAACCAAAACCGAGACGCGCGAGCGCGGCGCGTGGCCGATTCGGTCTTCCCTTTTTTCTCTGCGGCCTCCATGTGAATCCTGGGCAATCTTCCTATTCGAGCAGAGGGCGACCCTTAATTTAGTCCGACCGGGGGGATTTTGCTTCCCGAGCCGCTCGCGGGAATGCCGCGTGGGTCGCACGCTCCAATCACGGAGCGCCATTCTTCCCGCGAGGGGCGAGGGGTTGAGGGGCACGCGGCGGAAGGGCGCGTGGATAGGGGCGGCGATGGGAGCATTGATTACGATGCGAGTTCACATTACCGCAATGGATTCGGCACGGGCGGACCTTGACTGTTTGTCTTAATCGCCATGGGCGAAGTCCAGGGTTTGGAAGATAGTGACGCCTCGGGAATACATTATTATTATTATTATTATTAGACTCGTTAAGAAATTACAATTGAATCTCGAAATTTTTAAAAAGTGCAATGGAATCTTACAACTTATCGAGCATGTGCAGTTGAGTCATTCTATTAATTTTTCGGACTTGACAAATAAAAAATGTAGAGGAATTTTCGAACATGATTTCACTTTCTTTTAAATTTTTTGACTCAATTGCAATTTCGCAACATATTTTAGAATTTTCGATACATTTCATCCCTTATTATTATGGTTGTTATTATTGTTGTTGTTGTTATGTTAACCAACGATGTAAGAAATGATTTTCGCTTGATGGATGAAATGTGTGAAACGTTTCGATCAAAAAATTAACTTGAGATGGATACGTAATTCATTCAAGATGAATGCATAAGTAATTTGTTACACTAGTGACAGAACTAACAATAATCCGTATTATTATTGAGTGGTATTATTTCCAAGCCATTTTGGCCAAAACACACATTTTTTAATTTAATTGACTAGATTATTCTTGGTCACAAGATTTTGTCCGGGTCCGATAACTAGCATTATCCCCCTTCTCTCTCTCAATATATATATATATTGCGATCACGGATTCATTTAGTTGTTGAAAATACAATGTTGCTGGATTTGAGTTGTTTGAAATTCGTTTGCTTGTTCTTTTGTCTAAACATTATGTGATAATGATTTTGATGGTGGTCCAAATCTAGCTAGTTACGGCTTCTTCATATTCATAACTTTTTAGTTATTATAGAAAAAAATTGAGGGCATGATTCACGATAAGCATTAATAACTTTCTTCTTAATTAAGCAATAAAAAATATTCCATTCTTCATCTTTCCCTTTTTCTTTTTAATTGTTGATTTTTTTCTCACACTATTTTCATCCCTTTATTGGTTTATGATGCCATCCCTATCACATTGATTTGACTGCATTTATTGCGAATCTCATTCTTGATTTAATAAATTTTCTTCCTTTTTTCTTGTTTTCTTATGTTTCAATTTTGCTTCTGATGCCATCCCTATCACATAGATTTGATTGCATTATTTATTGCGAATCTCATTCTTGATTTAATCAATTTTCTTCCTTTTTTTCTTGTTTTCTTATGTTTCAATTTTGCTTTTGATGCCATCCCTATCACATTGATTTGACTGCATTATCTATTGTGAATATCACTCTTGATTTAATAAATTTTCTTCCTCTTTTCTTGTTTTCTTATGTTTCAATTTTACTAGAAGCAAAATTTCAAAGTTAAATGTGGGGCCCACTATTAATTTAAATTTATTTCTTGCATTCTCTTCCCCCCCCTCCTCCTCCTCCTCTTTCTTCTTCTTCTTCTTCTTCTTCTTCATCATGTGGGGCCCACTCTTAATTTAAATTTATTTCTTCTTCTAAGAAACTATTATTCAAAAAATAGCCTAAACATAAGTAAAAGTCCTCCTCCATCATCATCATCATCTTCTTCTTCTTCTTCTTCTTCTTCTTCTTCTTCTTCTTCTTCTTCTTCTTCTTCTTCTTCTTCTTCTTCTTCTTCTTCATGTGGGGCCCACTCTTAAATTTAAATTTATTTCTTCTTCTAAGAAACTATTATTCAAAAAATAGCCTAAACATAAGTAAAAGTAAAAGAATCATCTACCAATTTTTTGTATGGATTTCATTTAATTATAACATTAATATGTGTCATTATGTGGTGGTCCATTTATTTTAACTGCTTAGCTTCATTCTATTTGGTGAATCTAGTAGTCCAATAATCATTATTTTTCATGTCATCATTGCATGAGGTTTTTTAAAACGTATTTAAAAAAAAAAAATATGACAAAGTTAAGCACATAAAAATGTAGGTTGAAGTGTTTCCAAGCAGGCACAAGAAGGATCTTAAAGTCGAATGTGTCCCTTTAGTTCTTGTAGATATGATTTTAAAGTTGAATGACTTCCTTACAATGATCTTCAAATCCCCATTGAGACTAGATATGCATTCAAAGTCGAATGTGCTCCTATAGCTTGTAAAGTAACATGGCTCCCCAAATGCATGTGTAGATCTGTCTAAGTAGAGGTACAAAAAGTTATTTGAAAGGAAGTCATATATTTTTAATGTAATTAAGAACCAATGAATTTTCCTTACAATCTTTGAGTAAGTTCTCATAAATTTGTATCAAAAATTGAGATCTAAAAATTCATGATCATGAAGATAGTCTATGGAAATAAAGTAAACGATTTTCAAACAAAACAAACATTTCTTTATTCTGATATATGATTATTGCTTGCTCAAATTACAACAATGGAGAATAAGTTAAAAAAAAAACATAAAGGAAGCATTGAAACATAATGGATATGAGAGAAGGGGCTAAGGTGAAAAAAATTATTCGAAAGGAATGTTAGTAGTTTTATTTTGTAGTAAATCGACAAAAGAAAAGGAGAAAAAATGTAGAAAATAATTTTAAATTAAAAGTGAGATCCACTAAGAATAATGTAGTCAAATCAATATAATAAGAGACGTCATGAGCTAATAACGGGGTAGAAATAGCGCAAGCCTTTTTCTATGTCTTCACAGTTTAAATTTATTTTTGCTTGCCATTATGAAGGAAAAAGTAAATTGTTCTCCTCAACTTAGGTGCAAAAAGGAATAAAACAAGAAATTTTGAATTAAACCGAAATAGAAAGAATAAAACAAGAAATTTTGGCTATACCCATCTTCTTATTTTGAAGGAATTTTTTTTTTGGTCAAAATATGTATATATACCTTTTGGAGTTGTAAGCTAATTTGATCGGTTAACATAAGAAGATGGGTGTAGCCCCACCCCCCCTAAACTTTAGGAGGAATATGCATCTGCTCCCGAATTTCGAACTCTTTACACGATTCCTCTTTAAAACATTTATTTTGTCCGTTAACTCTCCGTTACTTTTTCCATTAGCATGTGTAATGCACATGACTTTTAAGGTGTAAAAATATATTGTGCATAATCTTTCCTTGTTTAAGGAAATCTCTCTTTGACTCTTAGTTGCTGTGAAAATCAAAAAGTTATAGGAAATGAGAGAAAACTAAATTATCTCAAATACTAACAATATCACCTTAAATTTCAATTAATCATTTCTTTTGTAAGTTGGGGAAATCATTTTCTTTCAATTGTGTTGCTCTTTATTAAGATATCTTACTAGTTATTGTATTTATACATATTTTCCATATTCATCTTTCTCATACTTTAATATTTCAGTTTATTTTTTGTTCTCCATTTTCTTTACTCTTCATTTCTTTAGAAACCAAGGTAAAAAAAAAAAGGATTTCCTTAATAAAAAAGATGAAAATACACTTTTACCTCTTCAAAGTAACTGCATTGCATATCTACGAAGCAAGTGCTTGTTTTAAAAGATGAAAATCATGTTGCTGGTATACATTTATATGGACCTGACCGAGGAAATATCCATTTAAAAGCAAAGAATTTGCAGATGTCTGGTCCGGACGTCCTTTGGCAATATTGAGAACTTGTCATTAGGGAGGTCTTCAGGAGCGTGGTCTTGGAAATGAGCTCTTTTGAAATCTGTTTTAGCAATGGATACTTGGTTCTGGGTTTTTCCATGAGATGGAAGTTGTGAGAAGATCTGATTTATATGGTCTTGACTCTTGTATTATGCTGGGATTTATTCTATGGAATTGGTGAACGAACGGAATGGAGAAAACGTCCAAAGTTCAAGGTAGTCAAATTGCTCTAGTTGATTAAACTTTACGGGAAAATTGTCCAAAAAGTCCTAAACCTATTGCAGTTTTGCCAATTCAATCATAAACCTTTTAACTTTGCCAATTGAGTCATAAACATTTTCACTTTTTGCCGATTCAGTCCATCTGGCCAATTTTGGCCAAAAAATGCTGACGTGGATACCAGCGGTGCCACGTAGAACTGCCGGCGCTAACGTGGACAATTTTTAATATTTTTTTTTTGTTTTTTTGTTTTATCCTTTTTTTCTTCCTTTTTTTTTTTTTTCTTTTTGGCTTTTTCGGTGGCTGGCCACCAGCCACAGGCGACGGCCAGCCACAACCGATCGGCTGGCCTTGCCCGCCATAGGCGAGGCCCGGCCGAGCGATGGCGACGCCGGGTGAGGGGAGCCCTCGCCAAGGGTCACCCTCGCCCAGGCAAGCGTCGGCCTCGCCCCTAGCCAGCGGCCCTCGCCGCTCTCGCGTTCCTCCTCCCACCCCGCGTTGCCGCGACCCGCAAGTTCTCAATCGATATCCATCGATCGACCAATCGATCGAGAGAGTGGGCGAGAGGAGGGTGATGACCAGATCCGGCGAGGCCGACACTCGCCCGGCCAACCAAGCATCGGCATGTGGCCTATGGCCAGCTGTTGCCCACCCGGCTAGGGGTGAGGCCGACGCTCACTGGCGAGGGCGACCCCCAGCGAGGCCGGTGCTCACCGGGGCTAGGGCGGCCTCGCTCGGCATCGCCGTCGCTCGGCCCGAGCCTCGCCCGTGGTGGGTGAGGCCAGCCGGCCGTTGCTCGTGGCCGATGGCCAACCACCGGAAAAAGCCAAAAAGAAAGGAAAAAAGAGAGGAAAAATAGAAAAAAAAAAAAAATTCAATTTTTTTTTAAAATATTATTAAAAATTGTCAACATCGCCGACAGTCCTACGTGGCACCGCCGATGTCCACGTCAGCATTTTCCGGCCAAAATTGGTTAGATGAACTGAATCGGCAAAAAGTGAAAAGGTTTAGGACTCAATTGACAAAGTTAAAAGGTTTAGGACTGAATTGGCAAAACTGCAATAGGTTTAGGACTTTTTGGATAATTTTTCCTAAACTTTACTGTCATGGAAGCTAGGAAACTCTTACATATTCTTTGATTGTAAACCTTTACCTTGCTACCTGCATTTCTTGGCAGGATCCTTTAACTTGTATTCATCCTGACCAGTTTCATAAAATCTTTTCCATCAATCTATTCTGACTTTCTTTCAGGCATTTCGCTTGGTGGCGGACAAGGAGTTATTAAGGAACTGCGCATTGTCAGGGTTCGGCTTATCCAAAACTTCATAGTTCTTGTCACAACTGCTCCCTTTCTGGATAGCAAAGTAAATCCGATGATAGATGTTGCAGGTGCTTCAGGAGTGAACGTATTATGCTTGCAGGTTAGTCATGCCGTGAAGCTTGAGCTCGCATTTTTGGTTTCTCCTTTTGGACCTGAAAGACCGAAGTGCAGCTACTGAACCTAAATAATCCTAATCTAGGAAGCACAGATGATGCCTTTTGCCTTGAGCTATACGTTTTTGGTTTCCCCTTTTCAGACTTGAACGACTGAAGATCAGATATTCAACATGATATGAACATGTTGAGAGGGATATGAACCGTGGGGAGACTATCTGGGATACTGCTGTTATTGTAGGCAATCATGGCAATATTATAAGCAAGCATCGAAAGGTAAGTGTTGATGTTTGATGTATCCCCTCACTTATGATGATGGCATTTGGCAGAACCACATCCCCAGGGCTGGAGATTTCAATCAAAGTGCCTACTATTATCACTTCTTGATTCATTTTGATATTCACACATGTTAATCACCTCTTTCAGATCACTCTTGCACTGAAATGAATTGGATGGTAACTGGATCATTCAAATTCACTTGTTTTCAACATATCTATCTACCTACTGCATGAACTATCTTACTAAGTTCTGTTATCATGAAAATCGTTCCCCGAACCAGTAAGGACAACCCAAAGAGTTTAACTCCCTGAGTCCCTAATGTCAATGTCGATTCAAAGCTTGCGAGGCTTCTATGTTACAAATTGCAAAACAGGTTTTGTCAAGAAATTGGTGTCTGGCACTTGTAATTTATTGAATAAGGAGAGAGATTAGGGTTTGAATTATTTTCCTCGTAGTACATATTTCAAAAACTAAATCTTTCTTTACAGAATGATTTGCAACACCTCTCTTCTTCTTTTTCTTTTAAAATGATCTGAATACACTTATGGCTAGCAGGTATTCATACTATGAATTGTAGCCCAGTACCTTCTGATACTGTATTACTGATATTCCTTCTTCGAATGTGTACATTGCTATATTACCAACTCAAACAAATTGGTAAAATCTAATGACCACTTAACTTCATGAACCTCTTGGCGATCCTAGATGAAAGGGCTGTCTTGACAACCTTGCTTTAGACTAATTACTAAAGCAAGCTTAGCAAACAAGGCCTTTTGTTGTAGGGAGGGAAACACACTGTTTTTCTTCTTGAAAATGTAATGCAAAATTTAATGATATACATACTTGACATGATTACGCAGTTGAAGAATATGAGCAATTGAATGAGCTCTGCTTCAAGAAGAAAGTTAACCATGGACGTATAAGCATGCATTGTTCTGTTCGGATAGGGAGTTACGCTATCGTTGATAATATGAACTGGTAAATCTTCGAAAAGATTGAGTCTAACGAGTAAACCTCCACATAAGCTCATAAACAAGTATAATTATCACGAGAATCACTCTTTGAATCATTCATCAAAACATGACATGAATATGAAAAAGAAAACAATTTCGCTTCGATAAACTCAAATCCAATATGGTGGAAAGGATCATTTATTTCAGCTTTTCGACTAGAACTATATTTTCTACCCAAGTTCATACGATAAATGTAGCACAGATCTGTACATACGAATACAAAAGGTCTAGAACTGATCGTGCAATTGTCTCAATGAAATCACTGGTCTACCCAAGTCCACAAACGATGAATTTCATAATCAGAAAATGGATTGAGCTGGATTTGACTTAAACCCTCAAGCATGTCAATTGCCATTCTCTTGGGCCTCTTCAGAGATTAGACATGATCACCCAAGAGACTTGCATATTTCTAAGGCCCAGAGTCAATCAGGATCAAATTGGCTTATTCATTGGCAAAAAACAAGCTCTCATTTTAGCCCACCTCATTTCGGTCGTTGCTCTTTCCTTTTGTGCACCTTTTGGGCCAGACAGCCATTGCCTTCTTTCATTATTCTTCCTCTTCGTTTCTCATTCAGTTATACGGCAGTGAAGATGAAGATTAGGACAGTGACGAAATTGCTAAGATGAACAAATTCAGCTCAACTTACTTAGGTCCGAAGTGCAGAACCATGGTCGATTTGTATAGAAGAAGAAGAAGAACGACCGTGTGGTTTGTTCTTCAATAAGCGAACTGAAACGACCTCGTTTTCGATAGAGAGAAATTATCTCGACTTGCTAATGATAACCCGATGGTTAACGGCGGATTTGGACAGAAGCATAACGGGGGGCAAACGCGTCCGAGCGGCGGTACCGCTTTGAATATTTCTATGGATCACAAGATATTTTTGCCGAAAATTTATTTTAACAGCTGGCAATCTTGGGCATAGGGCCCTTGATTAGAGAGTAATGTCAGACCTTAATGTGCCTAAATCAAAGGGCTAGATCTTTGAGATTAAAGAATGATGGAGTCGGTTAGTGCACGGCTCAAGGCACCGTGCGTGCATAGTTATATATGCTGCATTTTCAGCAGTTCAAGATCAAGACACCTAAAGATGAAGCAAACTTACTTAAATTCTTTCAATAAATATCCATATAGAACTGACTGGAGATGCTGTCATTGTAATTGGAAAATCCGACATGTGGGTTGGTAGGAGGAACCTGGCACAAGCGTTCGGATTCTGGCAGGAGAGATTATCTCGGCCGTCTCATGAATAGAGATCCCATCTAATGCAAGTGGGCGTTCGGCGATCTGAGTGTGCTCGTAGAGATTGGTTGGGTCAAAATCGCATGAAATGCTACTAAATCCACGATCTAAGCATGCTGACTAATTATGCATGTCACGATAACATGATATTCGTTGCGACATTTTGTGATGTAATGTGATTGTAATATGAGTGACATTAGTGGACTAGTTCGATTTGATTGATAAACAATTGATAATATCTTGTGCGTGAGCATATGATAGTGAAATATGATAAAAAAAAAAAAAGAAAAAGAAAAATGAACATAATGGACGAATATCTGAATGGAGGTATAGTAAAATCAAATTCATATTTGTGCGACGTCAAATGACCTAATTAACTCACAAGGTTTAAGTTTGTGAACCTAAATGAAGTACAATAAATATATTGTTTGGAATCTTGTAAATAACATCAATAAACAATCTTATTTTAATCTAGATTCTTTTCTTTTTTGAAGTAGCTAGGCTGCCACTTTACCATCTTAAGACTTCTAGAATAAATCATCACATGACCCAAGTCATCCCCTAGGGCCAATTTAAATACTCTTTTTTCTTGTAATTAGGGCAATATATATATTGAATTTAATTTGCACCGTAAACGACGTTAGCCGTGAGTTCTTGACATTCAAACTCTTTGTATTAATTAATTATTTCTCCTCGCCCCCCGGAAAAAAAATCAATTTAAAATGGAAAGTTCACCCTTACGTTAGTATCATCCCTTATCCACTGCCTTGACCGGGGACACAGCCGTGCCAGGCACGGGATTTTCATATATTAATATTAATAGAAAATCAATTGAGGAAGAAAAAACTCATTGAACTATATCGGATTGATATACAAGTACACAATGAAATATTTGAAAAAAATTAAATTAAATTATATGCGGCGGTGTCCTAATAATGTTTGACCAAAGAGAATGTTTAATGATGTCCTTGACCATGATTTAGTTGATACTGCGAAGTCGGAATCCTCTTGTTTCTGTAAGTCACATTCATTTGGAGGCAATTCTTGCAAAAACCAATCATGACCTACCACAGTCATTCCGAATTTTTTTGCAAATAAGCTAATACCTATCGTTGTCCGAGATTCGTTTGGGTAGTACTGAAAACCTGGACTGTTGGTACCTCATGAGCCATGGTGGAAAAATCTGAACCGGTGGCTCTCCTCTTGCACCAGTTTAGACGGTCGACATTGTTTTCGCCAACATTATCAATGTATTTGGAGTAGTCTGCTCCAAAGCACGTCTCAAACTACAAACAACAACGATCTGTAGCTTATGGTGTTTGGGGAAAAGTACCAAAAAAGTCCTAAACCTATTACATTTGTACCAATTTAGTCATAAACTTTTCAATTGGACAAATTCAGTCCTAAACCTTTTAATATTGGCACCAATTTAGTCTATCTCCCACCATTGGCCGGCCGACACTGACGTGGACGTTAGCCAGTGGCCAGACATTAATGTGACAATTTTTATGATTTTTTCGAATTTTTTATAATTTTTTATAATTTTTCTTTTCTTTTTCCTTTTTTTTTTCTACCTTCTTCCCGGCGGTGGCTGGCGAGGGCCTCAAAGCCCTCGCTTGCCGCTAGCGAGGGTCGCCGCCCTCGCCCGGCCTCTCCTAGGGCCGTCGGCGAGGCGGCTTCGCCCGATCTCTGGGTGAGGCCGGTCTCGCCCGCGGCCCTCGCTCGGCCTCGCCTAGGGCCACGGGCGAGGTGGCTTAGCCCAGATCTGGGCGAGGCCAAAACGCGATCCTCGCCTGCCGCAAGCAAGGCACGGGCGAGGCGTGGGCGAGACTGCCTTCGCTCGCAACGAGGCTAGGGCAAGGCTAGTCTCGCCCAAATCTAGGCTAAGCCGCCTTGCCCACGGCCTTGGGCGAGGCCGAGCGAGGGTTGTGACCCTCGCCTAGATTCGGGTGAAGCCACCTCGCCGACAGCCCCAGAAGAGGTCGGGCGAGGGTCGCAACCCTCGCCGGTCACCGCCAGGAAGAAGGCGAAAAAAAAAAAAAAAAGAAAGAAAGGAAAAAGAAAAAAATCAATACAAAATTCATAAAAATTGTCACATCAGCGTTTGGCCATTGGCCAACGTCTATGTCAGCGTCGGCCGGCCAAAACTAGCCGAATGGACTGAATTGATACCAATATTAAAAGGTTTAGGACTGAATTTGTCTAATTGAAAAGTTTATGACTGAATTGATACTAATGCACTAGTTTAGGACTTTTTTGGTACTTTTCCCTGGTGTTTGTTGTTAGTGAAAGAAGCTTGAATTATATGCATGGAGAGGACTAGTAGGGATCTTTGGCTCGCCAAAGGGCTTCTCGGAGGCAAGACAAAACAATATACAAGTTCCTACTAATTCCTTGCCTCATCGAATTTGAACATGCTTCTGGTATGCGGTGTGGTACTTGAAGAGCCTTCATCTGTCCTAACTATCTCTTCCTCAAATTGACGTTGGTGCCTCTTCCAGTGGCCCATCCCACTTGACGATTTGTAGCCGCATATAATGCAAATAGCCTTCTCGATACCATTGGTCTTTATCTCCAGACAGAATGTACTCTAGACACTCTACGTTCTTCTCCATCAAGTCGGTACCACAGTTGCTCATCTAGGGAAGTGTCTGTAGGGACTACCTTTCCGACATTCACCACTGCAATTCCTCTCTGTCATCAGGTCATTGTATCTCTTCATTGCCGGTTTGGGTTTTTTCAGAACTCACTGAATCAGTCTGACGTCAATCGCACGATAAAGTCCGGATTCAATTGAGAAGATCGGACACTATTGCCGTAGTTCTCCACTGTGATATTTAAAATGCAATTAAATCGGTATAGGGAGAAAAGTACATGAACTTGACAAATGGTTTTAGAGAATAAGAGTGCTTGAAAGTGATATGTGAGTGGAGATTGAGAAATGATAACTAAGAGAGAGAGAGAGAGAGAGAGAGGGGAACGGGACCAATTTATATAATAATAAAAGAAATTGGCCCCAACAATTATTGATCACTGATCAATGACCATTGGGGCAATAATCAAGTGACCCAACGATCATTTTTACATTCTATTTTTTTAAATGAAGAAATCCAGTGATCGATTTCTCTCAAAATAGTTGTCTTCTTTCTCAACGGCGTAGTAGTGTAGATGATGTTGAAACACACCCAAAGAAAAAAAAAGCCATAAAAATGGGGAAATTTTCCAAATAAGGGCCTAAAATGCCTAGATTTTCTTAAATAAAGGTCTAAAGTGAATGTTGTTTCAAATAAAAGTCTAAAGTGATCAAATCGTCTTAAATAGTGGTCTAAAGTAGCCAAATCATCTCAAGTAAAGACTTTTGGCCAGCCAGTGACTATTCCGGCTATTGAAGAAGGGATATTTTAGTAAAAAAAATTTCTAAGTGTATTTTTAAATTTTTTGATTTGTTTTCTTTCTTTTTCTTTTCTCTTCTTCCCTCTACCGACTATGGTGGAGGGAAGCCGTATTCAAGCAAGGGCCACCTTTGTCGGCATCGGGCAAGGGTTGCCCTTGTCATATTTGGCCCTCGCCCGATTTGGCGAGAGCATTCCTCACCAAATCTGGCGACAGGCAACCCTTGTCGGTGTTGGGCAAGGGCGATGGTTGCCCTCACTGGCATCTTGTAAGGGTTGCCTTTGCTAGATCAAGTAAGGGCGACTCTCGCCTAATTTGGTCCTTGCCCGACTTGGTGAGGGTGTTTCCTCGCAAGATCCAGCGAGGGGTGATACTTGCCAACGTCGAGCAAGGGTTGCCATTGCCTGGCCTCGCTTGCCTGGCTCAGGTGAGGTGACCTCCCCCGACGTCAATGAGGGTTGCCCTTGCCCGATGTCGGCAAGGGTGAGGGCAGTTCTTGCTTGAGGCTAGCTGACTTCGCCATGACAAGTAGAGGGAAGAAGAGAAAAGAAAAAAGAAAAAGGGAAAAAAGGAAACAAATTTAAACAAGGAAAAGACTAAAATGTCCTTCGGCTAACGAGGTTATGCCCTTCTTTAAGACTATTATTTGAAGACAAGTTCCACTTCGGGTCTTTATTTAATACGATTTGACCATTTCAAATCATTATTTTAAACAATATCCATTTAAAATCTTTATTTGAGAAAAAATGAGAGCATTTCGTATCCTTATTTGAAATTTTCCCTAAAAATATTGAAATGGGAAATAAAGAAAAGCCGCAATCCTCGTCATATGATCATGATCTCCCGCACCCTGACCACAAAATAGACAAGAAAAGCCAGATTCTCATTTAGTACTTTCTGCAAAGAATAGGGTTCTTCAAACCATTAATTAACTCCTGATTAAGAACCTAAATTCCGAATTTAAACGAGAATATTGTAAAAGCTCACGATCGGCTTCTACACTATTTAAAAATCAAATCAAATCTTGGGGAAAAAAAATTTGAATTGATAGCATACACGACTTTTTTGAAAGGGACATTTTTCGTCAATGGACCACATCAGCATTTTGGGACACGTGTTCGACAACCGGACAAGCGACATGTAAAGCGCGCTGCCATTATTTGATTATTAGGACCACATGGAGAGTTGAAAAATCCGACGCACGAGCAATAGGGGCAAGAGAATCGACAAGGCCAAGTAGCTCTTTGATTTTCCCTTCTTCTTTTTTTGGGCACTCGATTGGCTGGAAGTGTGTTGGGAGATGGCATGGAATGATTCGCATGAAGAGAAAAAGTAGGGAGCGGGCCGAGAGGCTTTGCCATGCCCGTGGAATCCACTGAAAAAACACACCAAGTTGAAAGTCGCGTGGTCGGGTATTGGTGGGTGGAGATCTGGAGGATTGATTGATTCGGGCACGATGGAAAAAAATTAGTGAGGTTGAATGATCCTTCCTTCGTCCTTCCTTCCTTTCTTCCTTTGGAATTTGATCGCAATCTGTTGCCCATGGATGAAAATCCATCCCGCAGCGCGATGCTCGCATGGTGGTGCCTTTTCGTTCTTACGGCGGTGTGCCTGATTAGAATCCCCTTGTGAACGCCTTTCTGGATGTACCCAAGTGCTTGAATGACGAGGGTTTTCCCTTTCGATTGTGGGATTACCTTGTGGATGTAATTCCTTTTAATTCAAAGAATGTACATTGACTCTTTTTGCTCTGTCGAGATCAAGATATTGTATAATGGCCATGCAAACCAAGGGATCACAATGGTCGCAACTGTGATAGGATCTCTCGTATCTAAGATTAGATCTTCTATAGTTTGCAAGCTTTGAGTTGCATAGAGGGGCAATGACTGTGGTCAGTGCGGCGGCGGCTGCTCACAAGTTGCAATTACTTGAACAAGGTGGTGGCAGTGCTTAGGCATTACGGCGGCAGTGGCAATGAGCTCCAATTAATATCTTTTTCTTTTTTAAAATTATCACCTTGGTGTAAATTTGTAAAAAAAAAAAAACCATCAACTAGTAATTAGTAGGAGGAAATTTTCTCCAACTAAAAATGCTGGAAAATATAGCCCTCTATGCCGCAAGCTTATCATCGAGTTAATTCTTTTTCTAAACTTTTTAGCAAGTATCAAATTCTTTTTCTTTTTTAATTTCTTATCTTCTTAATCAAATAGATGAATGTCTATCACGAGTGAGATCTGTCTTGGCATATACCAGATCCGTTCACATGCCCAGCAGCAGCTCGATTACTCTAATGGAAGTCCTCAGGGAAGTGATGCAATACTTTTCAAGGGGAAGATTCTCCACCGGTGGTGGAGGCAAGAGCATCAATGTCCCCCAATTGCTTTGCTAGTTTTTTTCCTCTGTTGATTTTTCATTTGCAAGTTTTTCTTTTTTATAATCAAATTTTCTATATAATATTCACGAAGTGTGCAAGTAGTATTTAAAAAATCGAATTTACGAAGTGGGTAAGTGATGTTTAAAAATCGATTTTACGAAGTGGGTAAGTGATGTTTAAAAATCGATTTTTATTATATAATATGCTTAACAGGCATTTCGACGCACTAGTCCATTTCTTTTATTAGATGGTTTGTCTTTTTTCAATAAAGGGAAATTCCGAAGCCACCATCATTAACTCCCCATGATGGCCCTTTAGAATAAATTGTCATTATATAGCGTTGAAAAATTAACAGGATCGTCACCTTATCACTATCGCGAAATTCTGTGGAACTCCATTTTTCTGACGTGACTCATTAAAAATCTATTTAAAATTGTTTATGATTAATTGTGCAATAAAAATGCTTCATGTGTTATGTTTTCAACCACTTGAGCAGAAAAGCAAAAAGCTCAGTTGCTGACTTTTCCGGATATTTTCAGTACACATGAAATTCGCCATGAAGTGACCTTGCAACTCTGGATTTTCAACCCTTCCCTCGACATGCGCAGGGTCGGAATGTTATTCAGTGTTTGTGCTTCATTCCCTCTTCAAGAGAACATTCAAGATGATAAAGATGACTTTAAATTAAAAACTAGTAGATGAATAGTCTCGATGTCTCCTTGGATTGGTCACTTAATTCGAGTGCTATAGGAAAATATGCATTTCAAATTAGTCTTTTCAATGGGAAAATATAAAGGGGATGGTTTTTTTTATGAGTTTTGAACGGCTATGTACCCGAGTCACCCATAATAAACTCAAAGGATCCTATTATGACATCTATCAGTATTGTATTTGGAGCAATTCAATTTTCAAGATTTGATTATGCAGAACACGAGTACAATCCCTAATTTGAAAACCTATGAAGTTTCTTTAACAAGTGGCCCGGAGTCCTCATGAATATAATACTCGATTGATGTAAGATCGTTGAAATATACATTTGTTAACAAGTACCCGGGACACTTGTTGGTGGTCTGATAAGAAGTCGACTAGATAGAAATCATCACATCCGATGTTCGGGAGAGTAGTTCTGACTAAGTACCTCGGATGCCGCATGTAAGCTATCTTGCCTCTAGAGGGTGAGATGAATATATCACACTTGGATAGGATAGTGAAATTGAAGAAATAAAGAAAAGAAAAGAGCGAAGCTCATTTGTTCTCACTCGCAAGCTTGCTGCAATGGCGCTGGCGAAAGTCCCGCAACAGTCGACGACCTCGTGACTGTGGTCATGATTGAGGCGAACCCCCCTCACATATTAAAAGAAAAGAAAACGTGATCACTAAGGTATCTCTCTCTAGTTGTGGTGGTGCCGGCGGCGGCGGCGGCTTTCGACAACCATGGCAACAGAGGCGACCACCATCGAACTTCCTCGTGCTCAAGAACTATACCATGACGTTGGTCATCACGAATTCTATCCCACCGGAGATCAGACTTCAGTGGAATCTATGTCTTTGTGTCGTGGTGATACCAATCATCGCGATTAAGACAGCAACCATGAGACTTGCTGTGGACGGACAACCATGACCACACCCCGCCTAGGGAAATTTCTCCTCGTAGTGGTCACTTCCTAATTACTTTTTATCTAGGGGCGTGAGTGCAAAGATCTAACTACTCGGAAGTTTATGAACCATCATGCAAGTTTTTTTACATGCTGCCCTGACTTGAGGTAGTCAGTGCGTAATTGAATAGATTTGAACAGATGACCTTCAATTCTCGAACTCGAAAATTCTCTAATGTCCTAGATAGCAACCCCAAATTGAAAAGTACACATTTCTACTTTGGTGCATAGGTGATGCGATTTGTTATCCATCATTGAACCATTACATAAAAAAAAAAGGTTTAGTATGACGAGAAAAATGAAGGAAAGAAACGAAAATGCTAATGGGTGAAGATATAATGGACCTTCCTAGCATGCAACCTCCACTAGAAACCATGGCATTGTAATGGCTGCTTTTATTCTCCACATCAAGTTACTTTTTTTTTGGGGGGGTCAAATCCAAACATTAAGTTACTTGAATCCGCAAAAGGTGATTCTCGTGGTTACAAAATTCAAAACCCTAGTTTCAACTCTATTGGCCTACGAAAGCATAGCATCATTTACATTTTGGTAGGCATGAGCTGTTTAGTCCAGCCAAAGAAAGATTCCAAAGTGACATAATATTGTCTAATGATGTTTGATTACTCCAACTTGAGAAACCCTCTTGATTCCGAAGCTCAAATTAATCCACACCGAAAATAAAATTATTGATCCGCCATCGATTTCGATCTATGTAGTCTTAGGATAAAAATCACATATGTACCTCTATCAATAACCCTAGAAGTAATAAGTTGACGTTGCTCTATTGTTGTTCATCCATATGCATTTGAAGATGTGTTGCCATTCGTGTCATCGTCACGTGGAATATGCATTGGTCTTATTGAGTGACATGTATGGGTTTTGGGAAATCGTTTGTTAGATGGGCTATTGATATAGTAAATATCAATATCATTTCTTTCGGCTAGAATATTATAAAAAAGAATTATGTGGGATAATCGAGAATTTAGTCAATATATTCGCAATATCATTTTTTTTCCTAGAACAATAAAAAACGAAAATAATGTGGGAAAATGGAGACCTTAGTCAACATATTCCGAGGACCCAAAAAGAAAATATCGCCAAAATCAATGTGGTATGCATGTGGGTGTGGCTCTCTTATCAACTGGATGTTGCTGTGGGAGAGGGGAGAAAACTTTGGAATTCGTCTCCCTGGTCACAAGCTCGAAGACGCTCGTGCGACCATGCAAAACCCAAAACCTCAAAATACATAAACAAAGAAAAAAATTAAGGGAAAAATGGAGGAAATTTTTGACAGTGATCTGACAAAATTTTAGATGTTATTAGAGCAGAATGCACAATGTTCAAATCTTTCCTAGCCCAAACTCTCAAATTATATATTTTTCTGCTTTAATCTTAAGCCAATATCCAACCTATGCATAAAAAGAATGTTAGATATGTTAAACCAAGTATTTTACATGAATTTTGAGCCTGCATTTGCACACAACTTACTCCAAGTTAATTCGAATTAGCTAGTTCATATAATGTATTTTGTGCATCAAATGTAAAGTAAAAAATAGAGAACACGTGGATCGCAAGTGAGAACTTTTAAATTCCAAACACAAGTCAAATTGGTATACTTATTCTCGAAATCAATGTGATCGAAAGGTTAAGTAAGCTGTATTTTTCTAAAGACATGATTAGATTTTTCAAACTTTCAATCTTAGTCTAAAGACATCACTTTAAACTTAAACCGTCAACACAAATTTAAAATGTTGCCCAAAACAAAACTAATCTGAATGGTGTTGAAACACTGCCTCGCCCTCGTTTATTTAATCTCTTCTAATAACTAATAAAAAAATTAACCTAAATTAAATACAAACTCAAGTAATCTAAAAATACTACAATATATAATTATTTAATAGAATGGTGAAAAGTAAAAGAAAATTACATCTTATTACAATCTATAAATGAATTCAATATACATAAGTGAATTAAGTGGACAAATCGTAGTTTGAAATTACATCATTTTGACTATGTGTTCGAACAAAATCTTGCTAAAACACTCCTTCACGTTTCATTGATTTAATTCACTTCGCTTTTGTTCGATAGAAATATTACGTATGTTATTCTTACTAATACATTTTTATTTATCAAATTAATTGCGTCTAGGAGTGATATTATTCATATGCTAAATTATGATTCTGCTCAAATTCATTGCATAAATTCTAGAACTAAGAAAAAAAATACTTGTTACTAGTCCTGAGTGGAGTTCGGCTCAAATTGCCAAACCGAATTGAAATTGTGAGACCAATTCAATTTAGGGAGGTTATTACAAAAGCTCAAATCACAAACCAAACTGGACTGAAATTTGGAGGAGGTTTGGTTCAGTCTGATTTTTTTTTTTTCCTGAACCGCACCAAACCGCCGATTGAACTATTTTTATATGAGTTAAGTCGTAAAGTTTTCAAATTCGAGACCTAAATGTAAGTTGGAGTAACAATGTGCTTACATTGAAATTTCACTATACGATGCAATGTTATCCTTTGATAATTGCTTGAGCTCTTGACCAATTCAAAGCTGATAAAGTTCCACCTTAGAGGAGAACCAAGAGCATTAGGTTAGAGAAATGGAAAGAAACCGACGTAATTCAGTTCAATTCGGTTTTGAATCCTTATTCACCTAAATTTGTTTTATATTTTTCCAAGTTGAATTATTTCGGTTTGGTTTGGTTTGGTTTGGTTTGGTTCGATTCAGTTTTCAATCCAAACTAAGCTGAACAGAACTATGCTCACTCCCACTTAATATCAATTCCACTATACTTAATGCTTAAATTCATAATGATTACACTTTAAATTAAATCTCGCTAAAACACTACCAATAATCTCCCTTCCTATTCACACTTAGCTGATCAAACTCACTTTCACTTTCGACCAGTAGACATTCCGCATCGTGCTCTTATTATTAAAATATTACCAATCGA
Organism: Eucalyptus sp. ANBG9806169; assembly: GCA_014182395.1. NCBI lineage: Eukaryota > Viridiplantae > Streptophyta > Magnoliopsida > Myrtales > Myrtaceae > Eucalyptus > Eucalyptus sp. ANBG9806169. The sequence goes on along the minus strand of CM024579.1, from coordinate 18,952,777 downwards.
TTACATTTAGGATAAATGCTATTTTAGAAAAGAAAAGTTTAGAGTTGGCATAAATAGATGGGGCATCAAGGGATCTCTAGTTCGTAAACAAAGTTGTCACCTATGAAAGTGCTACCGATTGCATGTAGATCGCACTTGATTGGGCCATCTTTACAAGAAAAGTTTAGAGTTGGCAAAAATGTTAATGGGATTTGTAAGGTTTTACATGAGTTTTCAAATGACCAGATCTTTACACAGGGATCTATAGCCGAATAATTAAATGACACCTATGAAAAGTATCACCAACTATATGTAAACTACAATAGACCGGGCCATTCCTACAAGCGAAAGGTCTAGGTTCTACAGGTTCATAGGGCTTTTAGGGTTTTACATGAGCCTCTTTGCACTCTTGCCCTTGAATTATGAAGAACGAAAGAAGGGAAAAAAGACACCTCTGAAAAGTATCACCAACTATATGTAAACTACAATAGATCGGGCCATTCCTCAAGCGAAAGGTCTCGGTTCTACAGGTTCATAGGGCTTTTAGGGTTTTACATGAGCCTCTTTGCACTCTTGCTCTTGAATTATGGAGAACGAAAGAAGGGAAAAAAGAAAGTTACTAGAGAAAGTTACTAGAGAATAGGAAGGGGCATAGCTGTAAGCTCGTGCGATCGGGGGACCGGGCACGTGCACGGGAGGAGCAGGTTTTTGGCCTTTGTTTTGGCCTTTGTTTTGGCCTTTGTTTTGGCCTTTGTTCGAGTGGTATTATATTCGATCCCCTTTTTTTCCTGTTGCTGGTGTGCTTGTGACTTGTGCTTGTGTGGGCTGTATCAGCAAAATGCTGCCCGGTTGACTGGGGACAGTGGCGTTGCGAGGGGGCGTGGCTCGTGGGACGCACTGTCCCAACATTATTCCTCACGCGTGTGTGCTTCCACCGCTAAACGCCACCGTCAAACGCCACCGTCTCCCTCCCTCCCTCTCCTCTCTCTCTCTCTCTCTCTCTCTCTCTCTCTCTGTGTGTTGAAGAACACTTGGTTGGTTGTTGCTGGGTTCTATTCCAAAGTTGAGCTTGATGTTGCTCTCTCTCTCTCTCTCTCAATTGCCCTGATGCCAAGGGGATTGCATGTGAGAGATTCTCTCTTTCACCATCACATGAATTGAGAGAGAGAGAGGAGACACACCCTCTGTTTTGTTCCTTTCCCTCCTCAAATATCTGCCACTTCCTAGGCTAGATTGAATTGCATTTCATGTAATTGGACATGTCCAGCTAGAGTCAGTGCTCAGAGAGAGAAGAGACACCCCCTTTGATTTGTTCCTTTCACCCCCCTCAAATATCTCCCACTTCCTAGCCAAGATCGACTGCATTTCATGTAATTGGACAAGTCTAGTTAGGTTTAATAGCCAGTGCTGCTGCTAGCTTGAATGTTAGATCACGCATTCGTTTACGGGCTTAACATTTTCAGTTGAATTAACACGGCAGGACGGACACTGAGTGTTCGAATTTTGTCCCATGATCCTTGTTGGTATCTCTCCATTGTGCATGCAAACCCTAGCTCGAAAATAGTCTGATGTTGGAGCATAAGCTCCATTTGCAAGTCTTTATCTTTAAGCGGAGTGAGAAAGAAATCGACGTGATGAACTGAACTGTTCACAAATGATATCGAGAAAAAAGAACAACCCTCGACTGTTTTTTTCCTCATCAAATATCTCCTTCCCTCTTAGCTCTAAATTGAGTGACGATGATGAAAGAGAAAGAAATTACGGTCCATCAAAGCAATGACGCGACTTCTTGGCCACAGCCCGCCTAATAGATGCTTTTCTCAAATAAATTTATAATATGTCCAAGCAATTTAGGTGGGGTTTGATTAGATATTGGAGTGACCCATTTTCCGATTTTGATGGGAGAAGCTTCTCCTTTTTGATTCGATTCATCATCTTCTTGCTCACGAGCCACGATTGCGCATCCGATATTGGACATTTCGTTCCTTGCTCGGCACTCATTGCTCATGCACTAGAGACCATAGTGGATGTTCTAGAGCTATTTTGGACTAATCATTTTGTCAATTGACCAATGAGGATGTGGACCCATTTGGCTATCTCTCTCTCTCTCTCCACTAGATTTTACATCAAGCAGCTGTAGAATTCATGATTTACAAGATATAATAGAGATTTAGATTTCTAATTACAATGAAAAATAAATAAAGCTAAAAAATATATAGGATAAGGTTTCTTTTTCTTCTTTTTTCCATCTTTTTCTTGGTTTATGATGAAATGTAGGTTTTCACGTGATCCGGGTCTATTTTCACACTTGCTTTCTTTTATTGTTCCATTCCTTTTATCTAAAAGCTCTAGGTAATCAATCAGATTATAACAATAATTTCTGATGAGAAAAGGATAATTTAAAAATATGTGGACTTTTAGAGCTAAACATATAGGTAAAATTTAATTTCAAAAATTCCTAACGGATCTATGAAATAAGACAATCTAACTTTTAGACATTTTTACTTTCGTGATTTCATAAGATAAATTGCTAAGTGTTAATGAGCCTAGATTTTATATAGTTTTTTTTTTTTTTAAATTTTATAAGTCTATCTTATGGTTTGACTAATATGATCACCACAAATCATAAGTGCAAAAAATGTGGAAGTATCCAAAGTGGCATGCGGACAAAATATCTTTTCTTAATCAGTTTTCAATTTTAAGAAGATAACCAAATTACAAATACAGGGTTTAATTTCACATTGGAATGATTATAATTTCAGTTAATCGAGTCTTTATTCTCATATTATTAAATTACAAAAAAAAAATTCTCAAAGAGCCGGGCACATAGACCATAGTCGGTGTGACATAAAATCAGTCTAGCTCACATCAACTCGATAAACCCACTTAATCTGCTTAATTATCCACTTTATTTATTTATTTAATTATTTTTGTGGTTGAGTGGATTTAGTAGTTCAGATAATTTGGGAAGAAAATAACAAATGACCAAAAAAACTTATTTTGTCGGATTGAATCCTGTGGGCCCCACCGTCATTCCACTGTTCAACGTTATCCACGAGAGAAGGTGTGCGCAGATAAAGAGGCGGAGAGACGCCCTGGACCCGCCAACACCCCCTTCCTTTGACCGTTGACCGGCATCACTCCCCCACCATGCACCACCCCCTTCCACACCCCAAAAAAACCTAATTACAATGATTGCCCTCCTCCCTCAACTCTATTTTGCGCTTGGCCCCCTCGTTTTCTCCATATTTCCTTTTTGACCCCCCGAATTTCCTCAACTTCTTCTCCCCTCCCCTAAAGGAAAGAAAAGAAAAGAAGAGAAAAGAAGAGGATTTTTGGCTCGACTATTTCGGCTCTTCGGTCAAATCCTCCAATCACATCGAATCCGAGAGGAGATAGCATGCCCCAATAATTTAACATTATGTTGACTAGAGAAATGGAAACAGCACATCGAATGAATGCTTACAAAAGTGATGTAAACAAAAGGAGAAAAGTCCTAATGAAATAATACTGCTGACAAGAAATTATATGCAGATATTTATTTATCAATTACTATTTGTTTTTTCAATGTGATTCAAACCGGAATGAATATTGAGTCTTCCAAATGAAATGTGACGAGAGTGAACTCGTCACTTAGAATTACAAATCATCCAAATATGGGATATTTTAGTTGTTCCTTTTCCCTACGATCTCTAAGTACATGTTGCTTTAGCAGTTTAATTGGTATGATTGGTGGTTATGCTATAATTATCTTGGCATGTTGGAAGAGTAGGACAATTGAAATCTCAATTTTCTTTTTCAATTCAATTTAGCCATTTAGAGATGTATCATAGAGACTCAAAATTCATTTCCTTTCTTTGCTGGAGATATTGTCGATTTTATCTTACAATGTGGGATGAGGATGAAGATGTATACTAGCACAATTCTAATAGATGGGTTTCACCACTCATCTAATTCTCTTATTCTCTGTTCAAACTTTTTCTAGATATTTTTTCTCGGTCCTCCTTTGTATTAAAGTTTGCATATATCAATTTGTAACTTTACAATCTTTTGCATATGTACTCGGTGAAAGAAGATTGGCTTTTCAAATAGACCCATCTTTATTATGCATAGTGCAACTTTACAACCCTAAGAGGTTAACATGGGTAATCTTTTTTCTACTTTCCCCCCTCTGGTTGGGAAATTAAATAATCGGGCTAACTTGCAAAGAAGGGAAAGTGGCATCTCCCCACCTTTCTAGCTTGCATGTGAGGCATTCTCAAAAGCACTACTCTTTTTCTCTTTGACCATGTTGTAAAAGCGAAGACCGATGGATATCGTAATCAAGATGACATAACCTTAACCTTTTTACTTGCTTTTTCGTGTACTAACTTTTTATCAAACGGGCGATCCGCCAGAGCCAATGACAGAGCTGTTTGCCAAATGACTTTATTTTTGGAAGATTTCACTATACTAAAAAGAGATGTTTCATCTTATCTTTTTAGACACTTGTATATTCATGAGGATTAGCATGGCCATCACATGCAAGAGCTGGGTTAGACGCTTTGCCACTTCTTTTGGGTGCAAAACCGTTAAAGTGAGGGTGCTTTACAGGCTGAGAGTCTGAGACAACTGGTCTTCTGCTCCCCCCAACTTTGGTTAGTGGATTGGGTGTGTTTTGATCACGAGCCAAGATTTAGAGAAGGAAGCTTCATTGGCCCCTCAAGCATAAATTAATGCTACCAGCTTTTACTCGAACGTGGTTTTGATTATCTTTAATAGATCGATAAAAGCGGCATTTCTTTTTCCTAAGGATTTTGTTAATGGGTGCTCTTTTGTAGTGCTTGTCAAGTTAAGTAATTACATTAGAGAAGATTTCGATTTTTTGAGATACCAATTTCTATATAATGTGTTATCAATATCTTAAAAGTTGAAACGCCTTATAGGTCAATTACGGAGCACCATATGACCACATGATAATTCCACTTGTACATTTGTTCCTCGCCCCGTGAGAGCAAGTAAAAAAGAATGAGAAACGGAACCATGTGATTTGTCTAAGTAGGTCCATTGGTGAAGGGCTCCCTATCGAAAAGACCTAACTAAGTAAATCCCAACTCTAGGGTTTTCCCTTTGGCTAGATGATACTTCTCTGCCTAGATGGTGCATGGAAGAAGGGTTGCCCATCCAAACAACAGATGATATGTACATTTTACGGGCCAAGAGAGAGTTTGTAAACTTAGCAGGATTTCACTTAAGTGAGCAAAGTATGCTTAGATTATATCAGGAAATTGTCATCTATGCTGAATCGAAATGGACCAAACTAAGAAATATCAAACACATCATAAACCTGATACAGAAAAAACTTTTGAAAGGGCCAAAAAATGAGAATGAGAATGTATATATGGAGTCAAAATAACAACACCAACGATGGCATGACCGTGCTAATCATAGCGCTCGGCTGCACAATAATTTCAAGTTCGTGGACTATCGGGAGAAGAATCGCGGCGAGCCCGAGGCAAATGGAGGAATACCCAAAACTCCGGGGGCCGGGGTGCAAAAAGATACACTCAAGATAGTAATAACAAAAAAAAAAAAAAACAAATAATCAGCGACAATCACTGCCTGTCTTGATGTAAACAGAAGTCCGGTTTTTTTTTAATAAATAAAAAAAGAAAAAAAAAACATAAACGCTGTGGGCCCCGTCCCGGTCGCACATTTACCTTTGACCAAACCACGACACGCCAACCTCATCGACGGAACCGGACTAGGGGGGGCCCTGAACTAACCATGGTCAGGTTAGAGGCTAGAGATAGAGAGAGAAAGAGAGGGGGGGCTACCGCCCCCACAGTCCACACGTGTGGCGGAGGAGTCAGAAGCACAAAAACCAGCTGTTTGTTCGGAGAAAGCATGTCGATTGTCCTCTCTCTCCCCTCCCTCTTTCTCTCTCTTCCCTCTTTCTCTCTCTTCTGCTCCCGATTTTGTTGTATAAAGAAGAAACCAGCGTCCTCTCACGAACGGAGAAGGAATTTCGCCAGTGTCCATCTGCGCGCTCTGCAAGTGTCGATCCTTCACTTCATCCACTGCCCACATTCTAGAGAGAGAGAGAGAGGGAGGGAGGGAGTGCGGTAACGAACAAAAGGGAGCTTTTTCGCGCCGTTCCTAGAGAGAGAAAATGCGTGGGGGGCTGAGCCTGGAGCCGCTGGACATGGTGGGCGTCCAGATCCCGCACCACTTCCGGTGCCCCATCTCGCTGGAGCTGATGCGGGACCCGGTGACGGTGTCGACGGGGCAGACGTACGACCGGTGCAGCATCGAGCCCTGGATCGCCGCCGGCAACACCACCTGCCCCGTCACCCGCGCCCCGCTCCTCGACTCCGCTCTCATCCCCAACCACACCCTCCGCCGCCTCATCCAGTCCTGGTGCGTCGCCAACCGCCACTCCGGCGTGGAGCGCATCCCCACCCCGAAGCAGCCCGCCGACCCCTCCCGCGTCCGCGCCCTTCTCGCCCAGGCCGCCTCCACGTCGTCGTCCGCCGCCGCCCCCGGCTCTCCGCGCTCCGCCGGCTCCGCGCCCTCGCCCGCGACTCCGACAAGAACCGCGCCCTCATCGCCTCCCTCGACGCCCGCCCCCTCCTCCTCGACGTCCTCTTCGCGGACCCCCGCGCCGAGTCGTCCGAGCTGGAACACGAGGCGCTCGCCCTGCTGGCGATGCTGCAGCTAGCCGAGCCCGAGTGCGCTTCCGTGGCTTCCGACCCCGACCGCGTCGCCTTCCTCACCGGCCTCCTCTTCCACCCATCCGTCGAGGTGAGGATCAACGCCGCCGCGCTCATCGAGGCCGCCGTCGCCGGCGTCCGCTCGCCGGAGCTCCGCGCCCGGGTCAGCGGCGCCGCCGGGGTCTTCGAGGGCGTCGTCGGCCTGCTGCAGGACTGCGCGGGGTGCCCCCGCGCGCTCAAGGCCGGGGCCCGGGCGGCCTTCGCGCTCTGCCTCGTGAAGCCGACGCGTCACCGGGCGGTCACCGCCGGGGCCGCGGCGGCGCTGGTGGACCGGCTGGGCGACCTGGAGCGCGGCGACGCGGAGCGGGGGCTGGCGACGATCGAGCTGCTCTGCCGGGTCCCCGCGGGGTGCACGGCGCTGGCGGGGCACGCCCTGAGCGCGCCGCTGCTGGTGCGGATGATCCTGAAGGTGTCGGACCGGGCGACGGAGTACGCGGCGGGGGCGCTGCTCGCGCTGTGCTCGGCGTCGGAGCAGTGCCGGAGGGAGGCGGTTGCCGCCGGCGTTTTGACGCAGCTGCTGCTGCTGGTGCAGAGCGACTGCACGGAGAGGGCGAAGAGGAAGGCGCAGCTCCTGCTGAAGCTGCTCCGGGACTCGTGGCCGGAGGATTCGATCGGGAACTCCGACGACTACGCCTGCAGCGAGGTGGTCGTTCCGTTTTGACGGTGGTCCGTTACGACGTCACATAATAGCTTTTTGAAAAAATTTTGTTGCTTTTTGGGGGGTCGATTTATGGTATTATTTCTTGTTTACGTCAATTAGTGAAATTTCGAATTGGTAGAGAGAAATGAAGGGGGAAGAAAGGAATGGTGGAAAGGGAAGGTTTCTAAATTTAGATTTTGATGTATAGAGAGAGATTTGTAATTTTTGTACGTAATTTTGGATGTAAGAATTTTTGGTTGAAAAAAAAATAGAACCCATCAGATTCAGAAATTGAAGAGTACAGCAGTCGATCTATTATGTTCTTTATATTCTTAATTAATAATTGATTAATGTATGCTTTATTGTATTCTTAGAGCTTGATGGATAGACAACGAATGTTTGGTGAGACTCAGCGTTTTTTTTCCCTTTTGTGAGATTTGTTTCTATTTGGTGTGATGGTTAATTGATGTTTTAAATAAATTTTGCGTATTGAACTAAATAAATTTTTGAAAGCAAGCTATCTATATTGAGAGTGGACTCCTAAAGTGTGATTTTCCAACTTGATCTTGAGATTGCATTGGTAAGGATTGGATTTAGGACTTTGTGTTTTAATCACTTCACCACATAATCAATTCGCGATTTGAAGTAGCATTTATAGTCGGTCTCATGATTTCTTCAACTTAGAATATCTAACTGTTTATTTGGTATTAGGATGACTTTTCTTTTAATGGAGAACATGTACAATGGTATTTTGATCGATTGTTAAAGACCACAATACTCGTCTATCTAGCTCATGCCATCTCAAAATTAGGGTAGAACTTCTATGGTAATGTTTAGGCATTGGCTATCTAGGGGTGGTTGATTTGCCTCTTCCAAACCTTTATCTTAAGCAAAATAAGAATAGAAAAAAGTCTTTGCTCATGTTAGTTCAAACTTCACATCACACGAACATGATGTAGACTAGTTACAAAATTTACTATAATAAGTTATATGGTAGAATATATGAAGGTTGTGATGTTGATTTAAGTGGACTATATTCATCACTTAATAATAGGTTGTGATGTTATTTAGGAGTGAGTTTCACCAAGGGCCATTGAACTCGGAGAATTACTATATTGAATTGAACTTCCATGTCAATCACCTAAGACACTAGACTTTCAATTTTTTTTGCAATTGATGCATTTTCATCATATGCTAACCAAATTTCCAGTTAGACGCTAACAAGGCAAACAAATAGGGCCGACATGGCATGAGGTTGGATGCCTCGTCTAAAACATGTGGCCATCATATCAACATTTGGGTCAGAAAAGGAGTTGGCGATTGAAGAGTCAAGACCGCAAGAACGGCAATGAAAATAGTGATGACTTTCGGTTCTTAGAAGCCTTACATAAATGTGGATTTAAAAACCTTCTTTGTGATTTTGGATTTCGATTTCTCGAATCTAATTACTATTTTCCTTTAATTTCATAAAAGTAAACATACATATATATTTATTTATACACACGCATGTGAGAGAGAGTATCAAGAGTCACATGCTTGTAAAAACAAAGCCATGGAGTCACATGGCAAAGGCCAATGACCTTTGTTCACTTCTTGTGTGATGGGCCACTAGTGCTCACATGCCCTGGAGCTTTCTCTCGATTTGTCTAGTCTTCCTAGTTAGTAAAGAGCACAAGGGAGGGCATCCATTTTGTCTTTTAAGGAATGATATGGAGCAGCAGGGACCCACCGTTGATTAATGAAGTGTCCCTTACCTTTTGTCCAAACTATACTTGGAAAAACTGTGGATTCCTTCATCTAAATTTTATTTTCTTTCCAATTTTTTGCAATAATTTTAAGGCCATTAAGTGGCATGGAGATCTAGCATTTTCCAGAGCACAAAATTGGGTTTTGAATGAATATGAGCATTCATATCAACGAATTAACGTCATCGGACTATACGATACGAATCAATTATCACGCATTCCAATAATCTTTATTGACTTCTAAGAACTAAGATACCTTAGTTTCCCTTAGTCATTATCTAGCCGAGTCAATACTCCCTTAAACATATGCACGGGAAAATTGTTGATGGCCTTATCGGTCGTTTCATGCAAGCGATTTTTTATTTTGGTCAATTGTTCAATCATGTGTTTTGTTGGTCACTTGATACACATGCTTGTCAACATCAACTGTCGAATTTGACTCCGATAAATTTTATTGTGCTGTAGCTCACGGTAGCTTTAACTCGTATAAAATTATCATATATTCGACTCGAGACCACTGGAATCGTGAGCGTAAGAAACTACTATTTCACCTTAACTTTCACTGATGGATTGATAAACTTAGGAATTCCCGTATTCGTCGCAATTAATAAAGACAAATTCAGAGCTAAACATAGGTGAAGTAAGTCAAATTAGCTAGAGCTACAAAGGAGAAAAGAGTATTTGATAGTTTCATTTAGTGAGAAAGGTATTTAGTAGAGCTATGAACAGTATGTTATATATTATGCCACGTGTCGAGCATAGATTGACTGTCCAGCCCATTAACTTGCACTAATTACGCACACATAAACTGCCTATAATGACAAATGACACATTAGTAGCCCGATAGCTATGGTGCCAACTTCCATGCGCTAGAGTTGCAAGTGGAGCATTCTTTATGAAAAAACGAACAAAGAGTTTCTCTTTTCCTTTTGTTCTCAAACGAACATCACATTTTGCATAACTTACTTTTTTCCTCTTTTTTCCGCTTTATTTTATTATGTTATAAATCTGATTAATTATTTTTTTTTGGTGATTTTCAACTTATCTTTAAAGCATAGAACTAAACTTCTATTATTATATATATTTATTTTTCAAATCAATCCATTGATGTACCGTTTATCAGTTTATTGAATGAATATCAAATTTAGGATGGGATATTGGAATAATATGATATTATGATTGTGATAAGACGAAGAAACACAGAAAAGATGCAATGCTAGAAATAAATCATTCATTGTACTTGTTTTCTCAAGGAAAATTTGCACAGGAAGTCTTAAACCTTACATACGAAATCCAATTAGATTCTAAAACTTTCAATTGGTTCAATCAAGTTTTAAATTTTTCTTGAAAAGTGAAAACAAGTCATTTTGAAGAATGATACCTAAAATGGCCTACATATCGCTCAAAAAGCATTTAGATATCATCCTTAACTTGCACTCTTTAACATGATTTTATAACTTGACTGCATCTTTCATTAAAATTTGAGGGCTTAATTGCATCAATCTAAAGGTTTAGAATTCAATTGTACCTTTTTATAAAAGTTAGGACTTGATTATACCAATTTTTCATTTTTTTTATATAGCCGTCATTATATACAACTCAAAGATTGAGACAAGTAAGGAGCAAAATCAGTTTGTTTTGGGTCGTGGTGTGCTTTTTCATAAAATCAAATATCACGAAAAACCTCCAATTATGCTCACTATGACATAAGTACTCAAAACTTTATTTTTGTGTCACCAAAAATCCTAAACTTGCGAACTGTGTCATAAAAAAGCCAAAACTTATACATGTGTGACATATATACCATGCATTTCAATATCATCAAGGGTATATTTGGGTATATTTGTCACACTAATAAAAATTTGGACTTTTTTATAACATAGAAAAAGTTTGTGGTATTTGTGTCACGATTGACAATTTTAGGATTTTTAGTGATACAAAAAAAGTTGAGGGTATATGTGTCATAATAGGTATAGTTTGAGATTTTTGTGGTATTATTTACCCATTTCATGAGTCACCTAACATTAGGCTTCACGGGAGAAAGTTGCAACTTTTTTCTGCTGAGAACCAATGGCCCAAGGGCCAGGCACGTGAAGCCCATGTGCAAAGACTTCAAGTTTTGGACGTGACTGGTCTCTATCATGATTTTTTTTTTTTTTGCCGAACTCTACAGTGAATTGAAAAAAAATAAAATCAAAACCTAGGAGAGAGGAGTCTGTCTGTCTCAATTTTGGTGTTTATGATGAACGTATTATTAGTTTAATACATTAAAAATCCCAAGCCTGTTCCAAAATATTTTTACCTCAAACTAGTTTTCATCCCACAAAAAATCTTAAACCAGTATCCCATGACTTATTTACTCCAATTAATTTCCATCTAACGTGGATCATCACCTTCTAATAATCCAGAAACAGACCCATCCCAAGACCCATCGACAGTACCCCATACTTCGCCACCTAGTCCCAAGTGTTCATCATTCAATCCTAAAAGATCACCGTCGACAAATACTACCTCGGGCGGACCACAACCACTTCATTATAGGCATGGCGAACGCGTCTCCTTTTATTATCACACTCACTTCCTATCTCTTTGTCTGTGTTAATTGCACGACGACAATGCCTAGGATTTCTTGGACAACCCTTTTTTTCCTATACGGAAAAGGGGCTAAAACCAAGTACCAAACTACCGTCAAGAATCTAGTATACCTATATTATCACCTAATGAAACATGAAATGACACTTTAGGAGGCGGTCAAAAGGACCCAGCATCCAAGCGCTTATTGATTCCCACGCCTTTATCCTTGTCAACCGGGAGGGCTGGATACTAATTGGGCTTGGCCCAGATTCTGTGCGTTCTGACGAGCCGAGTCCTCCTAGGGTTTCTAGGCTTTGATCTCCTGAAGAACGATGCTCTTTAAGAAGAGCTCCATCTTCATCCTTCTCAGATGTAGGTCTAGGATCCCCGTTCGGCCCGACCATCCTCTGAACCTATAAACACCTTTGCTTCCTGGGCTCTTCACCGCCTATTCCCCATCTCACTTTGACCAAATCGTCTCTTGTACCCGTCACCGGGCGAACCGTTGAGAATTCCTTGTGCTCCTTACGACCCTTTCTCGAAGATAAAAGCAAACATGTCTCAATTTCTGCATGCAACGCAGCTAATCTTCCTCCATTGCTTCGAATTGTTTTACTTAAAATAGGCTTTTCCGGCAAAATCCGAACACACAAGATCTTGCATAACGACCCCTCTCCCTACACATGCATCACCTCGCTAGTAAAGACAATAGCATGGTTTAAGGATATATAGTTGTAAAATGCCAAACATCTTGGTAAAATAATGATAGAAATATGAATGCTTTGGTTATTAGCTATTGTCTACTTTTTAGATGTTTATTAGGAGGTTATTCCTGATAAAATTTCATTTAATCTTAAGAAAAAAAAACAGCTGAAATAATTACATATATCGATATGCTCTTCGCACCGAAGGCACATGTTTAGTACCAGTACATAAAAAAGTGAGAGTAAGCCTTCCGACTGTACTCCACGACAAAAGGGGTCAAACTTGATCACAATTTTCATATACTTTCATTTATGTGCTAGTCGAGTGCAAATATTATTATTTGAAGTTAAAAGATGAAAATGCTAGAATATACATGATCATATCATTCCATAGACATCAGAGTTATACAAAAATATCTAGAAAAATTATTGGCAATTGAAAATTGATGACATGTGAAGAAAGAGAGAGCCCAATCTCCTCTCCTTGTTCATATCTTGAGGGTGAGGATAAGTAACCGCAACCGGAGCTTAATGTAAGAGTTTTTCTAATATGGACTACATTAATTGATATTGTAATTTACCGTTTTACGGGGTTGGTCTAAGGTGAGATAGAAAGTTTCTTAATTAGTCTAATATGGGGCTGGCTAGTGTGGGCTGAGTTGAGCTTGGCTCGTAATGAGAGGGTGTGACATCCTGATTTTTTGCTCGACAAAATAGCGAGCTCTCCATCGAACTACGCCGTTCGCATCCTCATCGCGACATCACCGAGTCACCGCCGCTACCTCGTCGTCAATAAATTACGTTGATCCAATCATCCCAACCCCAATAATTTCCAAGGCATTAGCCTTTAAAGAAATATCTTAGAAGAAAAAGATAAAGAAAATACCAAGACTCTTGAATCTTCTCCAAGGTGCTCCACGTTCCAGCTGGCATAAGTCAACAAGTTGTGCCTAGATTGACCAAGTATGGTGGTGGAGAAAAGAAATAAATGAGAGAGATAAAGAGGGAAGCTCTTCCTTGGTCATTGAACCCCCATGCCCACCTTCTGCCCTTCATTTCAGCCAGCAAAGTGCAGAGAAGCCAGCAATGTAGGGCCTCTCCTTAGCACAAGAAGGTGGGGTTTTTCTCTCTTTTCAGCCCTTGCGTCGTCGCCGCTAGCTTGTCTCCGTTCCACCAAGCCACCACTGCAGCTCACAAGGACCTGAAGCAAGTGGATATCCTCCATTCTATCCTATATTGATCGTTTTTTGTGTAACGAGAATAGTTCGTAGAAACCCAAGAACGTTGTCAAGATTTTTGTTTAATCGAAGTTTTGACTACGTTGTTTGTTTAGTCGGAAGTTCCAACTATGTTACTTAGTTATGTTGTCAAGTTTGAAATAGTTGAACTTGTAGTTAGGTCGTAGAGGCATGGATAATTGATATTTAGCACGTGCGAAGGCCGTAATGGCAGAAATTTTGAAGGAAATTCGTGATTGGGCTGAGGGCGGGTTGGGATCTAGCCCGACCCAGAAGCTTGCTAATTTTGTATCAACTTATGTGGTGTAAATTTTATGGGGTGTTCTTCATGAGAGTTGTTTCTTATTGACTGTTCTACAACATAATTTAATTTCAGAAGTTTTGGATTTCATATGACAAAAAATATTTTTGAAAAACTTCAGGATTCAAAATCTGTTTTTGGGTCGCTGGACCGACCTCTTTATGCTTTTCATTTTCTGCAGATTTCTCGGTCTAGAATTCTATAATAGGTTCTTCACAAAAGTTGTAGAGCACATCTCAAGATACCACATACTAAATTTTCATAAGTTTTTGGTATCAATAGGTTAGTGAAATATTTACTTTTCTACTCAATTTTGTCCTGGAGATTTTGACTGTTTTGAGCCTGGATTGCAAAAATTATTTAGAACTGTATGAACTGAACTGGATTTTGAATTCTTCACAAAAGATATTCCTTTAGATCTTTTCCACCTTGTACTAAATTTTCATAATTTTTGGAGATTGATTACCTAGAAAATAGCCATCAACTTTAGAGGCGTGCAAGACGCCTTATGAGGCTAGTTTAGGCCTAGAATGTAGGACATTTCCCATGGTTCACTTAATATATATATATATATATATATATATATATATATATATATATATATATATATATATATATATATATGGATGAGTTTGTGTTAGTCTAAGGGATGAAAATGAATGATGATTCATTAGATGCATGCTTGAATCCTTGAATGACAGTGGTGTTAATGTACTTTTAATTGAATTATGGAATTGCTGCATTATGGTTTGAATGTGTGACTAAGAATGCCGTCGGTCCTTGGGATGACAATGCCCCAAGTTGTAGTAGGGATGCCTGGAGGGGTAACTAGGTTCCTCCAGATGCCTGGGGGGTGCAACACAGTTCCCCCAGATGTCTTGCGATACCGAATGGGTGCGAGATGCCCGTGGGGTAACAGGTTCCCTAGAAGATGATGACAACATGAAATTGTATTGATTGTGACTTTGGTATTCCTAAAACAAACTGTTGGTCATTTGCTAGGAAATGTTATTACTTATATTGATCAACCGTGTATCCTGAAAAGGGTCTTAGGTAAGCTGTTGTATATGTGATTTATGAAACTTTCTATTGAGACTTTCTTTGTCATATGGTGATCGATTTGTGTGGTATAGGTTGGTAGACTTTCTACTTGCTGGGTCATGACTCACTAGTTGTTGATTTCATCTTTTCAGATTATTAGAATATTGATCCCACCTGCCTCCCCGATGATTTGTTATGGGGTGCTGGTAAATTTCACTTAGGAGGTTGAGAACATCAGGGGCCACTGTTAGACGACACTTGTACAGCTAGGTGGGGAGGGGTGACCGACCTAGAGTATAGTATAGTCAGTCTAGTGCTGACCTTTTGTATCTCCCCATGGCAACCCACTTGTCATCTGGTGTACATGTATGAATAAATAAAAAATGAAGTTGCCCTATTTACAGAAAATTGCATATACCTTAGAATTTTCTATTGTCCCTTACGCTTCTGCATGCTAAAAAAATTAAAATTAAAATGAAGAAGATATTAGTGATAGTAGTTCTACAGTAGCTGTGACGTGCTGGGGGTCGTCACAAAGGACTTACTTGAAAACTCTATAAATAGTGCTCAAGTTTTTTCTCTAACCCAAATTCTCATAAGTATCTTCACAAACTGAGCGTTTACCTAGCATAAAAATGGTGAGAAGGCCGTCTTATTGAACCAGTGATATAGAGGGCAATAGAGGAGAGGGCTTGCATGTGAATCATCGCTTTTCTGCTTCCGCATCAAGAACGATAGATTTCAAAATAACTGTGTAATCTTTCTACTCGATTATCTAAATTCTTGTTTTGGTTATGGAGATCATGAGATTGCACATTTTGCATCTTACACTTGAATCCCACCTCGATCTAGGGTTGCTTAACACCGTCGACCCTCTCACAATGTCACCATAATATCGAGATGGGATTCCCAATTGAAAACTAAAATTGTAATCCTAAAATTGAGCTATCAAGTCACTAAATTTAATAGTATACATTTAGTTAGTTTGTTTTTCATTATCTTTTATTTTGGTTTTGCTTATGTAGACAAACACTTGTGCATGTATATATATTGCACAACAATTTAATGAAACTTTTTTTTTTTTACTAAAAAATTCATCTTTATTTAATGGGATCAAAGCAGGAAGTTTTAAGTTAAAATTTTTCCAAATCTCTTATTTGCCTCCCTTTCTATATACTTTTACAATTAAATGTATTCAAATATGCTTCTATTAATTAGCTTAAACTTTTAGAACTGTTAGTAACGATCTCATAAAAGTTTACATGGTACCAGAGTCATATCATCCCATACATGGGCTAATTGAACTTCTAAATTTTTTAATTTAACAATATGCTACTTGAATTTAATTCTTTTCCCTTTGTTATCAAGCATTGACGCACAGAGAACTATTCTATTGTAGCGGCCAGATGATAACGGTCTTTATCTACCCTCAACTAAACTATGATTCCCTCCTACCCCTTCGGCCCTTGTTGGTGAACAAGCTCCTATGGTGAATTGGCTCTCAGCTAGGCTTCCTTTTATAGAAAATTTATTTACTAATGTCCTTTTACCAAGTCAAGTTTCCTACATATGAGTTGAGTCAATGCAATAAAATTCATCGTCTTCCTTTCAATTTTTTTAGCCAGTCAATCGTCAACCCTCCAACGTGTTGTCTACTGATGTTTGGTGCCTTACTCCCATCACGTCTATTGATGGTCATCACTTTTATGTTATTTTCGTTAATCATTTCACAAAATAAGTGTCCATGCTATTTTTGTCAAATTCAAATTGCTTCTTGAAAATCTCTTAAATAAAAACATTATCATAGTTTATTACGATGGTAGAGATGAATTCACCAAATTTGACCCTTTTTTTCTCTCATCACAGCATCACCCATCTCTTTACAATACCTTATACTCCCCAATACAAAGGAATCGCCGAACGCCACCATTGACTCTTTGAAACCAGCTTCAACCTCAACCTCTCTCTCGCGCTTTTGTTTCATTAACATTTGGGTCGTATGCCTTTCTCACTGCCATGTATGTAATAAATTGAAAATCCTCACATCAACTTTGGATTTTCGTTCTCCTTCTAAGGTACTTTTTCATGGAACTCCTAATTATTAAAAACTTCGCTTCTTTGTATTTTCCATGGTCAACAGCTTATGCTCACAATAAACTTGCCCCAGAATCTCGTCCTCGTGTCTCTCTCGAGTACTCAACTCAACATAAGGCGTACAAGTGTTTTAACCTGACTTCATACAAAAAATTTCTCTCAGGAAATGTCATTTTCGATCAAGCTCAATTTCCTTTTGTGTCTTTTGCATCCTTCGTCCAGTAGCACCGAGTCACTTATTACTAATACGGTCCCTCTTAGTATTCATCCTTCTATAATGAATTTTAGAGTTATCGCTCCACCCAATATCTCGCTCAAGCTCCGTTACCACTGCCACCTCAAAAGACTCGCAGTCACCCCATGTGCACCTATTCCCGTAATACTACCGTCAAACCAAAACAAATTTATTGCATCACCAAACATGCTCTTTCCCCATCTTTGGAGCCCATCTGGGGTATGCATGCCTCGAAACATCCCATGTGGCGACAAGCCATGTCGAACGAGTTCGTCGTTTTTGTTCATTAAAACGCGTGGCAGCTGATCCCTTTCAATTTATGTGGACGGTTGAAGTGGTTTTTTGGCTCAAGCGGAAACCAGATGGAAGCATTGTCGCAACTCTTCTAAGATGAATTGATAATTCTATAAAAATAGAGTTATTTGACCTATTTTAACCAACAAATAATGCAGTATCTATGAGAAAATATTCGGATTGCCTTCTGATTAAAATGTTTTCCTTATTTATGTAGTATAATGAGATATGGAGAAGATAAGGAAAAGAATGGCAAAAATCGAGGATTCCTTGATTTTATTCCCTAATTTTATTTATAATCGTTGGAAAATGGATATCAAATCAAATATTCTTTGATTTACCCCCTAATTTTATGCCAAAAATAAGCAATTTTCTGGAGATAGGATGAATCATATATATAGGAGAACATTGATAGCTTGAGAGGACAACTAGGTTTTTATTTCTAGATCGGTTTTCATTATTCTGAAATTTTTTTTGAGGTATTTTGAATATAAGACAAAAGTGGTGACGGAATTCTTTGATTCAAAATGTTGGGTTTAATTTATATTTTCGTATTTACTTCTATTATGTTCTAATTTTCTTTTGTTAGGGCTACGATGTAGCCTAATTATAATGATATGAATTTCATGATTTTTATGTGTGCAAGTGATTTCATTCACTTAAGTTATATATTATTATGCTTAATACTTTTAAGTGACTGGCCACTACTTGAATGGTCTAATATATATATTTGAGATTAAGAAGTGGTACCATGCAATTGCTCATTATAATATTTAACCATGAATTAAATGTAGATAGAGATATGCCACGTTATGTGTAATTTTCGATAATAAAATGATTCAAAAGACTCATTGTAAGTCATGAATATTCATAGATTTTAATGTACTTATGTTTATTTAAATTCATATATAGATATAGTGGATTAATAAATTGAGTAGGTTTGCTAAACCTAGAGATATGATAATAAATAGATTAGGAAATTCTACTATCATATGTTTGATATCTTCTTATACGCATAACAATATGAAATTTATATCGAGTGATTATGGCGAAATTGAATGCTCTAACATATTGATCTTATTAATTTACTACATTGAGTTTCCAAAATTTTCTTTTAAGATTTTTAATTTTAATTTATTCTCAATTCTATTTTGATCTATTAGATAAATTTTAGAATTAATCAATTTTTAATATTTAATTGGTTTGTTATTCATCAATCTCCATGGAATGATAATCTTTTCTCATCATTATATTGCTTGTTCTTCGACACGTTCACTTGCATTTAAAATTTTACAAACATGAATCCTGAGGGGGTTTAACGAATTGCCAAGTGGGTGCAAATTGATTGTAAAATGGGAATTCGTCTTTATAAAGCCCGATTAGTTACTAGGGTTTCCATTAATGCCCCAAAGATGATTATAAGGACACCTTTAGTCCTGTGGTGAAGTCAAGAACTATTCATCTTATTCTCACTCCTCCTGTTACTAGCTGCTGGAAATATCGACAATTAGACGTTAATAATGCCTTCCTTCACGGTACATTTGAGGTGGAAGTTTATATGTTTTAACTGCAGGGTTTGTCAATCATGAATTCACGCATCACGTTTCGCTTGAAAAATTCTATTCAATGTCTTAAACGAGCACCACATACCTGGCATAGGAAACCCAGTTGTTTTCTTGTAGATCTCGAGTTTACTTAATCAAAATATGAGGCGTTAATATTAATCTATTGCAACAACAATATTTGAGCTTCCTTTCTTGTATATATTGACAATCTCCTTGTTAACGACAATTAGTCCGTACTGGTTAACACAATATTTGCCACTCTCACATCTCGATTATCGAGTGCGGGACACTCCTAAGTGCTAAAACATGTCACGGGTGGATATTTAAGTGTCAAAACTTCGAAAATGTGTATTTAAGTGTCAATATTGGTGAATAATGAACACTTAATTGCCAAGGTGATAATTCCTGGTCAAACTACTAACATGGCATTTTCTGGTGACATTTTTTTATCAACGTGACAATAATTTTTTAAAAAAATTAGCATGTGATTCTGACGTGGCTAGATAAGCAAAAAACGATGTCGTTTTGGTCCCAAATTTGATTTTTAAATTAACTATTCATTACCGACCAAAAAAAAAATTAACTATTCATTAAATTAAATTAAATTAAATTAAATGATTTTGCATTTCTTTAAAAAAAAAAAATTATCCATGTGGCGCTAGATAGCCTAAAGTGGCGTCATTTTGGTCCAAAATTGATTTAATCCATGTGGCAACGATGGTGGCGAGAGCCTCTTCTATTCTCTCTCTCCCCCTCCCCTTTTAGCTTTTTAAATTTAATTTAATTAATATTTATATAAAAAATAAAAAAATTTGGGGCAAACGATGTTGTTTTGGGATACGCATTGCTAAGTGGATATTCCAACGAGCCACGTAGACCAGTTTTATTATTAAAATAGTGTCATTTCGGATTCTGACAAGTCTCGTTGGAATTGGCACTTAAGTATTCAATTTTTTAAAAGGGTGGCACTTGAAGTATAATTTTTAGAAATTTTGACACTTAAGTGTCTATTTATGCCAGTCTACCTGTGCCAAGTTTGGCACTTAAGCTGCGTTTGGCAGTTAGGATAAAATTCGAGATAGGATATGATTTATCCTATCCTACGTTTGATGCTCGCTTAGGACATGATAAAGTTGGATATAAGGGGGATATAGACAGGATAAAATTATCCCATAGGGGAGGTGGGATAAATGTGGATAGGATTTCTAATGTCTATAATAGGAAAGTTATTTTTCTTGAATAACAAACTTATTAAATTAACAAAATTGAAATTATATTTCAATATAAATAATATTTGAATTCTAATTTAAGAAATTAAAAATAAAAAAATAAAAAAATTATTTTTAATTAATCTTATTTTAATTTATATATTCAACTTTAATTCTATCTTATAATAAACATTCATTCTATAAATTAAATATTTATATTTATTATATATTTTAGGTATTTTTGTATTTTAGATATGTTAGTACAATATACTATTTGATAAAATTTTATTAAAGAGTGATGAAAGGGGAAAAAAGAAATAATAGTGAAAATAATATAAAAAAGAGGAAAAATAAATTAATGAATAGTGTTACGAGAGATTTTCACTATCTCCGTTTATGAACATTTAGGTTCATTTATAATTTTATAATGATATGCCGTTTATATATATAATGTACATGATATAATGTGAATATATCCAACTTTAATACTGCGATTCACCAAACAATGGACGAGATATAAAAAAATCCCAGGATTTCATATCCTATCATATCCAGTCCTATCCCGATTAGAAATCCGGACGACCAAACGTAGCCTTAATGTATATTTTTGCCGTTGATTATCTATTAAAGATCTTAGGCCCTTCACTACTTCCACGGAATCGAAGCTATCCTCATAACTAATGGATTGTTTTTAAGCTAACATAGCTATACTTGGGACATTTTACCCCGCACCTACACGGTGGATGCAAAAGAAGTCCCCCCACCCTTACGACATCCTCTACTTTATGACCTGATCATGTTCCTCCCCTAGTTGATGCAACCGAGTATGGCAGGGTCACTTGTACTCTCCTCAACATATCTCCATGACTCACCCCACCCAATATCACCTTCACCGTCAACAAACTTGTGCAATTCATGCGTCAACCATAGGGTGGCCACTAACCGACTTCTTCGCCATCTTAAAAGCATTTTATTTCATGGCCGACTCATTTGGGAAAATAGCTCCACTTCCATTCATGCTTAGTCCAATGTAGACTCGCCGATGACAAGGGTGATTTTACCTTTACCATAACTTAATTTTCATCAGTGATAATCTTATCTCCTGCCTTTCCCGCTTAAAAAGATTGGTGGCTCGCTCTTCCATTGAGACCAAAGCCTCGTTTGGTTCAGCATTCCCAAGGGACTTTCAGCTCCAAAAGCCCATTGTGAAAAATTTTAGGCGTTTGGTTCAGCATTTGGAGGTGAACTTGGCCAAATGCTAGCATTCCAAACCTGCTTTGGGCTTCTAGTATTTTCAGAATGCTATTATGAGGTTTAATGATTTTTTTTTTCTTTCCAATATTGCCCGTACTAATAATCATGTTTTCCCCTTTTGCCCTCGAAGATACTGTTCATTGTCTTCTTCAAGGAACTTGCTGCTCTACCATGGCGGGCGGCGCTCAGCCACAAGCGGCCAGATCTAGCCGTCGAGGGGCCAAATTTGGCTATCAGGAAGCCTCGCCTGAGGTTGGGCGACCTTAGGTGTCGCCTGGGTCGCGCGACCTCAGGCGAGCTGCCTCCCCCAACACCCCTGAGGCCACCGCCACCAGCCGCCTCCCCACCACCACCAGCTGCTCCCTCATGATTTTCCCTTGCAGCTACATCTCCTCCTCCCTTTTCTTTTCTTTTTTTTCATTTTTCTTTTCACCTTGAAGTAGCTTTGCAAAACATACACAAAAAATTGGGTTTCCAAACACACTTGCCTTCATAAAATGCTCATTCACTCAAAGATACTTGGGGAAATAGCTTTGCATTTCCCCAAAGTTGAACCAAATGGGCCATGAGTATCAGCTATTGCCACTGTCGTGGCTGAACTTGTTTGGGTGTAGTTCATTTTGAGTGATCTTGATCTTTCGTGCCCCATGCCATCGGCAATCTACTGCGACAACATCGGAGCTAATTATCTTGATGCTAATCCGGTCTTTCACTCTTGTGTCACGGGCCGATTGAGGGCCGATCCAAGAGGTTCCCCGAGCACGACCCTGACTCGTCTGTGGTCAAGTTCCTATGCTCGCTCGGATTCCCAACGAGCCTTCTCCCCGAAGCTTCTAGAAGTCCTTAGCCTTATTTATGTCGGTAGCTAGTAGTTGATAAGTTGTCATAAGTGTCGGTAGATGAGGCGGTGCGATCTCGTCCGCCGGTTAAGTTCTAGATCTATGGTTGTAATCCGAGGCCCTCGACTATAAGAAGGGGTGTCCTCCTTCATTTGTAGACATCCACTACTTCCGCAATACAAAGCTATCTTCTTTCCAGAGCTTCTCTCTCTAGATTCTTTCTCTCTCTACGATCCGGGGAAGCGAGCGAGTGAGTGTTCGATCGAGTAAGGCTTGGCTTAGGTGCTTCAGCGATCCAATCCGATCCTAAGTGCCCGAGTCGCCGCACGGTCACGATCCCAATCGATCGGCCCGTGACAAGTGGTATCAGAGCGAAAGAGAGATCCGTTTCCGGAGATTGAAGAGCGCCAACTGTTTGAAAGAATGTCGAGCCAAGATGCGGCTATAGTCGGAGAGACCGTGCAAGTCAAGGAGACTACTTGCGGTCGATCAAAGAAGAGGGAGACCTCGGTGGATGCTGCAGCTGCGTTCGATGAAAAGCTCGGGAAGGTCCGGAGTGCCGTGCTCGAACTCATGGAAGGTCTTGACGACGTGCGAGATCGGATCATGGAGGTTGAGGGCTCGCTCCGTGAAGACTTCACGACCGGCATCAACCAAGCTACGGCTCCATTGTTCGACAAGGACGAAGCTCTCGAAGCATCGATCGATGGTTTGAACGAGCGCGTCCAAGTGATCGAGGAGGTAAGCCCGTGTAGGGAAGAGGTCGAAGTCATGAAGGCTGAGATCCAAGAACTCAAGACCGAGCTCGCCCTATGCAAACTTAGCATCACCAATGGTGCGGTGTCCACTCAAGCGATGCCTAAAATTGAGGTGCCAAGACCAAAGGAGTTCAAAGGCAACCGATCCGCCCAAGAGGTGGACAACTTCGTCTGGAGCATGGAGCAATACTTTGGCGCCGTCAACATCCGAGACGAGCCGATCAAGGTACGAACCGCTTCGATGTTCCTTGCCGATACGGCCATGCTTTGGTGGCGTAATAGGTGCGACGAGGTTAGACGCGGCGCCGATCCCGTGAACACGTGGGACGACTTCGTGAGAGAGTTCCGCGACTACTTTTTCCCGAGTTCGCTCAACAAGAAGCCCGTAGCATGCTCCATCGCCTCGAGCAAAGAGGCGCGATCCGAGAGTACGTGAAGGAGTTCACGGAGCTCAAACTCCAAATTCGCAACCTAAGCGAAGAGGAGGCCTTCGGAGCGTTCATGGATGGACTCAAGCCATGGGCTCAACTCGAGTTGAAGCGACGGGACGTGAGTGGTCTTGCGCGAGCACTCGCATGGCCGAGTCACTCGTCGACCTTACCAAGGTTGAACCAAGGAACAACCGAGCAAGAGATTGGAGGTCGGATCGACCTTGCGAAGACGAAGCAAGAAGCTTTCCCGAGGCGCGCATGAACAAAGCGGCCGAGCCAAAACATGGGGAGAAGGAACTTCCAAGCCGTCCTTCCAAAGGGGTCGACCACCGACGGACTACGCGAGTAAGTTCGATCAACCTCCGCCTTCTCCTTGCTTTATTTGCAAAGGTCCGCACTGGACCCAAAAGTGCCCAAAGAGGGGCCGAATCAACGCCCTCTTAGCCCTTGAAGAGGTGGAAGAGGAGCCCAAAGAAGAAAGGCGGCAAATCCGACTTGGAGGAGTGAAGACAATCAACTCCGTTCGAGCTCGATCACCGTCCAAAGGAGAAATCACACCGAACACGGACATGTTCTTCGTGGAGGTCGAAGTGGGCGGCCGAACGCTTTATGCTTTGGTCGACACCGGCGCGTCGAACATGTTCATGTCGAAGGAAGTTGCAAAGGCCTTGGAACTTCGCGTAGAGCCAACTGGACAGACGTTCAAACCGGTCAACTCGAAAGGCGTCCATGGCGTAGGGTCGACTTCGAATGTGGAGATCAAGATCGGCGAATGGAAGGGCAAGATGGATTTCGAGGTAATCCCTCTCGATGATTATGATCTCATCCTTGGTATTCAATTCTTCCATAGTGTGAGATCCATGATCGACATGAGGACCAAGTGCCTTGTGATCCTCGACCCGAAATACCCGATGACGATCCCCATGATCAAAGGGGTGGTCAACACCAAGATCATCGCCACGATCCGACGCATCGACAAGAACTTGAAGTCTGAGAAGCGACTAAACAAGTTGACCGAAGCGAAGCCGAAGGTAGAGTTGGATCCTACTCCAACGCAAGCCATGCCGATTCAAGTGCTCTTCCCCGAGGTTGAGTACACGCCGCATGCTCCGCCCAAACCGAAGATGGAGCTGCGTGACAAGTCCGAATTCATCATTGAAGGTTGTGGACCATCGTACGTGAGCGTTCGCACCAAACAAAACCGAAACAAGAGAGCCCGTGCCAAAGCCCGTGCTCGTACCAAGAAGGCTACCCATCAAGCTGTGAGCGACGAGGACGTCGCTCGATTGAGTGGGGGAGAATGTCACGGGCCGATTGAGGGCCGATCCAAGAGGTTCCCCGAGCACGACCCTGACTCGTCTGTGGTCAAGTTCCTATGCTCGCTCGGATTCCCAACGAGCCTTCTCCCCGAAGCGTCTAGAAGTCCTTAGCCTTATTTATGTCGGTAGCTAGTAGTTGATAAGTTGTCATAAGTGTCGGTAGATGAGGCGGTGCGATCTCGTCCGCCGGTTAAGTTCTAGATCTATGGTTGTAATCCGAGGCCCTCGACTATAAGAAGGGGTGTCCTCCTTCATTTGTAGACATCCACTACTTCCGCAATACAAAGCTATCTTCTTTCCAGAGCTTCTCTCTCTAGATTCTTTCTCTCTACGATCCGGGAAGCGAGCGAGTGAGTGTTCGATCGAGTAAGGCTTGGCTTAGGTGCTTCAGCGATCCAATCCGATCCTAAGTGCCCGAGTCGCCGCACGGTCACGATCCCAATCGATCGGCCCGTGACACTTGCATCAAGCATATATCCATTTATTTTCACTTTGCGTGAGATCAAATTGCTAACGGCCTCTTACGAGTTTCTCATGTCTCCACGAAAGATCAATTGGTAGACCTCCTGGGAAAGGCCTAGTCAAAACAGAAGCTCCTCATTTTTGGGTCCAAGATTGGTGTATCTAATGGATCCTCCATCTTGCGAGGGTGTAAGAGAGATTGTGATCCCTAAGATTGAGCTAACAACTCATTAAACTCAACCGTATATAATTAGTTTGCTTGTCTCATTATTATTTTTATTTCATTTGTGAATTTTGTAAACAAACACTTGCGTGTGTAAAAGTGCTTGTGATGGTTCGAAACCGGCGACAAGTGAGAGATGAAGCGGCGCCCGACACGACGGGGGCTGAATGATGAGAGAGAGAGTATCGGGCTATTGCCACTTTCGTGGCTGGACTTGTTTGGGTGTAGTTCATTTTGAGTGATCTTGATCTTTCGTGCCCCATGCCATCAGCAATCTATTGCGACAACATCGGAGGTATTTATCTCGGTGCTAATCCGGTCTTTCACTCTTGCATAAAGCATATATCCATTTATTATCACTTTGTGTGAGATCAAATTGTGGGAGAATTACCAAAAAAGTCCTAGATCTATTGCAATTGTGCTAATTTAATCCTAAACCTCTTACAATTATATCAATTCAGTCCATCCGGCCAAAATCAACCGGCCGACACTGAAGTGGCATTTTTTAAATATTTTTTTTTGAATTATTGAATTCTTTTTTTTTTTCTTTTTTTTCCCATCATCTTCTTTACCTCTTGGCCGGTTGGAGGCGAGGGCTGACAAGGGTGAGGCCCTGCCAGATCTGGTGAGGTCGCCTCGCCGGCCACTGGCGAGGGCGAGGCCCCACCAAATCCGGCGAGCTCGACCCTCGCTAGATTCGGCAGGGCCTCGCTCAACCAACGCGAGGGTCGACCTCACCAGTGGCCGGCGAGGTGACCTCCTCAACTGGAGGATCTATGGGTGGCTCTCTCTCTCTTGGGCGAGGAGCCTCACCGGCCATTGGCGAGGTTGACCCTCGCCTTGGCTGGGCGAGGCCCTACCAAATCTGGTGAGGGCCGAGCTCGCCAGATCTAGCGGGGCCTCACCCTTGCCGGCCCTCGCCATTGGCTGGTGAGGCTGACCTCGCGGGCTCTCGCCTCCGGCCAAGAGGCGAAGAAGATGATGGGGAAAAAAAAAAGAATTCAAAAATTCAAAAAATATTAAAAATTTGAAAAAAAAAATTAAAAAAATGCCACGTTAGTGTTCGTCAGACGACCGATGTCCACGTCAGCGTCGGCCGGCCAATTTTGGCTGGATGGACTGAATTGGCACAATTGTAAAAGGTATAGGACTAAATTGGCCTAAAGAAAAAGTTTATGACTAAATTTGCACAATTGCAATAGGTTTAAGATTGTTTTAGTAATTCTTCCATCAAATTGGTAACGGCCTCTTACGAGTTTCTCATGTCTCCACAAAACATCAATTGGTAGACCTCCTGGGAAAGGCCTAGTCAAAACAGAAGCTCCTCATTTTTGGGTCCAAGATTGGTGTATCTAATGGATCCTCCATCTTGCGAGGGTACAAGAGAGATTGTGATCCCTAAGATTGAGCTAACAACTCATTAAACTCAACTGTATATGATTAGTTTGCTTGTCTCATTAATATCTTTTATTTCATTTTTGAATTTTGTAAACAAACACTTGCGTGTGTAAAAGTGCTTGTGATGGTTCGAAACCGGCGACAAGTGAGAGATGAAGCGGCGCCCGACACGACGGGGGCTGAATGATGAGAGAGAGAGAGGGAGGGGGAGAGAGAGAGGCAGGCTTTTTAGGCTTGAAGTTGGTGTTTCATTTGTTGTGGAAATCATATGGGTGGAGGTACATGTATTGATGTATATAATAAAGAGCACCATACAAACCAACCCCCACTAACAACTAATTCGAATTCTAGTCACACGCTTCTTGAAATGTGGTTCCTTCCTCAAATTTTCATGCGTTCTAGAGATACGAGATGATGTGACGAATATAATAAATGACAAAATTCGATTTATTGACTCGATGCATTCTATGTAGACATCATATCTTGCATGTACTCATTGAATTTCCTTATAAGTCTTTCTTAAACTTCGGAGCAAAAGAATGATCATATGCTCGAGGAGAGGTCAATAAATCAGTTAGCTCATTAGATTAAGGAAATTCCTTGGAAAATTAACTTGAAATCGAAATCAAATTCGATAAAACTTTTTATATATATTTTACATTGGTTTTGAGTAATTAAAAGCTAAATGATTTTGCTGTGTGGAGTCAAATAAAATATAATACGATAAAAACATCGAGCGCGTCTGCGAGGAGGTGGCCACCAACTCCGGCACAACGCGACGCCCCAAAGTCTCGTCTTCACCAACCCCTCACCAACTTGGCCTTCGCAGGAGCTGGGGACCAAAAGAGGAAGGATAACATATAGATTTATAAACTATTCTCACCAACTTATTTTCCACATGCAACCACAAGTGGTGGGTCCCAACTACTATCTTTTTTTTTTCTTTTTTTTTTTTTTTAAATTTTGGTGCAAAGATAAACCACCAATAGAAGTGGTTAGTAATTCACATAAAAAGGGAAATAAGGAAAAAAAGAAAAAGAGAGAGTGGTTTTGAGCAAAAAAGCCAAAATAGAACTATTGAATTTTGTCATGCCCAAACCAAGTTACCCACTTTCATAGCATTAAAAAATTGGATGCCCCTATGGAATTTAAAAAATTGTGTCGGTTCTTAGAGGGATTATTATTGACCCATACTTGCTCGAACTAGTTGAATTAGACAAAGAAGACTCGGTCGGGTGGGCAAAATAAATCGCATAGAAAATTGAAATTGGTATGAATCGAAAGAATCAAATAATTTGACCGATTTTACCTTTTCTTTCAAATTCAAAAAACACTTCATTTTTTCACAGATTACAAATGTTAATGCGTAAAATTTCGTGTATATATATATTCATAAATTTCAATGATATTGAAAATTTTGGCCTTTACATAAATTTCTTTCAAGCTCACCAGCGACATCTAACTTCCCTTTTTCTGCCAATGCGATGACTTGTCATATGATTGCATTGCCAATAAGAAAACAAAAAACAAAAAGGAATAATAATATTTATTTATTTATTATGCATGAAACCAGCAATTATCAGAATTTTAGGTCAATGGCCCCACCGGTCGTGTGCCCACGTGGCGACGCGCAATTGGCCCGTTCGGGCACCTCACCAACCCCCGACCGGCAATTTCTTGGTGGGCGGTCTAACCACGACCTAACCGGTTCGAACCGGCTGGGCCTCTTCCCCCACCCCTTATATCTTCCCCCCTGCCTCTCGCAGAACAACAAGAGAAAGACGCAGGAAGAAGCCGAGCAAACGAAGTCGCAGACGCCATCGAAAAGAAGGCACGAAAGAGACCAAGAAGGAGCTTAAGGAACCATCAATGGCATCCAACGCAGAGCCTCAGCAGACCCAAGTAGCGAGGCATTCGGAAGTCGGCCACAAGAGCCTCTTGCAGAGCGATGCTCTCTACCAGGTTGGCAGATCGTTTCTGTCCATGATCGGATCGGCCTCTGGCAGTTGATCTTGGCTCGATATCCTGACTTGGGATTGCCTGTTTGCAGTATATACTGGAGACCAGCGTCTACCCAAGAGAGCCGGAGCCCATGAAGGAGCTCAGGGAAATAACAGCAAAACATCCATGGTGGGTCTCTCCCCAGGGTTTTGTGTCATCGATGATGATGCCGAAAGTCCTGTCTTTGATGCTTTTCGTTTTGCGGTTTTGATCTTGGGACTGGTGTGTTGAAGTGTGTGGAATTTGGGACAGGAACCTGATGACCACATCGGCTGATGAAGGGCAGTTCCTGACCATGCTCCTCAAGCTCATCAACGCCAAGAACACCATGGAGATCGGCGTCTACACCGGCTACTCTCTCCTCGCCACCGCCCTTGCTCTTCCCGATGACGGAAAGGTCAGATCGAACGTTCGGCTTGAGTAATGAAACAGATTTGTAGATTGTGATCGATAGGGAATGATTGGAAAGTGCAGATTTTTTTATCATTTTAAAAGAATGTTGACAACCACCGGGGGTTCGCCCCAGTGGCCACCCTTCCATCTTGGAAGGGGAGACGTGGGGGTTAAATCCCCACCTTCCGAGGGGGATTGAGGTGGGGAAGATTTCATTTCGGGAGTGGGTTTCGACTCCCACGCCTCGCAATGAGGCAGGCAAAGTCCGAGAGTGAGTGTTAGAGTAGGATTAGCGTAGGACTGACAAAAAAAAAAAAAAAATGTTGACAATTCAAGAAAATAGGGTTTGGTCACCAACTTTGCCTAACAATGCCTTGTTTTCCACTGAACCGTAAGAACAGGCTAAAACTATGATTCTGGCCAGGCAAAAACTAGAAAAATTCAGGAAAATCTTAATGACAATTTGGCAGGCTCTGAGATTTCTGTATGTATTGCTATTGCCGCAGATCTTGGCCATGGACATCAACAGGGAGAACTTCGAGATCGGGCTGCCCGTCATCCAGAAGGCCGGCCTCGCCCACAAGATCGAATTCAGAGAAGGCCCTGCCCTGCCGGTCCTTGATCAGCTCGTGCAAGATGTAAGTAGCGAAAAGGGCTCGACAAATCGCATTTGGTTTCGCTCTCTTTGGATTCTATGCTGCAGATGTTGCAAAATTCATGCATTCTTAATCCTCAAAACATGTCTAACATGTCTAGTCCTTTCCCTAGAAATGGCCGAAATTTATCAATATTTCCAAAAATGCTCCAGGCAAAATGCAATGACCATGGGTCATTGAAGACGGCTTTGCCAAATATGGACCACCACGCACGTTTTATCTGACATGCTCAGAATCTACATAAAGCAAACCAATTTAATGTAGCACATGTAGAGTCTAAGCTTGCCAGATGGTTGAATTTAAGTTGACTCTCCTACCAATTTAATTTGTGTACGTCTCTTACAATGATTAAGCCCGTTTCCTTGTGAGACGGAACGATTTTGACCGGTCGATTGCGTCGAGAGAGGAGAAAAATCTAGGTTGGCACAATGTCTATCTAGCTGAGTGCTCAGTGGGCCAACTGCACATTAACCCAACGCATCGCAACCTTTGATTCAAGTAGCATCGATGTTGGGTCCACATTATCTGACGGCTAAGAGCAAGCATCGAATATTAAACATCTCTCTTGATGTGAAACGCAGGAGAAGAACCATGGAACGTACGACTTCATCTTCGTGGACGCCGACAAGGACAACTACATCAACTACCACAAGAGGCTGATCGACCTGGTCAAGGTTGGCGGCCTGATCGGATACGACAACACCTTGTGGAATGGCTCCGTGGTCGCGCCCGCCGACGCGCCTCTCCGCAAGTACGTGCGGTACTACCGGGACTTCGTGCTGGAGCTCAACAAGGCCCTCGCCGTGGACCCGAGGATCGAGATCTGCATGCTTCCCGTCGGGGATGGCATCACTCTGTGCCGCCGGGTCAGCTGATCACAAAGGAAAGGAGATCTCAAAAACAAGCATCGATGAAATAATAAACTACCCTTAATACTTTTCCTTTTTTTCTATTCTTCCCATCTTCTGTCTTATATTGTCTTTGAACCGTTGAGCATGTATTTGTATTCAAATGAACGATTAAGGATTGAGAAGAAGTTGCTAATTTGGCTTACAATGGAGCTACATTCAAATTGTATGATAAAAGTTAATTTGTGCTACGAATTGTCACGGGCCGTAATCTGCAAACCCGTGATCGTATCGGCTTGATCTTACTCACTATGATCACAAAAGTCTTGAAGTTACTATACATTCAAGATGGGACAAGACATGGGATAGTTGGAAAAAAATAGACGATACTTGGCGCCAATCAAGATTGTAGGAAAACACGACCCTTTGAATATTTTATACAAGATTTGGGATCTTCATCGGGTGCTTGAGGAACGACACATCTTAGTCGTTGCATGTGTGCGACAATTGTGTATCATCGTGTCTGTAGTTACTGCATAAGGTCGCCTTTCCTGTTCGCTAAAATGGACTGAGTAGACTTGATAATGGAGTTGGTAGCATGAAGACTTGCCGGGTCCACAACGCGTAAACGTTAAGTAGAAAAGGACAGCAACTTGTTTCGTTCTTAACCCAATCTTCTAAGTTAGGTCTATCTTGGCACGTTTAATTTTATAATTTTAGTCTATTGATAATGATTGGTCCTAAAGTAAAGATATCTAATCCCGACTCTCGACCACGTCCGACCATTGATAAGGTCCCTTACCAAACCACTTTGGCTTCTTGTATGGATTTAAAGCTGAAATATGATGCTGCATTTCTTTCCGACCCTTGGGATTGTCTACTGGCCAAACACGTCCAGATATAAACCGTACACAACTCGGATACACCTAACGAAGTCAAACAAAATTAAGAAAACCCGAAGATCGATGAATTGAATTTAGAGAATAATAAGAAAAGGGAGGTTGAGGAGGCGGGAAGCTACGCCGAACAACAGTCAAACCACCCGAGGCGATCACCATCTCTCGGCTAAGCAATCGACTTAAGGTGGTCCCGAGCTCCTGGCACAGGGACTGCGGTTTGTGGCAGCAGTCATCTCCTCACGCTTTCTCTCGCTTGCTCTCGTTCGAATATGAATTTCCGACCGTAACCATCGACTTAGAGCGACCATCCTGGTGTTGGGTAACCCAAGGCAGCGAAGAAGCACCCAGAATTGGGGAAAATTGTCCAAAAAGTCATAAACCTATTGCACTTTTGCTAATTCAGTTATAAATCTTTCAATTTTGCTTTTTGAGTCTTAAACCTTTTTACTTTTTGCCAATTAAGTCTATTCGGCCAATTTTGGCCGGAATTTGATGACATGGACACCGGTGCTGATGATAACAAATTTTTTTAATTTTTAAATTTTTTCGAATTTTAAAATTATTTTTTTCTTTTTCTCCTTTTGTCATTTTATTTCTTTCCCCTTTTTTCTTTTTCCTCTGGTCGGTCGCCCAGCCCTCCAGCGGCCGGCCAGAGGCCACGACCGGCGAGGGTCGGCCTCGGGTGAGGTCCCCCTCACCGGGATCTGGCGAGAGGCAACCTCGTCAGCCTCGCCAGAGGCCCGTGAGGGTCAGGCTCGTAGGCCTTAGGCGAGATGGCCCCCACCGGGATCTGGCAAGGGGCAACCTAGCCGGTTGCGAGCGAGGCTCGCACTCGCCAGATCCTGATGAGAATGACCTCGCCTAAGGCTGAGGAGGCCGACCCTCGCCGATCGTGGTCTCTAGCCGGTCGCCGAAGACTGGGTGATCAGTTTAGAGGAAGAAAAGGGAAAAAAAAAAAAAAAAAAAAAAAAAAAAAGAGAAATTAAAAATACAAAAAAATAATAAAAATTCGAAAAATATTTTAAAAGCTAAATTTTGTCCACATCAGTCTGCCATGGTCGTACTCAATTGGCAAAATATTAAAAAGTTTAAGACTCAATTGACAAAATTGAAAGGTTTATGATTTAATTGGCAAAAGTGCAATTCAATACGTTTAGGATTTTTTGAACAATTTCCCCCCCAAAACTAAATAGACGATTGTGTTTCTGTCCTTAGATCGTCTAAACAATGTGAATGGGCATTTAGCCATTGAGAAGACGAGAAGAGTAGAGAGATGAACCATCTACTCGATAAAATGATTCTCATTTCAGAAAGAAGTAATCTGGCAGATTTTGACGAGGTATCGACGTTTATCCACATCATTCGATACTCCAATTTGCAGCATAATCTCTTCCCATATGAGCCCGGTCATGTTAGATTTCAATCTTCAGGGCAATGGGCTAAGTAACAAGTTACAAACACCGGATAAGGCATAATGAGGATGAGCAAGCACTGGAGCCTGATAGAGTTCACAATGTTAAAATAAGACGCTTCGAAACAAGAAATGCGGGTAAATAGCAAAACATGACGCAGGATCAAAACACACAACTAGAAGCCTATGACCCATCCAAGCATTATCGTTCCATAAATAGAGGAAAACCTTTCTGGAAATAGGCTGTATTTGGGAAATGCTTTCCCAAGGGCCTCGGGCCAATTGTAGGTGTTTGGGAAGACTTCAAAACGCTGAAAGCCCAAGGCAAGTCCTAGGCTGCCTTGGGCTTTCAGCTTTCTCAGTATGCAAGATGGCTAGGGCTAGTATAAAATTTTTCTTCCAAAACCATCCTTTAATCATTTGCAGAGACGAAAAGCTAGAACATAGGTATGGACAGAATAATTTTTTTTTTGACAGAAGTGTGTCCACCGTCCACTGCTTCAATGTCTAATGCTAAACTACCCCAGTACAAACTACTTCAACTGCTAAACTACGAGCTTCATATCATAACCTTAAGGAACAGCTTTAATGGATACCACAAGTTTCCAGATATCCTACCCCAATCATGAAACATGACCTAGAGTTTATATAACCTTACAAAGGAAAAACCTCCAACCTTTCATCACTGATGAACGAATTTGCAGCAAAAAAAAAAACTAATGAAGCACCTTTTGGACAAGCATATGCATATCCCACCTCTGAATGAATTAGGATTCACTTAGAACCTAGTGCGAGATCTCAAACTACTAAGATTGGCAAGATCACAAGCATGACAATGTCCCTGATATCAATAAAAACCTACTCAATCAACCTTGAAATGCAAATGGACAAGGAACTTCACAAACGAATTCCTTTGTTCTGGTGTACTCCAAGAGGGTTCAAACTTTTGGCAGTATTTCCCCAACTTCTCCCCCCGAAGTATACTGGGAACCTCTGGATTTGAACATTGAATTAAAACCAGCTAAACAGCATTATCACGTCCAATAGGATATTCAAAGGAAAACCAGAACAGACTTGAAGCTACTGAGACGAAAACAACGCAACTGGTTAAGCACAACTGTAGGGAATTGACTTCCCATCTAAGTGCAAGTGCAGCTGAATAATTAAAAGCTTTAAGACCTAAATAAAGGGTAATGCTCTTTTTTAAACTTCTACAGTAAGGGAAAACCATATATTATGTTCCATAATCCAACACCTAACAAACCCAAACATCAACTGACCCGACTCAAGTAGGAACCATAACTTACAGACATTGCAAAATCAATGTCCTCATCACCATCACTGCACTGCCCACTAAAGAGACTATAATCAGAGACTTGCATAGAAAAGAACATTCATTAGACAACTATAAAGAAGCAGCTGTCAAAGCACAATTAAAGTTTGCAAACACATTGAGCGCATATAGGAAATGTAATAGCACTTGATCCAACCAGAAGTCAAAATTGCACTACAATTTCTATTAGCATAAAGCACAAAAGCATCGAAACTAAGGTAAAACCTCAAGTTTTGCAGTTCCTTAATACTAAAACCAATAATGCACGAGAAACACCCGTCCGGTTCCGGTTCGAATTCCCCATCAACGGTAACTCTTCTGGAACCTGGCGCGGGCACCGCGACCACCGAACTTCTTGGGCTCGCACCGCCTGGGATCCGCCACGAGCAGAGTCCTGTCGTACCTGAATCAAAAACCGACCACAAATCAACCCCAAAATCAATTCCACAATTCACCAGAAAGATCGCATCTTTTTCGATCCCGAAAACCGCTACAGAGCTCGGGCCGCTTTCTCGCACCTGACCAAGATGTCCTTGATCTCCTTCTTGCTCTGCTCGTCCACGAACTTCTGGTAGTAAGCGACCAGGGCCTTGGCGATGCTCTGCCGGATGGCGTAGATCTGGGAGGTGTGGCCGCCGCCCTTGACCCGGATCCTCATGTCGACGCCAGCGAAGCGGTGGCGGCCGAGGAGGAGGATGGGTTCGTAGGCCTTGAAGCGGAGGATCTCGGGCTCCACGAGCTCGATGGGGACGCCGTTGATCTTGATCAGGCCGCGGCCCCGCTTGCAGTAGGTGACGGCGACGGCCGTCTTCTTGCGCCCGAAACACTGCACCGACTCGATCGGAGCCGCCATGGCTAGGGTTTCTGCTCGGAGGTTGAGAGGGAGGGAGGGCTGCGTTCAGGGGCGAGGAAGACGAAGCTGTGGCGGTGGAGAGTGGTTTATACGAGGATGAACTAGGGTTTTGGCACCGTGAATAAAATGCCATCGGATATCTCGATTATTTACAACATTGCCCCTTAATTAAATTAATTCGTATAAGTTGCATTTTCACGAGGATAGAGTGCAGATTACAGATTTTATTTTGCTTGGCAATTGGCATAATTAGTGCATAAAGCTTTATATATGTATATTTTTTGAAACTGAATTATTTTGATTAGACTATGTATCAAACACTTACAAAGAAATTAACACCAAATGACTCAATCATAGCCATCCAGAAGAAAAAAAAGGCTTTACTAGATTCTGATACATGGTGCTACATACACAAATTATTTAAACATGCAAACTTAGGAAATGGCATTAGAATTATCATAAATTTCTTAAAATAGGTCACTTCCCAGGTCCACCCTGCTTCCTAGATAGTGTTGGATTCATCGATCAATCCTTGCAAGCTCTGCTGCTAGAGATCCTAAATATCCAAACCTTTAGATTTCAATGAAGCTCTCATTCGCCAGTAGATGATGGTGATAGTGATGCTTCCTCTGAACCGATGATGGAAATAGGGTTTGCGTACATCCTAAGAACAAGATGAACCATAAATCTCCCCGTGAATATCTATTTTGCTCAGCATACTGCCAAAGTTGAAACAATGGATAATTTTAGGGAAAAGTACAAAAAAAGTCTTAAATATATTATATTGATACCAATTCAGTCCTAAATTTTTTAATTGAACTAATTTAGTTATAAACCTTTTAATATTAATACAAATTCAGTCCATCTGGCCAATTTTGGCCGGTTGGTGTTGATGTGGCAATTTTTAATATATTTTTTTCGAATTTTTTATTACTTTATTATTTTTTTCTTTTCCTTTTCTTTTTTTCGGCCATTGGGTGAGGGCTGCAAAGCCCTCGCCCGTGGCTGGCGAGGGTCGTGGCCCTCGACCCTTGCCTCTCGCCCGCGATGACCGCTTAGCGCGGGTGAGGTCAGCCTTGCCCAAATCCGGGCAAAGTCGCCTCTCCAACGGCCTGGGAGAGGCCAGGCAAGGGTCGCGACCCTAGTTGGTGGCAAGCGAAGGCTTCGTG
Organism: Eucalyptus sp. ANBG9806169; assembly: GCA_014182395.1. Lineage (NCBI taxonomy): Eukaryota > Viridiplantae > Streptophyta > Magnoliopsida > Myrtales > Myrtaceae > Eucalyptus > Eucalyptus sp. ANBG9806169. Next base: position 18,916,160 of record CM024579.1, on the reverse strand, counting down.
GCCCTCGCCCAGTGGCTGGAAAAGAAAAAGAAAAAGAAAAAGAAAATTAATAAAAAATAAAAAATAATAATAATAAAATTTTTAAAATTGCCACGTCAGTGTCAAACCACCACGTCATCCGACCGACCAAAATTGGCCGAATGAACTGAATTGGTACTAATATTAAAAGATTTATGACTAAATTGGTCCAATTGAAAAGTTTAAGACTGAATTGATACCAATGCAATAGGTTTAAGACTTTTTTGATATTTTTCCCGATGTTTTTATGTGCACGCCTGCACCACCGTCAATTATATATACTCCATCGTGACTATTGAAGGAGAATGGTAATGAAAGGGGATGGAGAAGAGAGATATACCTTTCACGAGGGTAACTGCCATTGAAGCTTCGAGGCTTGAACAAGGAGAAAGAGCGAGCGAGCGAGAATAATGAACACGACAGAAAGAGAGCAATCAAGAGAAAATTGCTTTAGTGCGGTGTTTTGTGATTAAAGGACACCTCATCGTCTACATGAGCATTTTTCTCCTACTTCTTCTTATTATTATATAAAAAACCATATAGACATTATTGACTTTTCCTTTTTATTTTTGTTTATCTTATTCTAACTTTTCTTTATCTCTCATATTTTTATTCTGTTTCTCAGCATAGCATAGGAGTTGAATCTCACACTTAAAATTAAACATCCCACCGCACCCCCAACCCCCACCTCACCACACCCAATTCCCTTATCGCTATGCCGTGTGCCTAGCTAATATGTAAAAAGGCTTCGTACTAGAGTAATCCGATGACAAGTTTTAGAATTAAAATGAGTGTCATACAAAAATTATGATACTTTCAATATCATTTTTCCAACAAACATGCTTCACCGACTCCTACTACGACAGTAGCTTAAATTTCCTCTCATTATCAAATGAGTAGATTCAACCCGCATGAATTAGAACTTGTGCAATCCCCATCATCCTCGTCCACTCTGCGTTTGATCTTCGACTCAAGCGCGCCATTCGACAAAAATCCATTCATGCGGCCGGCGATCCTTCGAAGCACTGCTGCTTCACGGATCAGATATGTTCAGCAGCACCGATGGCCTTACTTCAGTTCTCCGTCGGACATAAGAGCGTCTCTCATCACTCGCCGTTCTCGCCGATTCCTTCGTTCTGTCTAGCTTCGGCTGTGTGCTTTCCATCGCTCGAATGGCGGGGTCGACCATCCGTCGTAGATTTTTGTTTTTTGGCTACACGTCGAAGAAGCGAGCGATGATGAATTGCCCGACTTCGACGGTGGTTGTACGGGAAGTAGGGAGGGGACATCCATGCCATCGATGAGGTCCAATGGTTAGGTAGTACACCACGTCATTGTCCGATGGGGACTTATCGGTCACGCGAGTATTTTTGTCCATAATTTTGAAACATATACTTTAGGAATTCGATTATACAAAAAAAAAAAAAAAATTCAGAGACCTGATTTTTTTTTTTTTTTTGACGAGCAGAGACCTGATTGAATGATTCCAAAAAGTGCAAGGACCTCCAATTTCTTTATAAGTGACTTTTATTCTTTGTTCTCTTTATCAAACCCTGGTCTTACCATATATGGTACTTTATATTAAAAAATCTACCTATAGAGATGGAATGCATGTCTCTATGATAAAATTTCTTGCTACTAGCCTTCGTTAGACTTTGAGCATGATTGACGACATAAAAGTTGGAAAGGAAAATATAAAAATTAAGAAAGAATATAGTTAATGACAATTTAAAGCAATTTAAATTGTAGATTTAATTGGAGAAAGAAAAAAAAAAGTAAAGTCAATATTCAACATAAATGATTAATTTTCCTTGAGGTGGCGGCTAATTTTGTGTAGAACGCAATAACTTTTTCGTCACCCTTAAATGAGCTAGATTGGAAAGGCGCTGCCTCACACATCACCCCACCATGGATCAAAAAGCTTGATGCCCTGCGGTGTTGTTAGAGAAACAAGTTTTCATGGCATTATTCGAATTAATTCAAATAGTAAACTACTTTGATATCGCATTGAGTTTGAGGGGATGATAATGATATTATATTAGAGATCCTTAAAATTTTCTATAGACAGACAATTATGATATTAATATTGATTGTGTATATCAATCAAGATTGCACAAATATCTTATTCGTGCATATCTTGATATATGTTATTTTAGATAGTTGTCTCATAAAACCTATATATAGGCTAATGCAATGTTCAATATGATGTATTGAAATATACATAATTACTTTCTTCGGCATATCTTTCTTATTTCTCAATTCTATCAATATACAATCCCAAGGGTCAATTTTAGAATCAATATTAAAAAAGAGCTTGTTATAATATGTTTATATAGATAGATGTATATTTAAAATTAAATTTAATGTGCAACTTTACAGTTAAGTAGGCAATCGATTTTTTTTTGAAGGGGTCAGCTACTTTTATGAATGAAGCAACAAAACTTTTTCTTCCAATGAAGAGGCGGCCATTCTAGCAAAATGTTCAATATTCCTATATGTATCTTAGAAGCAAACTTTAGAGGAGCTTATCATAATAATTATGGATTGATACTATTAAAAATCTCAAATTGGTATACTCATAATACATTTACCTCAAAGTAATTTTCATCTCATTAAAAAAATTACAAAATGGTACCCCTGATCCAAATCTATCCCTAGTATTCCTTCCAATATCCCGTTAAAATGTATATACGTCAACACATGTGCCAGAAGATTGCAAGACGGATTTGATGAAGAGGATCACGTGTCTTGACACACATCATCATTCAAATCATAAGGAACAAAAATGGGTAAATACGAGCCAAATGGGTTGAGTGCAAACCCGGTTTGGGGACATATATAATATGACGCTTCCAAACCCGGTTCGACCATTTACCAAACATAATGGGTTGAGTGCACACATATCAGATGAACAATATTATCGTGAATTCTTTCCTATCATCGTAGAGAACATTGAGGGCAACACAATAAGCATTATGCAGTGAATTTTTTGGCATTTTATTCGCACGCTACCGATTTGGCGCACTGCTACGATGTCATTTGCAATGGCCCGACCGTTTTCTTGTAGATCAAAACCCTGCTCAAGTGGTGGTACGTACTACGTATGACAGAATGAAGTAGGGATAAAACGAAAGACTTTGCAAAATCCTAACAGGGATTTGAAGGAGAACCGGAACAAAATAAGTTTTTCCATAGAACTAGGTTATGTACACAGAAATCAAACCGTACGCAAACTAGCAATCAGCAGGACTTCATTATTCAAGCAGAACAACCGAAAGGTCTCATGTCCAGATGGAACGCTAACAATGGTCGAGGCTGTTGATCTCCAGCTAGTGCCCAATCCTCCATTCTTGCCAATGTCATATCTTGCACATGGATTGGGACCTTGTCCTGCTCCTCCTCTTCCTCCTGAGCAGCAGTCTCCCCAGGAAACTGATCCCGCCTTGTCTCTTGCTGGGAACGACAGCGAGCGCCCCCACGAAGCTGTTGCCAGATCTGTTGTGTAGCCCGAGATATGCCTCTGGGGTTCGGGCGGGAACGTTGGCAACAACCAAGGCATTTAGTTTCGCCGCATTGGGTTCGCTTGCTATTTCTTGATCCTTGGCAGCCTCAGGATCGTCCTCGGCCAGCATCCGGTCACGTAGAGAGAGGCGCTTGTTCAAGCTCTTGTTGTTTTTGGAAGTATTTGTGGAGTCGGAGCCCGGTAAAGCGTTGTTCGATAATGCCGGTTCCCGCAGTGGATCCAGAGCCTTCAGTTGTCTGCTGAGGTTCAGAATAGTTTCTCGGCATTCAGCCAACTTGACCGAAGCTGCAGTGATCTCCAATCCCTGAAGTTTTAATTGACATAAAACAATTCATTTGATTCAATCCTCTATTGTCCGAAGATAAATTTACTGTTTCAGTTCCTAATTTTTATTCAAGTAGTGGTGTAATGATACAGAAAGTCTATGAAAAGATGTGAATGACTTACACTCTGTGATAGCATTTGATCTTGATTGGTTGCATACTTTGGAGTCTCCTTTGGGGTACTGCACTCAAGGTGTTTGAAAATCAGCTTTCAATTCAGAAAACTGCCTCAAAAAGATAAATGTTAAGCGGTAATCATCACCTTTCTAGCTGAAGTTGAAGCTCAAGACACGTAGACTCTAGTTCCTCGCAACAGTTATTCTTATCCTCTAGTTCGACTTCCAATGATGAAAACTTCTGGAAGACCTCGTTGAGTTTGGCTTTGGCCACGGTAAGCTGGGTGTCAAGATCTTCATTCATCGATTTCTGGTTTTCCATCTGATCCTCAAAATTTCTCTTCGCCTCCTTCAGATTCTCCAGTTCCAGGTTCAGGCTTCTGATGCTTTCCTCGGCTTGCTGAAGCTTGGTTGTCAAGACTATTATGTTGTTATTCGCCATCTGTAGCTTGGTTTCCAAACCTTCCTTAGCAGTTTCCACGTTCTGTAACTCGTGTTTCAGTCTCCGGTTCTCTTCTTGCAGATTGCGCGAACACGATGATTCCCTCTTAGCCACACTAGTTGACTTGGACACCAAGGGTAGAACATCCTCATAAACTTCAGGTTCCTTCGAATTCAGTGGCGATTCGGTCCAACCACTATGCATTTTGATCTTATGTCTGACACTGGAAGCATGTTTCGGGGTGCTATGTTTGTCCAGGATCCAATCCAAAGTACAAGCAAGTTCTTCAGCAAATGTTTCTACACCAGCCTTATGAACCAAGAGATCGTTACAGGTATTAATGAACTTTTGTAGGATGATGCACAGTTCTGTGCTCTTCCACTGAAACACATGGATTTCACAGTCTTTTGGCGTGGCCCGGTTGAGTGCTGAGGGAATCTGATTCTTTCCAAGGTCTCCGGAAGGAAGGGAAGACATTGGGTTGAATTTTTTAACCAGTTGAACAATCTTTTCAATAGAATTCGTCAGCTTTGATTGAATTTGTCCTCCCATTTCATCTTGAATGTTTGCTTTGGAGCCAATGACTGGAGATGCGATTGGAGACTTCCAGGTTAGGTAACCAGAAATTGGAGGACTGTCAGATTCTCCAGTGCACATAGGAGTCATTGTTGCTTGTGCTTCTTCGGGAGCTCTGGAATTCGTTAACCCTAAAGCAATTCTAATGTCCTCTAGAATCTCGACCGTGCTTCTTTTTGAAGCCCGCTGTTGCTCCATGATTGCGCTCAATACAACTTGAAGCCAGTCGAAAGACATTGGAGTTTGTGTGTTTTCTGATTGGATCATCTTCTTAGTGTCGCCAAAACTCAGGTCACCTCTGACCATCTCTTTACAGGTTGAACAACACAAACTTTCGCTTCCTGATGGCGATTCTACAGAAACCATAGCCAACTTCTCCATCTCAGAAAAATCGCTCATTAAGCTTGTATGCTTGTACTCCAAGGCATTTTTTACTTTACCGTTCCTGAAATGCTCTAGTTCTGACATCAGTGCATTTGCCCATGATCCAGAACTAGCACTGTCGTCTAAATCAGACACTTGGAAGAGATCGTTCAACAAAGGTTCACACCTCACCAAATCCTTGCATTGACCATTCGAGAGGTCAGCGACCTGAGCCTCAACCTGCAACAACCGTGAAGTTGTCCCGGCATGTGAGATCCTCGAAGAATGAAGTTCCGCATCTTTGATTGATATAATTTCTTTGAGATTGTTGTTCTCCTCTTCTACATCGTGCAGTTGCTCGATCAGGTACTTCATCCTATTGCTCGGGATTTCATGAGAATTCTTTCCTCTGACAATAAGGTCGGTTGTTAAGCCTGGCTTTATTTTTCTTCCCTCGGTTGGATCGCTGCCCAGCATTTTCGGTTCACCCTTCATCCTTGTCAAAGCAAGGGGACCTTGCAACCTTTTCTGTGTAAGGAGACGAAGTCTCTGACATTCTCCTTCCAATTTTGAGATTTTTTTCAGGTTGTGCTGGTGCTTCTTGTTCGACACTTCAGCAGAATGCCGGCTATATTCTAACTCCTCGTTGCGAATCACGAGTTCCTTCTCAAGCAAGCAGAACTCATACTTTAAAAAAGCATTTTCTTTCTCAGTACAATCCAATCTGGCCATTAGTGCGTCGGACTCTGATTCCACCAGTGATTTACGTCTATAGAGATCTTCAATCTGTTTCTCTTTTGCTGTGATTTCGGCATTGAGGCGAGTGTTCTCAAGAGATAAACTCGCAAGCTTTTTACTAGCATCACGTAGTTTCTCATCAGATTTCTTCTGTGCTTTAATAAATTCCCTTGATACCTTGGCAATGGCATCAAGTGTTGCCAGCTCTGATTCTTCCTGAAGAGCATTCAGTTGCTCGGTGCATTCTTTCAGTTCTGTGTCTAAATGAGTCAATCTCTCGTTTGCAGCCACTCCTTGCCTTAGAGCTTGGTCTAGTTCTTGCTGTAGGAGAATTGCCCTTGCCTTGGCTCTGTCTCTGTCTACAAGTACATAAATGGTGAATGAGTAAAAAAATGCACTTATGGCAGGACAATAATCTTTCGAAAAATATTAGCAACTCGCAGAGAGTAAATTGAAAAGTGATGGAGAATGCTCCGACAGAGATATACATAAATTACCTGCAATAGCTTCTTCTGTTGCCTTTTCATGTTTCAGAATAAGCTCATCTTTTGCTTGACAGTCAATGAGGATCGAAGCAAATTTGTCCGAGTGGTCTTTGAAAGATCCATGGCCTTCTATTTCTTTATCCGAAAAAGTCATTCGCACCTGTTATGATTGCAAATGGCAATTAATGACATTCTTCATGTAATTGACAGTTCAATTATAGCAAGAGAAGAAAATAGAGAGTTTGGATGATGCAGACGAAATGGGACTTTTCTTTTCTTCTAGCGAACAAGTTTGGTGTTCTCAGGAAACTTGCAGCTACCTTTTCTTCTGTTCTGTTGATCGTGTCATCCGCTTTATCATTTGTAACAATGGTTTTCTCAGATGATCTTTTCTTCCAGCGCCAAGTCTTGTGATCCATGTTCTTTCTTTGTTCTAAAATAGAAGGTGAAAATCCAATGTCAACTAAATTTAGATCACACTCTCATAAAGAAGATGTACAATTCAAAACAAGAGACATCTCTTCTTCTCTGGAGTCTAGACCTCCTACATGACTAAATCTCTTCAAATCACATGCTTATGAATCACCCAAAAAGAGAATTAGTCAGGTTAAAAAAATGCTTTGCGGAAGAATGACACAGAACAAGACAATTTCAGTTCAAAGTAGCTTCACATTGTGAATAACACGCGAGCAAAAGCCGTGGTGAATTCTTGCACCACTTCCTTGAAGGTCATGATGCGAACTGCATCCTGTATTAGGCTCATTTCGTATCATGACAAGCACAGATTAAAACTAAACGATTCAAACAGATGATGATGCTAACACGAACAAAAAGCTAAATTCCATCCCGTAAAGCGATGCCTCGTACTAAAAGATGCTGTAAGATAAACAGACAGTACCTAAACACAATTCAAATTCAAGCAACACGACAAATTACTGCGAATAAACTGATAGCCCGACAAACTTTTGACCCCAGAATCCAACTATTCATGGCTATGATTCCGCTGGGAAGCTTCTCATCCTCAATTAGTCACTCAATCTAAGAAATATCTAACATATTCCATTTTTTTAACAGCTGTCTTTCACACAAAGGAAATGCCAGACAACTGTGAAATGACTTGACATCAAAATCAACAACCAAGAACAAGAACCCCGCTAAGTTGATCACAGTGCGAGAAAAGCAGACATGGGTTTGGCTAAATTACATCCAGACATGGACAAAACAAAACCAGACTACGTTCTTCAACGAACCCATCAGCAGAAAACTCAAGCTCCGATCATGCAGAAACGAAAAAGAGCCGCACAAAACGACTCCAAGAAGCAGTCGCTCTGCGTTCGTTCTTACTCTTTCACTACTACTCCACCACCGAGAGTCGCGCCTGAGGACGTCAACGCTTCACGGACGGCCCGCCATTTCCAGGCGATCGGAAGAGGACGCGAGCGTCGGTGAAGAGGCCGGGAGCTGAGCAGCCATCGGAGCTCGAGCGAGACGTCACTTCGAAAGCGAAGGAGCAGAGAGACAAAACTCCATGAAAACGCAGTGAGGACGGCATTTTTTAAACGAAAAGAAAAAATGGTGTCATTGGATGCTGTCGCTCCACCGACAACAACCTCCTTGGACGCTAATAATAATACTAGAGAGAGAAAAATATAAATAATATTATCAAAAAAGAACAGAGATTTTCACTTTCAGCAACGATGGACTCCCCCAAGAAAAAAATAAATATTGAGAAAAAAAGGGGAAAAAAAGGGAAAGGGAAAAAGAAAAGAAAAGCAAGAACAGGACACTGACCTACCCTGTACAAGGAGCCATTAAGAGACGTTCCGTGGGGGGACGATACAAAGGAGAACATTACACATGAACTGTCTTGAGGACACGTGTAAGAAGCCCGCGTCGAGTATTTCAAGTTGTTGGCCCCTGATTCAATAATTTTAACTTTCCCGTAAAATGAAATCCAAAATTTATTTACTAATAAGCTCTTTCGGCTCTTGATTCCGGCTGTATTGGGCTTGTAACGTGACTTGGTTCGTCATAGTATATTGGAGTTTGTGTTTGGTAGGACAAGTCACTTTTGAGCCGAGGCAAGATAACAATTGGTAGTATTCCCTCTCCTTAACAATTAGAAAAAATATGTTAACTGGAGTCGACGGTGGAAGTATTCCCTGATAATTAGAAATTGTTATTTTTGGCCGTACCCATTGAGTCCTTTTCTTTTTAGGAATTTCTTTTAATTGATTCAAACACTTTTCTATGACGAGTTTTGTAGAAATTAAGACTTTTATTTTTTATTTTTCCTTTTCTTATGGCTCTCTTTGAATTGCATAGAACCTTCGTAAACATGTAAGTATCGCCTTATGTTCATACTAATCTTGTATGACTTTTACAAAAAAAAAAAGATTAAAATACTTTATTGAGCTCAATTTTTTTTTTCAAAAAGCATTTATTCAAATGGGCTCTTATAAATTATGACGAAAGATATATTTTCGACTCTAAGTTATGCTCACCGGATAGAGTATGGTAGCTAGATGTGATAAAGTAAATATTGCACAAAAAGAAGATATTTATGAAAATAATTTTACAATTATTTGAAAATAAATTAGAGAAGCGTTACTGAAACTTGGTGAGACCTTCTCATTAAATTCTTACAATTGATGAGCATGAGCTTCTACGGTCACTCCAAAAAAGAAACTTCCCTATTTTTCTTGAACTATTTTCTTCCACTAATTGAAATGTACTATGTGTTGAATAAAACAGGCCAAGAGAAGAGACGCAGAGTGGGAAGTGACTAATGTAACGTACGGGACGGCGGTCAAAGTCAAACAAGTGGGCGGGGGAGAGGGCGGAGGAGCGGCGAGGGGAGGAGGAATGTGGCGGATTTCGCGGCGGAGATGGAGCAAATTGAGTGGGACCCGCCGCGGGGACGCGTGGTGGTGTCAAATTCAATCCTCGTATCATCATGGTGCCCCGCGAAAGCAAGAAAAGGGCCAAGAAAAAGAATCATCTCATCATCATCATCATTTGTTTATCAGAAAAAGCAAGAAACCCCACTTATCACATGTCATGAGTGCATTGCTTAACGTTAAAATTCGCACAAATGATCAAGGAAAGTCTTTATTCCGCCTAGACAAGTACCTTGTTCTTAGTCCAAAAAAAAAAAAAAAAAAAAAAAGGTACCCTGTTCAGGGGGTGATTTCAGAATGCGACGTGTGTAAATGCGAAGTAATTTATGAAAAAAATGTACGTTTTGTGAATATAATATATCATGTCATCTTTGCCTTTCGGCTTTCGTGAGGCCCTTTCTGATTACCGTGTCTCTTTGAGATTGGGCTCAAGTCAAGGATCGAGTATTCTGTTTATAGGTAATCATTAGTTTTTTTTTGTTTGTTAAAATTGCATAAAATAAAAGAAGAAATCTTTATTCTATCTAGACAAGTATTCTGTTTATAGATAATTTCAAAATGTGACGATGTAATGTGATGAGTAATTTATATAAAAACATAGACAATATATATGCATATATGTTATATTTATTTTAGCCATTAAGCTCTTTCAAGGCCTTTATAAATTACCATATTTCACCGAGTTTGTGCACAAGTCAAAAACTAAGTTGAATTGATCCTTGGCGTGCTGGTCTCTATAAATCCTCTAGCAACTCCCTTTCATTGGTTGTACTTCTCCCTTTACTAAATTCACGTGTGATGTTTAGTGCGATTCGAGAAAAAAAAAAAAAAAACAATCGAGGGAAAGTTACAAAAAATGGTCCCTTCTGTTCTGGTTACTTGAGCAAGTGTATTATTGATAACTCAAAACAAGCAGACAAGCTACCACTAGACAGACAGAGGCAGGGCACCCCCTCAACATTAGTCCCCAATCCCTTCCATATCGTCAAAATCTTTGGTGGGGTGTTCTTGGAGTTAATGATCACTGCGGTCTATACCGTGCATCTTCAAGAAAACCACCCCAGGCACAACCCGTGCAGAGCTGGAAAAACGACAGACAGCAGGCTTGTTCTTGCTAGGGTAAATGGTACAGATGCTCCTTTGCACTTCGATTTCTCTTTCATTTACCGACCCTGTAGTGTCGATCATGTGAAAATCAATTCCATTCCAAGCCTCCATGACGGTTTCAGCTGAGAATGGACAAAAGTGCACGTGCAATGGATATGAAATGTCATGTCTTGGAAATCCACCCTTTATCTCATTGGATTTGGAGAAATTAGAGAGAGTTCACTTCCACTAAATTTGAAAGTACATAGGGATCGCTGAATAAGAGGAATTGCCCCAATAATCCTAAATAAAAGCTTGAATTTATGCCACGAAATCTTTAAAACAAAAAAGACAAATTATCGAGTACAATTTAATCCTTCCAACATGCTCACCGATAAATTTATTGACATGTTAGGCTGGAATCTAATGCGGCGTATTTTTAGTATTTACAATTGCACGTGGTGCTAACGTAGCCACTCCGGGAAAAGTAAAAAATAAAAATAAAAAAGTTAAATGGAGAAAAACCAAACCCAAAAGCCAATTTCAAAATATAAAAATCAAAGATTGAGAGAGGTGCTGTCAAATAAGTGTGCTCGTGGGTTTGCTAGTTCTGGCAACAACCCCCTTACCAACTAAGGTTGTTGGGACACTGGCCAGGGCTTGGGGCAATAGTTGTTTGGGTCCCATACTCTCTCTCCTAGGGTAAGTCCACTTCTTGTTATTTCTAGGCTTTTTGCAAATTTTTAAAATTTTTTGGCTATTTTATGTTTGTTTTTACGATAAATGTCACAACTCGAATACTAAATGAATATTGGTAATGATATGGCCGTCCTTCTCTTCACTTGAAGGACGTAGTGTCAACATTAACAAGCCGGCCGGCCGGCCACCCAGTTTGTTAGACTGGCACCATCATTTCCTTGTACCACGCCTCCGTGTTGCAGGAGGGAAGGCATCGCGAGGATCAGGCGAGGCTGCCCTCTCCCGTAAAAGGAGTGGCCGGGTCAGCCAATGGGGCCGGAATCTTTATCCAGGCCCGGATCCCGGCCTAGGAAGGGGCGTAAGGGGTCACTCTCCCCAGGGAGGTTCTCCCTCCATTTCCCTTCATTGAGCAGTTTAAAGACCTGCTCAGGTCTAACATTAGAGTTTCTATTATCCAACAAAAGTTTATATGCACTTTCAACTTGACTAAACTCAACAAATGTCATTTTAGATATATGTCAAATTATCTCAACTCACCCACAAAATTCAACTATCAAAATTGCCAGTCATTTTAGTAACTAAGCAAGGAACTTGAAAAGATTGGAAAGGAAAGGGGTGGGCAACCATATATCAGTAAGTAATCATATCTCTTCTAAGCAAATCGAGCACCAATTATGCATATTTATAAAGCAATACAAAAACTCAATAATTCCAAATCTAGTATATAACAAAATTACAATATCAAAATGAGTTATATAATACTTTAACATAACTATATTCATGGTAGAAATTCCCATTTTCATCAATAATATCATAATAAATAATTAATGGTCTAGCCCACAGATCAATTTCATCACATCACACTTCAATGGTCAATTCAATTGACCATTCTTATCAAATCATATGTCAATGGTTTATTCCATTGACTAATCTCAAATCACGTAATATCTCAAGGTACTAGAGGTGACTCCCACAAAACTCGCATCAACATGTAACACTTAACCCTTGATCAACATATATCAATGACGCAAGGCCCTAGAAGTGGTTCCTCACGAGACTCATGTTTTTGTATAGCACTTAACCCTTGGTCAACACATATCAATAGCACAAAGCCCTGGAGGTGACCCTTACGAGGCTCACATCTCTATGTAGCACTTGGCCCTTAGCTAGCATAAATAAATGGTACAAGGCCCTCAAGGTGGCTTCTATGAGACTCGCGTCACTATGGGTGCATTTGGGAAGACTTTTGGAGAAAGTCTTTAGGAAAATGCAAAGACTTTTGAATTAAAGGTGTTTTCCAAAATGCAAATTGTATTTAGTAAATTGTAGTTTGAAAGCCCTTTGTGAAGTATCTCTTAAGCAAAATGGTGTTTGGGGGACAAAGGACTTTTGCGATAAAAAAATTATCAAAAGAAAAAAAAAATTGACTGGCAAGGGCAAGCGGCCACCGGCGACCTCGAATCTGGGGCAGTGAGGTCGCGCAACGTTGTCGCGACCTCTGGCGACCCCAGATTCAGGGCAGCAAGGTTGCATGTGTCGCGCGACGTCGCCTCGACCTCCAGCGACCCCGGATCCAAGGCGGCGAGGTTGCACGTGTCGCGTGACGCCACCTCGACCTCTTGCGACCTTGGATTCGGGGCGTCGAGGTCGCGGGAGGACCTCGCCGCCCTGGATCTGGGTTGCGCGGGGGTCGTGCGACGTCGCCGCGACCCAGATCCAGGGGCGGAGAGGTCGCATGACCCAGATCTAGTCGCCGCTTGAGCCTCTGGCACCAAATTTGGTCGCGACCAGACATGCGACCAGATGGGTCGCGCAGCCACAGTGAGCTTTGTGTGGAGGTCGCGGTGCAGCAGGCGACAGTCGCCGGCAACGCCGGGACTTGCGGAGGTCGCCCGACTCTTCGACGACAATCGCCTAGGTTGTTGCGACCACGCCGGCGTCCCTCTAGCAGTTGCCGGCCCGGAGAAGATGAACAGTGTCTCATACAAGGGCAAAAAACGGGAACAAAAAAATTCGTGAGGACAATTTCAGGAAAAAAATAGAATGAATAGTGTCGCGTGGGCATGTTGAGAAAGCTGAAAGCCCAAGGCAAGTCCTCACCTGCCTTGGGCTTTTAGCCTTCACAAGGTTGGCATTCTCCAAATGGGGTTAATTTTTTTTTGCCAAACACCCCTATACTTGGCCCAAAGGACTTTAGGTGTCCAAAGCCCTTTCCAAAATAGTTTCCAAATGCAGCCTAAGTAGCACTTAGCTCCTAACTAATCCACGTCATAATTGATTGCACAAACCCAAACATAGCTTTTTACAAGTCAATTCTTTTGAGCAAACCAAATCCATAATGCATATCATAAATTGATTTCACAAATTGTATCAAATAACCTTTCACAAGTCAATTTATCAAGTATAATGTAACTTTTTTTATTAACCATACTCAAAGTCAACGTAATTCTATAACAAAAAAGTTTCGCAAACTCAAAATATATCATTTTTCCCAACTTCGTTCATTAGACATAATATACTTACACCATTTTAGCATTTATTTCATAAACTAGTTTGTAACACAATACATATATGTATCCTTTTACGGTACATTTCCTAAAACAATTCTCAAATTATTCATAGATACTAAAAGGTAGTAAATGCTTAATCTAAATGTTTATGCAATAAAAATGTCATTTCATAACTCATACCATAGGTAATCCATATCACTTTTGAAATATGAGTTTATAAAATCAAAGAAGAGATAGCACAACTCACCAGGGCATACTCCAAACCAAATAATGTGACTAAACATGCAACGATCTCATAATCTATCAATTAATCGAAAATCGACCTCAAAATCAAGTAAAATGCTACTTTAACTAAGGGCTTGACTAGACTACACTTAATTTCTAATAAAACAACTCTTACATGCTAACAAATCACTCACTCAAAACAATTATTCAAACCTAAATGCACCCGAAACCCCAAAATTTTGCTGTAACTAAACTGTTGCTTCAAATAAACTCTCGTCGAAACTCACAATTCTACAATACCATAATCTACCATTTTCATAAAATTTCATAGCTCAACAACTCAAAAATTGGACTTCACAGCTTGATTTTTACAAAACTTGAAATCTACGCTCTAGTTTTGAAAATTTCTCTCGCTGGATGAACAAAGGGCACAAGCACTAATTGAGCGTTGTGAATTAAAGTTGAATCGACTTGGTGAGGTCCCCGTTATATGTACATGCAAAATCCATTTCCTTTCTTCCTTCTCCTTCTTTCTTTCTTTCTTTCCCTCTATCTCTCTTTTCTTTGCCTTTTTTCCCCTCTTCTTTCTCCACGAACGAGCTCTCCCCCTTTTTTCTTGTTTTGATCGCTGCTTGCTGCTGCTTCTCTTCTTTCTTTAGCTTCCAATGCACAAATATGTTGAAGGAAGAAAGAAATTGGGCTGAGCTTTAAGAACATTTTGTGGCTAGGCCCATATGTTATACTAATTGTCTTATCTGACATGATGATCGTACAAAGTCATGGTCAAATATGCTCATATTGATAAAAGATAGCCACTTTACATTTCGGCATATTACGTCGACGAACTTATATGAGAGATTATCCAATATATTTGATCGATAAAGAACGTTTTATACTTGATTGTACAAATTCAAATGTTTAGGACTTGATTACACGCTGAGCTAAATGTTTAGGACTATTTGTGTAATTTTTCTTTGATTAAAAATACTAAATTTCAAAAGGCCTTTGGACGATGTATACTTCTGGTCATATACAGGGAGGCATTAACTTAACATTTTTATGGGCCTCTGTCCATGTAAATGCGTTGAAAAGGGGAGGCGCATCTATGACACCCAAGCGTTGAACATCCTCATGAAATAGCCTGCATTTTAGCTTGAGTATTGTCAAGTTCAAAGTACGTTGATTTTCTTATAGAGTCGAGCTTTCAGAGGAAATTTCAATTCGATCGATCTTAACCAGAGTTTCAAGCATGAATTATTTAAGTCGAGCCGAACTAGAACTCATCACTCTATCATCTCATTCTTCTGTCTTGTTTCGATGTGCTTCCTTCTCGCTAATTTGGAGAAATTTCCGAGCTGCAAATGTATTTGGGACCAAACATTCATGTTTGCTACCAGTTTCTAGATATAGAACCGTGCATGAATTCACTTTCCTATCTGGAACATCGCTTTCGTTATCCATAGTCTAGAATCATCCCAAAATATAAAATAAGCTCTTGGCAGTGACAGGATTTGGCTGACATTTGGCTGTTCCTGACAAGCATACAACGTGTTATCTTCTCGCAACTACGACCACAAGCGTGATCTATGGAGGAAGAATCTGAAAGTTTCTTCTCTTTTCCTGAACTCTCTCTCTCTCTCTCTCTCTCTCACAGGCAGACACCAATATATATATGGAAGCAACCTATGAGTAAGCACAAAACGAGCTGAAGTGACGAGATTGGCTCTTTGACCTCTCTTCTGCTTGAATTTTAGGGAACTCTTGTCGCTATTGCAGGGTCATGGGAAGCGATAATGTACGTCAGCTTCGCATCTTCTTCTTTCCCTTCATGGCTTATGGCCACATCTTGCCAACCATAGACATGGCCAAACTATTTGCATCTAGAGGCCTCAAAGCAACCATCATCACCACCCCACTGAATGCACCGATTTTTGCCCAAACCATCCAGAGGACCCAGAAGCTCGGCGCCAAGATTGATGTCAAGACGGTTGATTTCCCATCTGTAGAGGCCGGGTTGTCTCCGGGATGCGAAAATCTAGATTCGGTTGCGTCCCAAGAAATGTTGCTCAAATTCATTAAGGCCACAGAAATGCTGAAGCAGCCACTGGAGGACCTTCTAAGTGAGGACCCTCCTGATTGTCTGGTGGCTGACATGTTCTTTCCATGGGCAACTGATGTGGCCCAGAGGTTAGGAGTCCTTAGGATGGTGTTCCACGGAACGAGCTTCTTCGCGCTATGCGCGACGGAGTGTGTCAGGCTTCATGAGCCACACAAGAATGTGCCATCTGATTCAGACCCTTTTGCGATCCCCAACTTCCCTCACGAGATCAAATTGACCAGAAAGCAGCTTCCAGAGCATCTCCGCTCCGGTGTCGAAAACGATTTCACAAGGTTCAACCGTGAAGCCAAGGAATCCGAGGTTCGAAGCTTCGGGGTCATAGTCAACAGCTTCTACGAGCTAGAGCCAGACTATGCTGATTACTACAGGAATGTGCTAGGAAGGAGAGCATGGCACATTGGTCCGGTCTCATTGTGCAATAGGGACATTGAAGACAAGGCTAGGAGAGGAAAGAAGGCTACGATCGACGAACACGAGTGCCTAAAATGGCTCGACACGAAAGATCCTAATTCAGTCATTTATATATGTTTCGGGAGCGTGGCCAAATTCTCTTCCAATCAGCTCAGGGAGATCGCGCTGGCGCTTGAGGCCTCAGGGCAGCAGTTCATCTGGGTCGTCCGAAAAGCTGACAAGGGCAGCGGGGACAAGGACGAGGCCGGTGGTGACGAGGAGTGGCTCCCGAGAGGATTCGAGGAGAGGATGAAATCAGAAAACAGGGGACTGATAATTCGGGACTGGGCACCTCAGGTGTTGATCCTCGATCACAAGGCGATCGGGGCATTCGTGACGCACTGCGGATGGAACTCAACCCTCGAAGGGATATGCGCCGGGGTGCCGATGGTGACGTGGCCGGTCTTCGCAGAGCAGTTCTATAACGAGAAGCTGGTGACCCAAGTGCTGAGAGTTGGTGTAGAAGTTGGGGCTCAACAGTGGGTGGGCATAGTTGCGGACAGAGAGATAGTGAGCAAGGACAGGATAGAGAAGGCTTTGAGGCAAGTCATGGTGGGGGATGAAGCAGAGGCGATGAGAGACAGAGCCAAGTTACTAGCCGACAAGGCGAGGAGGGCTATCGAGGACGGAGGGTCCTCGTACTCGGATATGAATGCTTTGATCAGAGAGCTTGCTTTGCACCGCATTGCTCGTGATGCAAAGAAGTAGATCCTTGCACATATGAATAGCTACTTTGTATGTTGACCTTCAGGTTTCATGTGCGGGGATTCTTTGCAAGTAATCTTGTAAAGCATGATAGGAATGCCCTTAGCTTGTGTTAGGCACTCTAATTCGTCCTTGTAACTTTGAGTAGCGAGGGGCGTGTGCTGTGACAAGGAAAACTTATGAAGAATAAAGCTGTTACTGTAAACACCATCTTTACTATGCTTGTTGCTCTGTTCTTCGTATGACACAGGATGTGTGTGTAAGGGTTTCTCGTGTTGTGGGTTCAAAGGGTTCAGTTAAGACATTTAAGAACCATTCCGATGTCGAAGTTGACACCAAAAAAATGACCAAGTCTTTTTAATCGACATGATGCTGATTTGCATGAATATAGCGCTTGGTATTAAGTATAATTTGACTATCGTCGCCATATGATGGCGATTGATCAATGATTATGACTTAGCAAAGCATATTTGGCTATGTGCCGAATGTAGGGGAACTAGAGAAAGAAGATGAAGTGAAAATGCTAATGGAAGATAAATATATATATTGATTGCGGTTAAATAAGTGGCAACTGAAAAGTTGTAACCACTTATAGATAAGGTCGACGTGCCATCATGGAACCTAAAGTTGTGGTGATGCAGTTGCAACCACATCAATTTGACTATTAATCATTTACCGGCAATTTCACTTTGTAGTATGACTATATAATTGGCCCCGTTTGGTTTGATTTCCCAAGGGGCTTTGGGCCCAAAGCCCCTTGGGGGAATTTTTTTGTGTTTGGCAAGTGTTTTTGAAAGCTCATTTGGCAAATGTGAGCATTCCCAATGCTGAAAGCTGAATACTGGGAAGGGGCTGCTTTGGGCATTTGGCATTTGGGAAATGCAAAATTTCACTGCATACTGTTCATCTTCTCTTCCCCCTTTGTCTTCTTCTTCCTGGCCATCTTCTTCCCCACCCATCGGGCTTCTCCGGCAGCCGCCACCGCCGCTTGAGGGTCACGTGTCCCTGGTGACCACCGCCTGGGGGTGGCGTGACCCGCAACCCAGGCGGTGTCGCCTGGGTCCGCGCGACCTCATGCTGCCAGATCTAGCGGTCCAAAGGCCAGATGTGGCTGTCTCTGCGACCTTAGGCACCTAAGGTCGTGCCTCCAGGCAGCGATGGTGTCGCCTGAGGTCACATCGCCTGGGTCTGCGTGACCTCAGGCAGCCAAATCTGGCGGTCTGGAGGCCAGATCTAGCCGCCGCTAGGCACCTGAGGTCACGCCTCTAGGTGGCGACGGCGTCGCCTAAGGTCGTGACCTCTAGTGGCCAGATCTGGCCATCCGGCACCTTCGGCCACTAGATTTGATTTTCATATTTTTTTTTTTTAAATAAAAGCAAAAGCCCATTTGTAATGTAAGTTTTGCCAAACGGTATTTTTCTAAAGTTACCTTTCAATGCTATTTGAGACTACAATTTACCAAACGGAGTAATATTTCGGAAAACCTCTTTACCTCAAAAGGTATTTGCATTATCCCAAGGGCATTTTTCTAAAATCGGACCAAACGGGCCCAAAGCTATGTTAAATTGTTGCAAAGGAGGCTCATCAACACCCAACTTATGTATTTTATCAGTTTCCTATACTTGTATTTCCTTTTTCTTTAGATTTAGTTTTTCTTGATCCTTGTTGCGCAATTTACTTACTGTCCAATTCAATTAAAACCAGACTTTGGTGAAACTCTATCTCACTGCTTAGGTCAATTCCCAGCGAGACAGAATCTAAGAGGAACTAGGACTACTTTTGCCTCAGAAATCAAAGCAAGACATGATTGAGTAACTCCATGAAGAATGATGCGAAATGGTCCTCTCGTCAGGCGCGAACTCTAGAGAACCAAGCAGTATCGTAAGCTAACCAGGCCTCGGAAGTGAGTAACGTGACCGAGGTCAAATGCTTGACCGAGAAGACTCGTATGGCGCTTTGTGCACCCACAAAGTAAAGTACTGCGCTAATACCATGGTCATATTCTGACGATGAACATTGAGAGATCGAAATTTGGGCTTAGGCATGCTGACGATAGACAGTGAAAGCACGGTTGTCTGCAATCCCAAAGGCCACGCTCTAACCACTAACCAACACTCACTTAGTCCAATGACTGCTTCGATGAGCAGATCCCAACAGATACCAGAAAATCGAGCAATGATGCACGAGTTGATCCATTCTTGGTAGTATGGTTCACGCTCGCTTTCGGGATACGACTCCTCTTCGTTTCAGACTGCAGCAGATTTCACATGATGCAGACACATGATTTTGCGCAAATGCCTCTACTTTAAGCTAATGAGACAGAAACCGTGAGCTCGGATGTGAAAGTTCAACTGCAATTGCACCTCAGGAGTCAATATTGGACAATGAGCACAAGGAAAGAGAAGTCTTCGACAGCAAGTCTGTCCTAAAAGCCAGCTTCCTCAATTTTACCGATCTTGAAGAGGGAGACAATCGTGGATTTTGTAAAAGAATGTAAATAAGTACAGGTGAATCTACTTTCGAGAGTATGAAATTACATTAGTGCTCTTAGATTCTTTAAAGGAGATATTTTAGCAAAGTAACCCTTCTTAACTCAAGTGTCAAATTTAGATAAATTCTAAACTCATTCCAGATTGTGCTTCGTTTGCAAATGGTGCAATGAGCTCATCCGATAACCCTAAACACTTAATTACAATTCTTTTAGTTTTTTCAATGAGTTTTAAAGGCCCAAAACCCTTTGAAAAAGCTGAACCAAACGCAGCTTAAATCCTATTATGGTATGGGAAATGTTGAATACCCCGTTAGGCCTGACCCATTGTCATCCCTCGTAAACATAAATTGAAAAGGGAAGAAAAGGCGTCAAAGATAAAGATATCCCTTGAGTATGCACCCACCAAGCATCATGTAAAAGCGTTCAAGAACATGCGCCATAGTAAGTCCAGTTGGAGTGAATCGTGAATTTTACTTTTAACTTGATTTTTTAGTGAATCTTATGGAGCTTACATTTTGACTTTTATATAATCTGAATTGCAAATTACTACAAACCTTTCAAAATTTTCAATTATCGATATGTAAAATCTTAAATGATATTTCAAGATTTTCTTTTGAAATAAAACTAGTAATATCAGGGATGTCGATTATTGCGTAACTCACATAAATCACTATTAAAATAAGGGGACCTTTGGGTGGGCCCGGACCTACATTTCGCCTAAATGCCCATCATAAGTTTTTGGGATAACCTCCAGACTTTCGAATTGTTGCACAATAGCCTCTGAACCGTCCTTAAGTTTAGCATATTTTCACAATAATAGCCCCCACGCTTTTATTAAGTAACATGTTTTACCTATCTGCACTTTACTTTTGTTGTTGCTATCGCTAAGTTTTTGGAAAAAAGTACCAAAAAAGTTATAAATCTATTGCATTGATACCGATTCAGTCTTAAATCCTTTAATTAGACCAATTAAGTTATAAACATTTTTATATTTATACCAATTTAGTATATTTGGAAAATTTAGGTCGGAAATTGTTGACATAGGCACCAACGGTCCTATATGGCACTACCAACACTGACATGAACAAATCTTATAATTTTTTAATATTTTTAGATTTTTTTTTAATTATTTCTCCTTTTCTTCTCCTTTTCTTTTTTCTTTTTCTTTTCTCTTTACCCATTGGTTGGTGATGGTCGACTGCGACCATTGCTAGCTAGAGGCTAGTTTGCGCGAGGGCTCCCGTGCCCTCACCGGCCACTAGCGAGGGTTCTTGCGCCCTCATAGGCCATTGGCGAGTGCATCGGCCCCTACCCAGATCCAAGTGAGGGTCAAAATTCTTACCTGTTGGCCAAGGCCGGCCTTTGTGCCCTCGTTGGCCATAGGCGAGGGTGTAGCGGCCCTCACTTGTGGGAGGGCTGCAATGCTCTTGCCCAAATTTAGGCGAGAGCCACGACGGCCTCGCTTGAGGTGTTGTGACCCTCGCCCGCCATGAGTGAGGGCCATTGTGCCCTCGCCAGTTGCCAACAAAGGCGTGGAAGCCCTCGCTCGTGGTTGATGAGGGTTGCGATGCCCTCGCTTGGTTTGGCCGAGGGCGTAGAGGCCCTTGTCGGCCAACAGGCGAGGGTTTTGGCCCTTGCCTAGATTTGGGTGGGGGCCAACGTCTTTGTGAGTGGCTAGTGAGGGCGTGGGGGCCCTCGCCCAAACTAGCCTCTAGCTAGCGATGGTTGACCAGCAACCTTGCCGACCAAGTGGTAAAGAGAAAAGAAAAGAAAAGAAAAATCTGAAAAAAAATTAAAAAATTAAAAAATATCCACGTTGGTGCTGGTTGTGTCATGTAGGACTACCGATGCCCATGTCAGCAATTTCTGACTTAGATTGGCCAAATGGATTGGACTAGTATCAATGTGAAAATGTTTATAACTCAATTGGTTCAATTGAAACATTTATAATTGAATTAATATTAATACAATAGATTTATGACTTTTTTGGTATTTATCTCTTAAGTTTTTTGTGTCTGCATGGCCGTCAAATGTTAACATAATATGGACCTTTTCATTTTATTAAAAAAAAAACATTTTTTTCACATGGCTAACGAAGAAAAAAAATATATAGAGAATGAATGGACAATGGATTTAAGAAAATTCGGCAAAGATCACTTTGGTAAAAAGAATTGAGTTTATTCATTTTCATATGACACGTAACTACTATGCAGACATAGAAACTAGAAACTACAGTAGAAATCAAAGTTCTCGTGAGAGGATGTAATCTGTCACTTTCAAAGTTCAGATGCTACTGTGCAATTGTTAAAGTTGAGGGGGGTTATCTCTAACTTTCCAAAGTCCTAGGGCTTCTGTACAACTGCCGCAAGGTACTGGAGGTGTTTTAAAAATTAACCTTAAATTTTTTTGTCCAAATCTTCAAGTCAAACCGCACTTTCTCACCAAAATTTCTTCGCTCAACAAAAAAAAAAGAAAAACCCTACCCGGAAGTCCTTCAGGACCTTGCAATTCTGTCCGAGCCTCAACGGAATGCACATGCCATGATTATGTCTACATCGATGTGGGGGAATTAGTATACGAGAAACTGACCAACTGTCTAGATCAATGACAATGAATATGTGGTGTGCAAAGAGATAATTTTTTCTTGCCGTGCATTTAGAATTAATCCAATTCTTGGTAGAAATAAAGGAAAAATGGATAAGTGCATTGAAAATCCTAAAATTTGTCATGAAGATGTAATTAAGTTTTAAAACTTTCAAAAAGTGCAATTAAGTTTTAAAACTTATAAAAAAATGCAATTAAATCTTAAAATTTTCAAAAAGTGCAATCAAATCATAAAACTTGTCAAAGTGATTCAATATAAGTCCTTTAATTGATTATACTTTTTGAAAGTTTTAGAACTCGGTTGCACTTTTGATATAAGTTTTAGGACTTTATTGAATATTTTGAAAGTTTTATGATTTGATTAAACTTTTGTGACAAGTTTTAGGACTTAATTGCACTTTTTGAAAATTTTAGGATTCAATTACATTTTCATGATAAGTTTTATGACTTTTAATATACTCATCCTAAAGAAAAAAAAAAGCAAAGTTATTCTCGTGGCACCAACTTCCCAACCGCCCCCGAAGATTCCGACTGAGGAATGCCGATTGGCGTATAATGTAGTTGTACTTTCCAATTGCCGAAAGTGAATTGAGGATGCATTAGTGGTGGGGGTGAAGGAGGCTACCAGCTTTTTAGTACTTGACAACTCCATTTCAACCATTCACTTTGAATTTTGACAGAAAATTTTCTGAAAATTGGAATTTTACTATTGTGCTTCCTCAAAATTGGAATGACTTTTGTGTGGACTTTCCATGATGAAATGGTGAAAAGGATCGATTGCAAACTGCAACCCAATAAATACACAAAAAACATGAGCTTTTTCATATGAACTGAAGCTGATGTCACTTGGGTTATGATATATAAAGAATTCGATTGAATTACATGAGTAAACTATAAAATATTGGGTTGTCCATGTTATCCACGTCCTTTGAACTTGAACTTCTTTTCTTGTTAGTATTTGAATTCATCGTTTTGAATTTAGTCATAATCTTGAACCATATGTATAGCTTTATGCAAAAGCAACAAGCCTCGGATGTAATTACTCACCGGTGCATTAAATTAAAAAGCTAAACACACCAAGCCCTAATAGCTTTGCTCATCTCATCTAAATTGTATTTGAAAAATGAGACTGTCCTTGTCACTTAGTGAACATGGTATGTAGCCTTCGACATTAATTGGTAGCCAATTAGTTCCTTACAGTCATTGGATTTGCATTTCTCTACTCCCGCACGTATTATCTCCCGAGAAAGACAAATTCATGCTTCATGGATTCCTCATGGTCCTTTGCTGAATGAAACTTAGGTTAGGTTATCTCCTTTCTGTACTAACCGATAATTTTTTTGTTAACACTCCATCTCTTTTCACTAAAAAGAAACTTACTTCATGCCTTTAGCCCTTTTAGAACTGACTGCCCTGCCTCATTGCAGAGCGTGGGAGTCGAAACCCACTCCTGAAATGAAATATTCCCCACCCTCAATTCCCCCTGAGAAGATGGGGATTTGAACTCCCAACCTCCCCATTCCAAGAAGGAAGGGTGGCCACTGGGGCGGACCCCCAGTGGTTGGCGTGCTAGACTCTATTAACGCATTTTATGTGCTTGAGTGGGCTATTGCCTTTGTCTTCTCTCATCGCCACTTTACTTACCCAAAAAAAAAAAAAAAACTCTTCTTCAACGATTGTATTGTGATTCCTGCCGGCTAGTCAAGAGGAATTATTGCCTACTATGGAGTATACCCTATCCTTTCACACGTACACGCGGGTTTCATTTGAGGGAGATTCGCACCGTTCATACTTCAAGCGCACCAAATAACATCTCGTTGGTCAAATGAGGAATATGCAAAGTTTTTCAAAGCTGTGAAATGCACAAATTACGAATTTAAGGAGATAAAAGGCCATAAACGATTGCAAATCAGGAGTGATTTCTCAACCAAACTTCAAATTCTGAGATCGAAACATCATTGTACCTAAGGAAAGGCCAGCCAGCATAATGAAAGTAGAGTCTGCCGATAAGTCATCATCTTCAAGATAGAGAGAGATAAGAGACACGACCAAAGTATCATTCGGTGATAAAAAAAAAAAGTACCATTCGGTGATAAAAATAAAATAAAATGTACCATTCGGTGCACAGGAAAACTACGCAAATATTAAGTGATGTGGATACTAAGTAGAGTTCCAAACACGGCACACTAAGTGGTCCCCGACAACCTTGAAGTCGCCAGCCTTGAAATAAGAATCTTAGAAGAGCACAAAGCACATGACAAGATTCCCAATCTCTCCTTCCTACCATCACTCGGCACTTTCTTGAACCTCCATAACCTCTTCCTCCTCTTCATCTTCTTCGTCGTCTTCGCCATGGAACAGGAATCCGATCGAGGAGTCCATGTCCTGTTCTTCCCTCTAATGGCTCACGGCCATATGTTGCCGACCCTGGACATGGCCAGGCTCTTCACGGCCAGGGGAGCCAGAGCCACCATAATCACCACCCCCCACAACGCACCTGTCTTCCAGAATTCTTTACAGATCGCCGCCGGATCGCACATCGACCTCCGGACCATCGAGTTCCCGACCCGAGAAGTCGGTCTCCCAGAAGGCCTCGAGAACCTCGACATGGTCACCACGCAGGACATCCAGCTGAAGTTCTTCAGGGCCATCTCGATGCTGTCTCGGCCCCTGGAAGCTCTCGTAGAGGAATTGGCCCCCGACGCGCTGGTTGCCGACATATTTTTTCCCTTTGCGAACGACATAGCGGCCGGGCATGGCATCCCGAGGCTGGCCTTCCACGGGACGAGCTTCTTCTCCATGTGCGCGGCCGAGAGCGTGCAGAGGCACAGGCCTCACGAGAAGGTCTCGTCTGACGATGAGCTGTTTCGCTTGCCCGGTCTGCCGGACGAGATCACGATGACGAGGTCTCAGCTCCCGGATGAGCTGAAGATCAGCATCGAGACTGATTTCACCAGGTTGCTGAAGAGATCTCATCAAGCTGCGGGTCGATGTTTCGGGATGATAGTGAACAGCTTCCATGAGCTTGAGCCGAGTTATGTGGATCACTACAGGAATGCTCTCGGCAAGAGAGCTTGGCACATAGGACCTGTTTCGTTGTGCAATAGGAACTTGCAGGAGAAGGCCCAGAGAGGAGGGATGGGAGCATCTATCGACGGGCACGAGTGCCTCAAGTGGCTCGACTCGAGAGGGCCCGGCTCGGTCGTCTACGTCTGCTTCGGCACAACGGCCAAGTTCTCGGATGCGCAATTGCGAGAGATCGCCACGGGATTGGAGGCCTCCGGCCAGGACTTCGTCTGGGTTGTGAGCAGGGACAGAAAAGAAGAGAAAGGAAATGAGGGGGAAGGGCAGGACGATTGGCTGCCCGAAGGGTTCGAAAAGAGGATCCAAGGCAGAGGGCTGATCATTCGGGGATGGGCACCGCAAGTCCTGATCCTCGATCACCGGAGCGTCGGGGGCTTCGTGACGCACTGCGGGTGGAACTCGGTGCTCGAGGGGATCAGCGCGGGGCTCCCGATGGTGACGTGGCCCATCTTCGCGGAGCAGTTCTACAACGAGAAGCTGGTGACCGAGGTCCTGAGAATCGGGATCGGGGTCGGGGCCCGGCGGTGGGCAAGGTTAGTGGGGGATTTCGTGAGGAAGGAGGCGGTCGAGAGAGCGGTGAAGGAGATAATGGTAGGGGAAAGGGCAGGAGAGATGAGAGGCAGAGCAAGAAGCTTTGGGGTTATGGCCAAAAGGGCAGTTGAAGAAGGGGGTTCTTCGTACAATGATTTGGGGGCTTTGATAGAAGAATTGAGGACATATGGTTCAGGTTAAAGGACTGTAGTTTTGCGAGGAATAAGTAAGGTGATTATACTGTGGTGTGTTTAAGGAACCAGAAATTTAGATTTACGTGTAAAGTATTAGGCAATGGTGATGATTTCAATGGTCATTTCAGATATTATTGATTTGCTGGCTATAAGTTTCAATCCCCCGAGTCTTCGTTTTGTCCCCCCTCCAACAAGAACGTGGTTGATTTAGTTCTCGAGGCACAAATTTATGAACAAGAAGGCAAAACCAGCAAGTTGATCGGTAAGAATTGAGGAAAAGGATCGAATCGAGAACAAATTACTTGAGAGATGCCAAATTCACATAAAAGTTTACATAAACCATATATCTTGTAATGAACATATTGCCAAAGATGGTACTATTTACTAAATGGACTTTATTGCACTTTCTAAAGAATGTTTAGCACTTGATTATAATGCTGAGAAGTTTAGAATTTCAAAAAGTACACCAGATTTAGGACTTCTACTGAGTTTTCTCCCCTTAAATATACAGGATTGAGGATTTTTACCAAACCTTTTTTGCACAATGTCTTTCGATCATGGGTACTGGGCCAACAAGTTAGTTGAAAGACACTCTGCGAAGACCTTGCATGAATTCTTGCGAGTGCTATTACTTCACTCTAGGCATGGAAGGCACCTATACCCTTACCTAGTGGTAACCTTTCTTTGAGGAGAAAGATGGGGAGTCTACCATCCTCTCACGGCCCCTATGTTCCTGAGTGAATCTTTGTCCTCCACTCAAGTGAGAATACCCTCGAATTTTATGTTTCAGAGTTCAGATGAAACAATTTAAGGATATACTGAGGTCCATTCTCTCCTTAAATATACAAGATTGAGGACTTTTATTAAACCTTCTTCCTTAAAAAAAATAAAAAAAATCTAGGAATTAACTATATAAATTTGCGCTAATGGGTAAGGACGATAGTAAACGCTCACGGGTTGTAGCCATAAGAGGATAACATTGTCAAGAGGATTCTCGAATTGAATGATAGATGATTCACCATATCAACATCATAAGGTTAGGTCAACATCAACTTTTGTCAATGAGATGGACCCCTTTGATGGTAAAGGGATCATAGGCTTCTTGGGGTCCCAATGGATCATAGTCATCAGACTTTTTCTATCTTAACCACTCCTATACAACCCAATCCACAAGAAGACATTTGACATTCGACAGTTGATTAGCGACGGTTGTGTTGTGCTAAGGTCAATGCACAAAGAAAAAGAAAAAGTGTAGTGAAGCCCAAACTTGGAGATCAAGTTAGGGACGGTGCCTTGTTAGTTCTTTTAAGTGGGGACGACCATCTATTATATGTCTCCATGATGTGCACACGCAAACCAAACAAAAAATAAATCAAGAAAATTGTCCAAAAAGCCTTAAACTTATTGTATTTTATCGATCCAGTTATAAATTTTTCAATTTTATCAATTAAGTTTTAAACATTTTTACTTTTTGCCCACTTGAGTCCATCCATTCAATTTTGGTCGAAATTTTTTTATGCGAATGCTCACCGTTCTACATGGAACACGATTAGCGTTGATAAGGACAATTTTTTTATAATATTTTCATATTTTTTTAAATTATTTATTTATTCCTTTTCTTTTGTTTTTCCATTTCTGATTTCTTTTTCCTTTTTTTTTCCTCATCCGGCCATTGATGAGGGAAGCCTGGGCCGGGCTGCCGAGGGCCGCCCCGTCACATTGAGTGGGGGCCAGGGCCGGCCCGCCCCACCGAGGGCTTTGGTTTCCATGGCTACCGTCCATGAGAACTGAAGCATCGCAACCCCTGATGAAGCAATCGTGGAAGAGGAGACGGAGAAGCGCGGGGACAACTTCGGGGTGTTGGGAGTAGACTCTGGACATGGATGACCTCGCGATTTCTTTAGTAGCAGGGCACGTGTGGCGGTAGAAGTCGTAGTGGAGCCCGAGCGCGGGGTCTTCTCGGTCGATGACGCCATCATCGTTCCTCTGAAGCAGGGCGGGCGAGAGGGAATCCAGAGAAATATGGAGGGTGAAGGGTCTTCCGTCCATGCTGATCTGCACTCGAGCCCTTGCGATTCCTGAGGGAGGCGAGGAAGGAGACGAAGAGAACGAAGATGACGATCCACTTGGTCAGGGAGGTCGACATGCCATCATGGAGACTAAAGTTGTGGATATGCGGTTGCAACCACATCAATTTGACTATTAATCATTTACCGGCAATTTCACTTTGTAGTATGACTATATAAAGCTGTGTTAAATTGTTGCAAAGGAGGCTCATCAACACCCAACTTATGTATTTTATCAATTTCAATTTATCAGTTTCCTATACTTGTATTTCCTTTTCCTTTAGATTTAGTTTTTCTTGATCCTTGTTGCGCAATTTACTTCCTGTCCAATTCAATTAAAACCAAAGATCAGACTTTGGTGAAAATCTATCTCACTGCTTAGGTCAATTCCCGGCGAGACAGAATCTAAGAGGAACTAGGACTACTTTTGCCTCAGAAATCAAAGCTAGACATGATTGAGTAACTCCATGAAGAATGATGCGAAATGGTCCTCTCGTCAGGCACGGACTCTAGAGAACCAAGCAGTATCGTAAGCTAACCAGGCCTCGGAAGTGAGTAACGTGACCGAGGTCAAATGCTTGACCGAGAAGACTCGTATGGCGCTTTGTGCACCTACAAAGTAAAGTACTAAGCTAATACCATGGTCATATTCTGACGATGAACATTGAGAGATCGAAATTTGGGCTTAGGCATGCTGACGATAGACAATGAAAACACGGTTGTCTGCAGTCTCAAAGGCCACGCTCTAACCAGTAATCAAT
Source organism: Eucalyptus sp. ANBG9806169 (assembly GCA_014182395.1). Lineage (NCBI taxonomy): Eukaryota > Viridiplantae > Streptophyta > Magnoliopsida > Myrtales > Myrtaceae > Eucalyptus > Eucalyptus sp. ANBG9806169. The sequence continues at coordinate 18,887,151 of CM024579.1, read as the reverse complement.
ACTCACTTAGTCCGATGACTGCTTAGATTAGCAGATCCTAACAGATACCAGAAAATCGAGCAATGATGCACGAGTTGAAGCATTCTTGGTAGTATGGTTCACGCTCGCTTTCGGGATACGACTCCTCTTCGTTTCAGACTGCTGCAGATTTCACATGATGCAGACACATGATTACCAAATGCGCAAATGCCTCTACTTTAAGCTAATGAGACAGAAAACGTGAGCTCGGATGTGAAAGTTCAACTGCAATTGCACCTCAGGAGTTAATATTGGACAATGAGCACAAGGAAAGAAAAGTCTTCGACAGCAAGTCTGTCCTAAAAGCCAGCTTCCTCAATTTTACCGATCGTGAAGAGGGAGACAATCGTGAATTTTGTAAAAGAATGTAAATAAGTACAAGTGAATCTACTTTCGAGTGTATGAAATTACATTAGTGATCTTACATTCTTTAAAGGAGATAATATTTTAGCAAAGTACCTCTTCTTAACTCAAGTGTCAAATTTAGATAAATTCTAAACTCATTCCAGATTGTACTTCGTTTGTAAATGGTGCAATGAGCTCATCCGGTAACCCTAAACACTTAATTACAAATCTTTTAGTTTTTTTAAGGAGTTTTAAAGGCCCAAAACCCTTTAAAAAAACTGAACCAAACGCAACCTAAATCCTATTATAACATGGAAAAGTTTGAATACCCCATTTTGCCTAACCCACCGTCATCCCTCAAAAACATAAATCGAAAAAGGAAGAAAAGGGGTCAAAGATAAAGATATCCCTTGAGTCTACACCCACCGAGCATGATGTAAAAGCGTTCAAGAACATGCGCCATAGTAAGTCCGGTCGGAGTGAATCGTGAATTCTACTTTTTATAATATGAATTGTAAAATACTACAAACGTTTCAAAATTTTCAAATATCAATATGTAAAATTTTAGATGATATTTCAAGATTTTATTTTGAAATAAAACTAGTAATAGAACAGATGTCGATTATTGCGTAACTCACATAAATCACCATTAAAATAAGGGGACCTTTGGGTGGGCCCGGACCTACGTTTCGCCTAAATGCCCATCATAAGTTTTTGGGATAAACCACCAAACTTTCGAATTGTTGCGCAATAGCCTCTGAACATTGAAAAGTAACAAATTACCGTCCTTAAGTTTAGCATCTTTTCACAATAATAGTCCCCACGCTTTTATTAAGTAACATGTTTTACCTATCTGCACTTTACTTTTTGTTGTTGCTATCGTTAAGTTTTTTGGAAAAAAAGTACCAAAAAAATTATAAACCTATTACATTGATATCAATTCAGTCTTAAATCCTTTAATTGGACCAATTAAGTCATAAACTTTTTTACATTGGTACCAATTCAATCTATTCGGAAAATTTAGGTCGGAAATTGTTGACATAGGCACCAACGGTCCTACATGGCATTACTAGTGCTAACATGGACAAATTTTATAATTTTATAATATTTTTTATTTCTCATTTTTTTCTTCTTTTCTTTTTTCTTTACCCCTTGGTTGGTGATGGTCGATTGCAACCATTGCTAGCTAGAGGCTAGTTTGCACGAGCCCTCACCAGCCACTAGCGAGGGTTCCTACGCCCTCGTAAGCCATAGGCGAGTGCGTCGGACCCTACCCAGATCCAAGTGAGGGTTGAAACTCTTACCTGTTGGCCGAGGTTGGCCTTTGTGCCCTCATTAGCTGTAGGTGAGGGCGTAGCAGCCCTCACTCGTGGTGGGTGAGGGCCGCAATGCTCTTGCCCAAATTTAGGCAAGGGTCATGATAGCCTCGCTTGAGATGTTGTGACCCTCAACCGTCATGGGCAAGGGCCTTTGTGCCCTCGCCAGTTGCCAACAAAGGCATGGAGGCCCTCACTCATGGTTGATGAGGGTCGCGATGCCCTCGCTTGGTCTGGGCAACGGCACACAGGCCCTTGTTGGCCAACGGGCAACAGTTTTGGCCCTTGCCTAGATTTGGGTGGGGGCCAACGTCCTTGTGAGTGGCCAACAAGGGCATGGGGGCCCTCGCCAAATTAGCCTCTAGCTAGTGATGGTCGGCTAGCAACCTTGCTGACCAAAGTGTAAAGAGAAAAGAAAAGAAGAAAAAAATCTGAATTTTTTTTTTTAAATTATAAAATGTATTCACGTTAGTGCTAGTTGTGTCACGTATAACTACCGGTGCTCATGTCAGTAATTTCTGACCTAGATTGGCCAAATGGATTGGACTAGTATCAATGTAAAAATGTTTATAACTCAACTGGTCCAATGAAAACGTTTATGATTGAATTAGTGTCAATGTAATAGATTTATGACTTTCTTGATACTTTTCTCTTAAGTTTTTTATGTCTAAATGGCCGTCAAACGTTAACAGAATATGGACCTTTTCATTTTATTAAAAAAAAAAAAACTTTTGTCACATGGCTAACGAAGCCAAAAAAAAGAAAAAAAAACAGAGAATGCATGGACAATGGAATTAAGAAAATTCGGCAAAGATCAGTTTGGTAAAAAGATTTGAGTTTATTTATTTATTTATTTTTGGTAAAGATAATTATATATTGAGCTAAAAACCAATAATTACAGAAGATTAGGCACCACAAAACTTTCACTCAAAGAGACACAGCGTCAAAAGGAGTCAAAGGGCGCCTAATGCAAAAGAACACTGCACAGCGGTCAAAGCAAGTAGGCCAACACAGACGGCCGAAAACAAAGACAAGACAGCCACTTAGGGCCGGGGAAACAAAGAGAACAACACCAACCAAGGAACAACAACAAGGAGGACCCGAAGATCCGAGGCAAGGTCGCCAAGGAAGGCGCAAAAAACGGGGAGGCAGCGCAAGACACACTGAAGGAGATACTAGGCGGTCGACGTAGGAGAAGAGAAAATAGAAGGGTCGAGCCCCCAATTCTGTTGAAGCCTTCTAATTCTCGGGCAATCTTCGATGCTTCTAAAGGTTAAGGCTTTGTAAGATTTGAGTTTATTCATTTTCATATGACACGTAACTACTATGCAGACATAGAAACCAGAAACTACAGTAGAAATCAAAGTTCTCGTCAGAGGATTTAGGCTGCATTTGGTTCAACATTTGCAAAGGGCTTTGAGCAAAATGCAAATGCTGAAAGCCCAAAGCTACTTGGGGAAATGCGATTATGTTTGGTAATTTTTTTTTGCAAATGGACTTTGAGTAGAATGTGCGTTTGGTAAAAAAAAACTTTCGCAATGGGCTTTGATGGGTATAATATATGTATATATATCTCCGTCTTTTTTTTTTTTTTTTTTGAAAATTGAACAAAACCCTTCGCCGGACCGGCGAAGGGCTATGGCCGTCGACAAGCCAAATCTGGCGCCACAAGACCAACGCCCACAGCTCACCTGCCACCGCCACCACCCGTGGCCGGTGGGCTGTGGGCGGCAATCCTGCGGCAACGATCTACGATCGTACATCGATCGTGCGACGGTCGTGCAACAGTCGTGCGACGGTCATGCGACGGTCGTACAGTGATGGGTGGCGATCCGTGAGTAAGAAGAAAAAAAACTAATAATAAAAAAATTTATAAATTTTTACTAAACGCATTTCTATTCTTTTTCTATTCCTAGAATAGAAATTTTGTATAATTACCAAACACCTTATTTTACTCAGAAATTAATCCCGAAGTAGAAATAGAAAAAAAAAACAATTTTTGAAAAGAAATAGCCCCGAAATAGAAACCCTTCGCAATGGGCTTTGATGGGTATAATATATATATATATATCTTCTTTGTTTTTTGAAAATTGAACATGAAACAGACTAAACTCGTTGGAAGCTCAAGCAACTTTGTAATCTCATCACACCTCGTTAAGTCAGGTGTTAAGAGGCAAGAAAGCATGTTAATTGTTCTCGGAACTCGACAAATTTTGGTAGAACATAAATCTAGGACTCTTAGAGAGGAAAGATGTCCTATTTCATCAGGAATATCGCCTTCCAACTCTTTGCGACAACCAAGATAAAGCTTCTCTAGTTTCTCCAACTTTCCAATGGCTTTGGGTAACTTCCATTGACTTGAATTTGAGCTAAGCCAACCATTAGTTGACAAATTCAGAGTGCATAATGATTTTAATTCTCCAATGAAGTCTGGAAGTTGTTTAATCTCATCGCTTGCCAAATGAAGATGTCGCAGTTTTACTAACCCTTCAATTACACCGGGAATTTCAGTGATTCCTGAGAATTGTAGGAAAAGATCTGACAAACATTGTAGCTTTTTGATGGACTCCGGTAGGCTTCCAATTTGAGTAATTGAAAGGTCCAGCTTCTTTAATGATGGCAAGTCGCCGATAGAGGTGGGGAGTATGCTCACATCGTAGCAGCCACGCAAAGAGAAGCGCTCAAGCTTCACTAGCCCTCCAATTTCATCAGGCACATGCACAATCAGCTTACAATCGGTGATATTCAGCTCACGCAAGTGCGTTAACAAGAGAGAAATTTTTAAGTTTGGTTTTCATCTACAAAAAGGAAGTATAAACACTATAAATAAATAAATTATGTATGGGCCCATCACATCAAAAACTTCCTTTTCGCTTGCACCAATGCAACATATAACCACGGAAGCATTGGCTAAGGCTGCCATTCGCAATGGGCTTTGATGGGTATAATATTTGTGTATATATATATATACACACACACACATATATATGTGTGTGTGTATATATACACATACACACACACACACACACACACACACACACACACACACACACACACACACATATATATATATATATATATATATATATATATATATATATATATATATATATATATATATATAACTTCTTCTATTTTTTGAAAATTGAACAAATGCAGCGCGCCAGATTGAATATGTAAACAGACTAAACTTCTTGGAAGCTCAGGCAACTCTGTAATCTCATCACACCTCGTTAAGTCAAGTGTTAAGAGACAAGAAAGCATGTTAATTGTTCTCGGAACTCGACAGATTTTGGTAGAACATAAATCTAGGACTCTTAAAGAGGAAACATGTCCTATCTCATCAGGAATATCGCCTTCCAACTCCTTGCGACAACCAAGATAAAGCTCATCTAGTTTCTCCAACTTTCCAATGGTTTTTCGTAACTTCCATTGACTTGAATTTGAGCTAAGTGAACCATTAGTTGACAAAATCAGAGTGCACAATGATTTTAATTCTCCAATGAAGTCTGGAAGTTGTTTAATCTCATCGCTTGCCAGATGAAGATGTCGCAATTTTACTAACCCTTCAATTGCACCGGGAATTTCAGTGATTCCTGAGAATTGTAGGAAGAGATCTCACAAACACTGTAGCTTGCTGATGGACTCCGGCGGGCTTCCAATTTGAGTAATTGAAATGTCCAGCTTCTTTAATGATGGCAAGTCACCGATAGAGGTGGGGAGTATGCTCACACCGTAGCAGCCACGCAAAGAGCAGCGCTCAAGCTTCACTATCGCTCCAATTTCATCAGGCACATGCTCATTGAGCTTACAATCGGTGATATTCAGTTCACGCAAGTGCGTTAACTTTCCAATGGAGATGTCTATTTCCTTCAACCTCTCATAATTATGAAAAGTCAACCTCTCTAAAGTTGAGTATCTAGACAAGTCTAGTTTGTCATTAACTGAGTCATTATAGCAGGAAACTGGCAAGCTATGGAGAGCAAGTTCAGATCAACCAAACCTTCTACCTGCACAAGAGTAACTGCTCTTTTAGCACTTCGCACACCGGCTCTTACTTGATATCTTAATGTCAAAAGCTCCCTAAAGAAGAATCCATCCTCTCGATCAAACGAAAGTAAGGTATAAAACAATTTGCACTGGAAGTGTAAGTTTTGGAAAGTAACCTCACAGTTCATGATCCAACTTTTCCAGTGGCACCAGCAACAAATACAAGACCCTCATTTTTCTTATCGACATCACTTGGTATTGCTTCTGTTGTTGCAAAGCTCATTCTGGTTGCACCTACGAGATTGATGAAAATTTTAATCATAATGCAGATAGCTACATAGGATAAGCCATGATACTTCCAATGAGGTTAATACTATTAGTTTCAGTTCTGGCCAAAAGAAAACGATAATTGCATTAGTCTTGCTTCTCCAATTTTATTAATGACTTCAATATCTAGTCCTAAAAATGATGCCCAATTTACTGCCAGTGCAATATCGTGCAGCGGTTGTGTGACGATCGTGCGACATTCGTGCGACATTCGTGCGGTGGTCGTGCGGCATTCGTGCGATGGTCGTGCGGCGACGAGCGGCAGTCCGTGAGTAAGAAGAAAAAACTAATAAATAAAGAAATGCATACGGCCTGATTGGGATGCATGAAATTCAAGTCGTGATTAAGAAATGGGAGCCTCCATTTCCAATTTCATGCCCATTTAAGCATTATGCCAATTAAATTTTGGTCTCTAATTGCAATCCTACACGCTAGAATTGAAGAATTGGCGTTCCTCGCCTCACTGATCCATGATATCATCAACATGCACTGCAGAAAGACTATTCATCATTTAACCACCTTCAGCTTTAATGCTAAGAAAGTCGCGGTTGCAGACACCTTCCAATATGCTCACTAAGCATATCCTGAACCTATCACAAAAAGTTCTTGGGGGAGCAAGTTCATCAAGACTTGCAAAAATAGGTTGTGGTTAAGTTCATCATATACTTCTTCAGTATATGTAACATGATAATATTAGATTGAAACGTAGACAATAGTGGTGGAAATACGGTTCGAGTCTTCCTCCGTCCGATTTTGCCTTTCGGGCAGAGTCCCTTCTCTGACATTGTCAAAGGGAGGCTCCTCGCTAATTTCATGATCCCGAGAACTTGGAGATGAATAGAATGGAGACTGAAGCTTGGTATCGGGGTCTACGGCATCCCCTTCCATTTTAGCCTCCTCCTACATGAAAAATAAGATTTTCTTTAGCCAGCATACTAGGACAAGAAAATGCAGCTGTCATCAAATAAATAATTTCCTTAATAGTGGCTTTGCCTTTTTCACAAGCAATGGTATAGCAGACTCATGGCTCCTATCTGCAAGACATTAGAAGTCTATATGCTGCTGAAAGATGATGATTCAGCTGTCCATGCAGTGTAAATTCTCCCATTTTCTTTCTTCAAAGTCGGTTTTACTTTCCAAATTAAGTTCCTGGATGAAACACATTATGACGTTCCATATCCCTCAGACTGTCTAGAAGTGCAAATCTTTAACTTTGAATTCCTTACATTCAGGTGATCAAACTTCAATGTATTAATGAAATAAGCAAAATGAAAAGACAGTATTACTAAAGGAAACTTAAATAAATACGCACTATATGAAACAAGACATCTAGTTGGAAGTTCCACTTTATGTCTGTATGAACAGAAATTGTAGATGAAGTCAATGGATTGAGGAGAGGGGACCAAAGAAAATGGAAAGTAAAGCGCAATGCCAATGCCCGTATCGGATAACTCCTCTCATATGCCGACTTTTGGTTTGTTAAGGCAGGGCAAATTTGAGAATCCTAGACATTTGCAAGTGAAAAAATGAATTCTATAGACTTGTTGAAAGAACTTTACCTCTAGTTCATCAAGGCCCTCGATAACCTGCAGCTTAGAGCACCCACTGATGAACAAACGGTGAAGGTTCTTCAAGTTCGACATACCGCTGAAATTTTCCATAGCATTGCAACTATAAATTTCAATCGTTTACAAGGATAACAATGTATTGACGACTTGAATCTCAAGTAGGTTTTCACACGTCGACAATCTAAGGCATTTTAGTTTCTTGAAGGCATTGGGAAGACGAAGTATTCCCGGTGAACAATCAGTAGTCTCAATCGAAGAAGACTCTGATTGATCGAGGACGCCGCGAGATCCTACCTCACTGCATAATACTATCCTTCCAATTGACCAGAACTCATAGATATTTAATATCTCCAAAGTGATGCCCACATCCCAACATCAATCTCAATCATATTAGGGCAACATCGTACATATAGTGTCCATAAGCTATATGGTATGGATAAGCTCCGAAGTTCACAACCGAGCAAAGATAAGTGCTGCAATTGTGAAAGTCCCCCGAGTTGAATTTCTTGCAATCCCGAGCAATTAAGCGTCAAATCTGCCAGAACCTTCGAGTTAAATAGTGGTGATCATGTGGAGCTGAAATTGTGAAGATTTAAAGAAAGTAAGGAAGGCGGTAGCTGCTTGAGGGGTTGCAAGTCTAGTCCTCTCAAACGAGGATGTTCTAGAAGAGAAAGGAGTCCCAACTCCGGAACCGGTGCAGTGAACTTGAGAAAATACAAGCTCAACTCTTTTAGTTTAGATAGCCTTCCAATCCACCCCAGGTCACATTTGTGCTTTACATTTGACGAATTTTGATTTGCAAAGAAATCGGATAGGGCCAAATCTACCAGATTGGTAAACTTTGAGAGATTTGGGACTACGGCTGCGTTTGGTTCAGCATTTGCAAAGGGCTTTGAGCCCAATGCAAATGTTGAAAGCCCAAAGCTACTTGGGGAAATGCGATTATGTTTGGTAAATTTTGTTTGCAAATGGACCTTTGAGTTGAATGTGCATTTGGTAAAAAAAAAAAATTTGCAATGGGCTTTGATGGGTATAATATATGTTATATATATATATATATATATCTCATTCTTTTTTTTTTTTTTGAAAATTTAACAAAACCCTTCGTCGGATCAGCGAAGGGCTACGGCCGCCGACGAGCCAAATCTGGCGCCACAGGACCACCGCCCACAGCTCACTAGCTGCCGCCCCCACCCACGGCTGGTGGGTTGTGGGTGGCAATCTTGCGGCGACGATCTATGATCGTGTAGCGATTGTGTGACGGTCGCGCGACATTCGTTCGGCGGTCGTGCGACGGTGGTGCAGCATTCGTGCGACGGTCGTGCGGCAGATGTGCGGTGACGGGAGGCGTCTCGTCAGTAAGACGAAAAAATAAATAAATAAATAAAAATTATAATTTTTTACCAAACGCATTTTTATTCTTGTTCTATTCCTAGAATAGAAATTTTGTGTCATTACCAAACACCTTATTTTACTCAGAAATTGATCCCGAAGTAGAAATAGAAGAAAACAATTTTTAAAAAGAAATAGTTCCTAAAATAGAAACCCTCCGCAATGGGCTTTGATCGGTATAATATATGTAATATATATAACTTCTTCTATTTTTTGAAAATTGGACAAATGCAGCGCGCCATATTGAATATGTAAACAGACTAAACTTCTTGGAAGCTCAGGCAACTCTGTAATCTCATCACACCTCGTTAAGTCAAGTGTTAAGAGACAAGAAAGCATGTTAATTGTTCTCGGAACTCGACAGATTTTGGTAGAACATAAATCTAGGACTCTTAGAGAGGAAAGATGTCCTATCTCATTAGGAATATCGCCTTCTAACTCCTTGCGACAACCAAGATAAAGCTCCTTTAGTTTCTCCAACTTTCCAATGGTTTTTCGTAACTTCCATTGACTTGAATTTGAGCTAAGCGAACCATTAGTTGACAAATTCAGAGTGCACAATGATTTTAATTCTCCAATGAAGTCTGGAAGTTGTTTAATCTCATCGCTTGCCAGATGAAGATGTCGCAGTTTTACTAACCCTTCATTTGCACCGGGAATTTCAATGATTCTTGAGAATTGTAGGAAGAGATCTCACAAACATTGTAGCTTTCTGATGGACTCCGGCAGGCTTCCAATTTGAGTAATTGAAAGGTCCAGCTTCTTTAATGATGGCAAGTCACCGATAGAGGTAGGGAGTATGCTCAGACTGTAGCATCCACGCAAAGAGCAGTGCTCAAGCTTCACTAGCCCTCCAATTTCATCAGGCACATGCTCATTGAGCTTACAATCGGTGATATTCAGTTCACGCAAGTGCGTTAACTTTCCAATGGAGATGTCTATTTCCTTCAACCTCTCATAATTATGAAAAGCCAACCTCTCTAAAGTTGAGTATCTAGACAAGTCTAGCATTCTCTTAATGCAATGACATTTTACAAGAGAGAGACTTTTAAGTTTGGTCTTCATCTACAAAAAGGAAGGATAAACACTGTAAATAAATAAATTATGTATGGGCCCGTCACATCAAAAACTTCCTTTCCGCTTGCACCAATGCAGCATATAACCACAGAAGCATTGGCTAAGGCTAGCCTTATCCGATCTGGCTTCTCCAAGTCACATTCCACAACTTCAAGCTTCTCTACAGCTGGGCTAAAAACCAGAAAATAGCCGTTATTTGTTATCACAGAGTATCTTATAAACAATAATGGATTTGTACTACTCTTCTTTCGTTTGAAAATTTCCTCTTTGAATTATTTAGAAAGAAAGAAACAGAACATAAATCCCAGCTTTCCATATTTTATTTTCTTACGTTTAAACCCCTCCTTCGTGTCATCCCCTCAAACTTCATCTGTTTGACACTCTGCAAGAAGTTTGTCATTAACTGAGTCATTATAGCAAGAAACTGGCAAGCTATGGAGAGCAAGTTTAGATCAACCAAACCTTCTACCTGCACAAGAGTTACTGCTCTTTTAGCACTTCACACACCGGCTCTTACTCGATATCCTAATCTCAAAAGCTCCCTAAAAAAGAAAACATCCTCTCGATCAAACGAAAGTAAGGTATAAGACAGTTTGCATTGGAAGTGTAAGTTCTGGAAAATAACCTCACAGTTCGTGATCCAACTTTTCCAGTGGCACCGGCAACAAATACAAGACCCTCATTTTTCTTATCGACATCACTTGGTATTGCTTCTATTGTTGCAAAGCTCATTTTGGTTGCACCTACGAGATTGATGAAAATTTTAATCGTAATGCATTACATAGGATAGGCCATGATACTTCCAATGAGGTTAGTACTATTAGTTTTAGTTCTGGCCAAAAGAAAACGATAATTGCATTAGTCTTGCTTCTCCAATTTTATTAATGACTTCAATATGTAGTCCTAAAAATGATGCCCAATCTACTGCCAGTGCAATATCGTGCAGCGGTCTAGTGACGATCGTGCGACATTCGTGCGACATTCGTGCGGCGGTCGTGCGACGGTCGTGCGGCATTCGTGCGATGGTCGTGCGGCGACGAGCGGCAGTCCGTGAGTATGAAGAAAAAAACTAATAAATAATGAAATACATACGGCCTAATTGGGATGCATGAAATTCAAGTCGTGATTAAGAAATAGGAGCCTCCATTTCCAATTTCATGCCCATTTAAGCATTATGCCAATTAAATTTTGGTCTCTAATTGCAATCCTACACGCTAGAATTGAAGAATTGGCGTTCCTCGCCTCACCGATCCATGATATCATCAACATGCACGGCAGAAAGACTATTCATCATTTAACCACCTTCAGCTTTAATGCTAGGAAAGTCGCGGTTGCAGACACATTCCAATATGCTCACTAAGCATATCCTGAACCTATCACAAAAAGTTCTTGGTGGAGCAAGTTCATCAAGACCTGCAAAAACAGGTTGTGGTTAAGTTCATCATATACTTCTTCAGTATATGTAACATGATAATATTAGATTGAAATGTAGACAATAGTGGTGGAAATACGGTTTGAGTCTTCCTCCGTTCGATTTTGCCCTTCGGGCAGAGTCCCTTCTCTGACATTGTCAAAGGGAGGCTCCTCGCTAATTTCATGATCCCAAGAACTTGCAGATGAATAGAACGAAGACTGAAGCTTGGTATCGGGGTCTACGGCATCCCCTTCCATTTTAGCCTCCTCCTACATGAAAAATAAGATTTTCTTTAGCCAGCATACTAGGACAAGAAAATGCAGCTGTCATCAAATAAATATTTTCCTTAACATTGACTTTGCCTTTTTCACAAGCAAGGGTACAACAGACTCATGGCTCCTATCTGCAAGACATCAGAAGTCTATATGTTGCAGAAAGATGATGATTCAGCAGTCCATGCAGTGTAAAGTCTCCCATTTTCTTTCTTCAAAGTGGGTTTTACTTTCCAAATTAAGTTCCTGGATGAAACACATTATGATGTTCCATATCCCTTAGACTGTCTAGAAGTGCAAATCTTTAACTTTGAATTCCTTACATTCAGGTGATCAAACTTCAATGTATTAATGAAATAAGCAAAATGAAAAGATAGTATTACTAAAGGAAACTTAAATAAATACACACTATATGAAACAAGACATCTAGTTGGAAGTTCCACTTTATGTCTGTATGAACATAAATTGTAGATGAAGTCAATGGATTGAGGAGAGGGGACCAGAGAAAATGGAAAGTAAAGCGCAATGCCAATGCCCGTATCGGATAACTCCTCTCATATGCCGACTTTTGGTTTGTTAAGGCAGGGCAAATTTGAGAATCCTAGACATTTGCAAGTGAAAAAATGAATTCTATAGACTTGTTGAAAGAACTTTACCTCTAGTTCATCAAGACCCTCGACAACCTGCAGCTTAGAGCACCCACTGATGAACAAACGGTGAAGGTTCTTCAAGTTCGACATACCGCTGAAATTTTCCATAGCATTGCAACTATAAATTTCAATCGTTTACAAGGATAACAATGTACGACGACTTGAATCTCAAGTAGGTTTTCACACGTCGACAATCTAAGGCATTTTAGTTTCTTGAAGGCATTGGGAAGACGAAGTATTCCCGGTGAACAATCAGTAGTCTCAATCGAAGAAGACTCTGATTGATCGAGGACGCCGCGAGATCCTACCTCATTGCATAATACTATCCTTCCAATTGACCGAACTCATAGATATTTAATATCTCCAGTGATGCCCACATCCCAACAGACTGAATCTCAATCATATTAGGGCAACATCGTACATATAGTGTCCATAAGCTATATGGTATGGATAAGCTCCGAAGTTCACAACTGAGCAAAGATAAGTGCTGCAATTGTGAAAGTCCCCCGAGTTGAATTTCTTGCAATCCCGAGCAATTAAGCGTCAAATCTGCCAGAACCTTCGAGTTAAATAGTGGTGATCCTGTGGAGCTGAAATTGTGAAGATTTAAAGAAAGTAAGGAAGGCGGTAGCTGCTTGAAGGGTTGCAAGTCTAGTCCTCTCAAACGAAGATGTTCTAGAAGAGAAAGGAGACCCAACACCGGAACCGGTGCAGTGAACTTGAGAAAATTCAAGCTCAACTCTTTTAGTTTAGATAGTCTTCCAATCCACCCCAAGTCACATTTGTGCTTTACATTTGACGAATTTTGATTTGCAAAGAAATCGGATAGGGCCAAATCTACCAGATTGGTAAACTTTGAGAGATTTGGGACTACGGCTATGTTTGGTTCAGCATTTGCAAAGGGCTTTGAGCCTAATGCAAATGCTGAAAGCCCAAAGCTACTTGGGGAAATGCGATTATGTTTGGTAAATTTTGTTTGCAAATGGACCTTTGAGTTGAATGTGCATTTGGTAAAAAAAAATATTCGCAATGGGCTTTGATGGGTATAATATATGTATATATATCTCTTTCTTCTTTTTTTTTTTTTTGAAAATTGAACAAAACCCTTCGTCGGATTAGCGAAGGGCTACGGCCGTCGACGAGCCAAATCTGGTGCCACAGGACCACCGCCCACAGCTCACTGGACGCCGCCCCCACCCACGGCTGGTGGGCTGTGGGTGGTAATCCTGCGGCGACGATCTACGATCGTGCAGCGATCGTGTGAAGGTCGTGCGACATTCGTGCGGCGGTTGTGCGACGGTTGTGCAACATTCGTGCGACGGTCGTGCGGCAGTCGTGCGGTGACGGGCGGTGGCCCGTGAGTAAGAAGAAAAAACAAATAAATAAATAAAAATTATAAATTTTTACCAAACACATTTTTATTCTTGTTCTATTCCTAGAATAGAAATTTTGTGTAATTACCAAACACCTTATTTTACTCAGAAATTGATCCTGAAGTAGAAATAGATAAAAAAAAACAATTTTCAAAAGGAAATAGTTCCTAAAATAGAAACCCTCCGCAATGGGCTTTGATGGGTATAATATATGTAATATATATAACTTCTTCTTTTTTTGAAAATGGACAAATGCAGCGCCCCAATTGAATATGTAAACAGACTAAACCTCTTGGAAGCTCAGGCAGCTCTGTAATCTCATCACACCTCGTTAAGTCAAGTGTTAAGAGACAAGAAAACATGTTAATTGTTCTCGGAACTCGACAGATTTTGGTAGAACATAAATCTAGGACTCTTAGAGAGGAAAGATGTCCTATCTCATCAGGAATATCGCCTTCCAACTCCTTGCGACAACCAAGATAAAGCTCATCTAGTTTCTCCAACTTTCCAATGGTTTTTCGTAACTTCCATTGACTTGAATTTGAGCTAAGCGAACCATTAGTTGACAAATTCAGAGTGCACAATGATTTTAATTCTCCAATGAAGTCTAGAAGTTGTTTAATCTCATCGCTTGCCAGATGAAGATGTCGCAGTTTTACTAACCCTTCAATTGCACCGGGAATTTCAGTGATTCCTGAGAATTGTAGGAAGAGATCTAACAAACACTGTACCTTTCTGATGGACTCCGGCAGGCTTCCAATTTGAGTAATTGAAATGTCCAGCTTCTTTAATGATGGCAAGTCACCGATAGAGGTGGGGAGTATGCTCACACCGTAGTAGCCACGCAAAGAGCAGCGCTCAAGCTTCACTAGCCCTCCAATTTCATCAGGCACATGCTCATTGAGCTTACAATCGGTGATATTCAGTTCACGCAAGTGCGTTAATTTCCAATGGAGCTGTCTTTTTCCTTCAACCTCTCATAATTATGAAAAGCCAACCTCTCTAAAGTTGAGTATCTAGACAAGTCTAGCATTCTCTTAATGCAATGACTTTTTACAAGAGAGAGACTTTTAAGTTTGGTCTTCATCTACAAAAAGGAAGGATAAACACTGTAAATAAATAAATTATGTATGGGCCCGTCACATTAAAAACTTCCTTTCCGCTTGCACCAATGCATCATATAACCACATAAGCATTGGCTAAGGCTAGCCTTATCGGATCTGGCTTCTTCAAGTCACATTCCACAACTTCAAGCTTCTTTACAGCTGGGCTAAAAACCAGAAAATAGCTGTTATTTGTTATCACAGAGTATCTTATAAACAATAATGGATTTGTACTACTCTTCTTTCGTCTGAAAATTTCCTCTTTGAATTATTTAGAAAGAAAGAAACAGAACATAAATCCTAGCTTTCCATATTTTATTTTCTTACGTTTAAACCCCTCCTTCGTGTCATCCCCTCAAACTTCATATGTTTGACACTCTGTAAGAAGTTTGTCATTAACTGAGTCATTATAGCAGGAAACTGGCAAGCTATGGAGAGCAAGTTTAGATCAACCAAACATTCTACCTGCATAAGAGTTACTGTTCTTTTAGCACTTCACACACCGGCTCTTACTCGATATCCTAATCTCAAAAGCTCCTGAAGAAGAATCCATCCTCTCGATCAAACGAAAGTAAGGTATAAAACAGTTTGCATTGGAAGTGTAAGTTCTGGAAAGTAACCTCATAGTTCGTGTTCCAACTTTTCCAGTGGCACCAGCGACAAATACAAGACCCTCATTTTTCTTATCGACATCACTTAGTATTGCTTATGTTGTTGCAAAGCTCATTTTGGTTCCACCTACGAGATTGATGAAAATTTTAATCATAATGCTGATAGCTACATAGGATAAGCCATGATACTTCCAATGAGGTTAGTACTATTAGTTTCAGTTCTGGCCAAAAGAAAACGATAATTGCATTAGTCTTGCTTCTCCAATTTTATTAATGACTTCAATATGTAGTCCTAAAAATGATGCCCAATCTACTGCCAGTGCAATATCATGCAGCGGTCGTGTGATGATCGTGCGACATTCGTGCGACATTCGTGCGACGGTCGTGCGACGGTGGTGCGGCATTCGTGCGAAGGTCGTGCGGCGACGAGCGGCAGTCCGTGAGTAAGAAGAAAAAACTAATAAATAAAGAAATGCATATGGCCTGATTGGGATGCATGAAATTCAAGTCGTGATTAAGACATGGGAGCCTCCATTTCCAATTTCATGCCCATTTAAGCATTATGCCAATTAAATTTTGGTCTCTAATTGCAATCCTACACGCTAGAATTGAAGAATTGGCGTTCCTCACCTCACGGATCCATGATATCATCAACATGCACTGCAGAAAGACTATTCATCATTTAACCACCTACAGCTTTAATGCTAGGAAAGTCGCGGTTGCAGAGACATTCCAATATGCTCACTAAGCATATCCTGAACCTGTCACAAAAAGTTCTTGGTGGAGCAAGTTCATCAAGACCTGCAAAAACAGGTTGTGGTTAAGTTCATCATATACTTCTTCAGTATATGTAACATGATAATATTAGATTGAAACGTAGACAATAGTGGTGGAAATACGGTTTGAGTCTTCCTCCGTCCGATTTTGCCTTTCGGGCAGAGTCCCTTCTCTGACATTGTCAAAGGGAGGCTCCTCGCTAATTTCATGATCCCAAGAACTTGCAGATGAATAGAACGGAGACTGAAGCTCGGTATCGGGCTCTACGGCATCCCCTTCCATTTTAGCCTCCTCCTACATGAAAAATAAGATTTTCTTTAGCCAGCATACTAGGACAAGAAAATGCAGCTGTCATCAAATAAATATTTTCCTTAACATTGGCTTTGCCTTTTTCACAAGAAAGGGCACATCAGACTCATGGCTCCTATCTGCAAGACATCAGAAGTCTATATGCTGCTGAAAGATGATGATTCAGCTGTCCATGCAGTGTAAAATCTCCCATTTTCTTTCTTCAAAGTCGGTTTTACTTTCCAAATTAAGTTCCTGGATGAAACACATTATGACGTTCCATATCCCTTAGACTGTCTAGAAATGCAAATCTTTAACTTTGAATTCCTTACATTCAGGTTATCAAACTTCAAAGTATTAATGAAATAAGCAAAATGAAAAGACAGTATTACTAAAGGAAACTTAAATAAATACGCACTATAGTTGGAAGTTCCACTTTATGTCTGTATGAACAGAAATTGTAGATGAAGTCAATGGATTTAGGAGAGGGGACCAAAGAAAATGGAAAGTAAAGCGCAATGCCAATGCCCGTATCGGATAACTCCTCTCATATGCCGACTTTTGGTTTGTTAAGGCAAGGCAAATTTGAGAATCCTAGACATTTGCAAGTGAAAAAAATGAATTGTATAGACTTGTTGAAAGAACTTTACCTCTAGTTCATCAAGGCCCTCGACAACCTGCAGCTTAGAGCACCCACTGATGAACAAACGGTGAAGGTTCTTCAAGTTCGACATACCGCTGAAATTTTCCATAGCATTGCAACTATAAATTTCAATCGTTTACAATGATAACAATGTACTGACGACTTGAATCTCAAGTAGGTTTTCACACGTCGACAATCTAAGGCATTTTAGTTTCTTGAAGGTATTGGGAAGACGAAGTATTCCCGGTGAACAATCAGTAGTCTCAATCGAAGAAAACTCTGATTGATCGAGGACCCCGCGAGATCCTACCTCACTGCATAATACTATCCTTCCAATTGACCGACACTCATAGATATTTAATATC
This sequence comes from Eucalyptus sp. ANBG9806169, assembly GCA_014182395.1. NCBI lineage: Eukaryota > Viridiplantae > Streptophyta > Magnoliopsida > Myrtales > Myrtaceae > Eucalyptus > Eucalyptus sp. ANBG9806169. The sequence goes on along the minus strand of CM024579.1, from coordinate 18,869,622 downwards.
TCCAGTGATGCCGACATCCCAACAGACTGAATCTCAATCATTTTAGCGCAACATCGTACATATAGTATCCATAAGTTATATGGTATGGATAAGCTCCGAAGTTCACAATTGAGCAAAGATAAGTGCTGCAATTGTGAAAGTCCCCCGAGTTGAATTTCTTGCAATCCCGAGCAATTAAGCGTCAAATCCGCCAGAACTTTCGAGTTAAATAGTGGTGATCCTGTGGAGCTGAAATTGTGAAGATTTAAAGAAAGTAAGGAAGGCGGTAGCTGCTTGAAGGGTTGCAAGTCTAGTCCTCTCAAACGAAGATGTTCTAGAAGAGCAAGGAGACCCAACTCCGGAATCGGTGCAGTGAACTTGAGAAAATACAAGCTCAACTCTTTTAGTTTAGATAGCCTTCCAATCCACCCTAGGTTACATTTGTGCTTTACATTTGATGAATTTTGATTTGCAAAGAAATCGGATAGGGCCAAAACTACCAGATTGGTAAACTTTGAGAGATTTGGGACTACGGCTGCGTTTGGTTCAACATTTGCAAAGGGCTTTGAGCCCAATGGAAATGCCGAAAGCCCAAAGCTACTTGGGGAAATGCGATTATGTTTGGTAAATTTTGTTTGCAAATGGACCTTGAGTTGAATGTGCATTTGGTAAAAAAAAAATTTCACAATGGGCTTTGATGGCTATAATATATGTTTATATATCTTCTTCTTTTTCTTTTTTTTTTTGAAAATTGATCAAAACCTTTTGTCGGATCAGCAAAGGGCTACGGCCGCCGACGAACCAAATCTGGCGCCACGGGACCACCGCCCACAGCTAATCGCGCCGCCCCCACCCACGGCTGGTGGGTTGTGGGTGGCAATCTGCCGCAGACGATCTATAATCGTGCAGCGATCGTGTGACGGTCGTGCGACATTCGTGCAACGGTTGTGCAGCATTCGTGCGACGGTCGTGCGGCAGTCGTGCGGTGACGGGCGGCGGCCCATGAGTAAGAAGAAAAAAGAAATAAACAAATAAATAATTATAAATTTTTACCAAACGCATTTTTATTTTTTTTCTATTCATAGAATAGAAATTTTGTGTAATTACCAAACACCTTATTTTACTCAGAAATTGATTGTGAAGTAGAAATAGAAAAAAAAACAATTTTTAAAAAGAAATAGTTCCTAAAATAGAAACCCTCCGCAATGGGCTTTGATGGGTATAATACATGTAATGCATATCTTCTTCTTCTTTTTTGAAAATTGAACAAATGCAGCGCCCCATTGAACATGTAAACGAGACTAAACTCGTTGGAAGCTCGAGGCAACTCTGTAATCTCATCACACCTCGTTAAGTCAAGTGTTAAGAGACAAGAAAGCATGTTAATTGTTCTCGGAACTCGACATATTTTGGTGAAACATAAATCTAGGTCTCTTAGAGAGGAAAGATGTCCTATCTCATCAAGAATATCGCCTTCTAACTCCTTGCGACAACCAAGATAAAGCTCCTTTAGTTTCTCCAACTTTCCAATGGTTTTTCGTAACTTCCATTGGCTTGAATGTGAGCTAAGCGAACCATTAGTTGACAAATTCAGAGTGCACAATGATTTTAATTCTCCAATGAAGTCTGGAAGTTGTTTAATCTCATCGCTTGCCAGATGAAGATGTCGCAGTTTTACTAACCCTTCAATTGCACCGGGAATTTTAGTGATTCCTGAGAATTGTAGGAAGAGATCTCACAAACACTGTAGCTTTCTGATGGACTCCGGCAGGCTTCCAATTTGAGTAATTGAAATGTCCAGCTTCTTTAATGATGGCAAGTCACCGATAGAGGTGGGGAGTATGCTCACACCGTAGCAGCCACGCAAAGAGCAACGCTCAAGCTTCACTAGCCCCTCCAATTTCATCAGGCACATGCTCATTGAGCTTACAATCGGTGATATTCAGTTCACGCAGGTGCGTTAACTTTCCAATGGAGCTATCTATTTCCTTCAACCTCTCATAATTATGAAAAGTGAACCTCTCATAATTATGAAAAGTCAACCTCTCTAAAGTTGAGTATCTAGACAAGTCTAGCATTCTCTTACTGAAATGACATTTTACAAGAGAGACTTTTAAGTTTGGTCTTCATCTACAAAAAGGAAGGATAAACACTGTAAATAAAGAAATTCTGTATGGGCTCGTCACATCAAAAACTTCCTTTCCGCTTGCACCAATGCATCATATAACCACATAAGCATTGGCTAAGGCTAGCCTTATCTGATTTGGCTTCTCCAAGTCACATTCCACAACTTCAAGCTTCTCTACAGCTGGGCTAAAAACTAGAAAATAGCTGTTATTTGTTATCACATAGTATCTTATAAACAATAATGGATTTGTACTACTCTTCTTTCGTTTAAAAATTTCCTCTTTGAATTATTTAGAAAGAAAGAAACAGAACATAAATCCTAGCTTTCCATATTTTATTTTCTTACGTTTAAACCCCTCCTTCATGTCATCCCCTCAAACTTCATCTGTTTGACACTCTGCAAGAAGTTTGTCATTAACTGAGTCATTATAGCAGGATATTGGCAAGCTATGGAGAGCAAGTTCAGATCAACCAAACCTTCTACCTGCACAAGAGTTACTGCTCTTTTAGCACTTCGCACACCGGCTCTTACTCGATATCCTAATCTCAAAAGCTCCCTAAAGAAGAATCCATCTTCTCGATCAAACGAAAGTAAGGTATAAAACAGTTTGCATTGGAAGTGTAAATTCTGGAAAGTAACCTCACAGATCGTGATCCAACTTTTCCAGTGGCACCAGCGACAAATACAAGACCCTCATTTTTCTTATCGACATCACTTGGTATTGCTTATGTTGTTGCAAAGCTCATTTTGGTTCCACCTACGAGATTGATGAAAATTTTAATCATAATGCTGATAGCTACATAGGATAAGCCATGATACTTCCAATGAGGTTAGTACTATTAGTTTCAGTTCTGGCCAAAAGAAAACGATAATTGCATTAGTCTTGCTTCTCCAATTTTATTAATGACTTCAATATCGAGTCCTAAAAATTATGCCCAATCTACTGCTAGTGCAATATCGTGCAGCGGTCGTGTGACGATCGTGTGACATTCGTGCGGCGGTCGTGCGATGGTCGTGCGGCATTCGTGCGATGGTCGTGCGGCGACGAGCGGCAGTTCGTGAGTATGAAGAAAAAACTAATAAATAAAGAAATGCATACGGCCTGATTGGGATGCATGAAATTCAAGTCGTGATTAAGAAATGGGAGCCTCCATTTCCAATTTCATACCCATTTAAGCATTATGCCAATTAAATTTTGGTCTCTAATTGCAATCCTACACGCTAGAATTGAAGAATTGGCGTTCCTCACCTCACGGATCCATGATATCATCAACATGCACTGCAGAAAGACTATTCATCATTTAACCACCTTCAGCTTTAATGCTAGGAAAGTCGCGGTTGCAGACACATTCCAATATGCTCACTAAGCATATCCTGAACCTATCACAAAAAGTTCTTGGTGGAGCAAGTTCATCAAGACCTGCAAAAACAGGTTGTGGTTAAGTTCATCATATACTTCTTCAGTATATGTAACATGATAATATTAGATTGAAACGTAGACAATAGTGGTGGAAATACGGTTCGAGTCTTCCTCCGTCCGATTTTGCCTTTCGGGCAGAGTCCCTTCTCTGACATTGTCAAAGGGAGGCTCCTCGCTAATTTCATGATCCCAAGAACTTGCAGATGAATAGAACGGAGACTGAAGCTTGGTATCGGGCTCTACGGCATCCCCTTCCATTTTAGCCTCCTCCTACATGAAAAATAAGATTTTCTTTAGCCAGCATACTAGGCCAAGAAAATGCAGCTGTCATCAAATATATATTTTCCTTAACATTGGCTTTGCCTTTTTCACAAGCAAGGGTACAGCAAACTCATGGCTCCTATCTGCAAGACATCAGAAGTCTATATGCTGCTGAAAGATGATGATTCAGCTGTCCATGCAGTGTAAAGTCTCCCATTTTCTTTCTTCAAAGTCGGTTTTACTTTCCAAATTAAGTTCCTGGATGAAACACATTATGACGTTTCATATCCCTCAGACTGTCTAGAAGTGCAAATCTTTAACTTTGAATTCCTTACATTCAGGTTATCAAACTTCAATGTATTAATGAAATAAGCAAAATGAAAAGACAGTATTACTAAAGGAAACTTAAATAAATACGCACTATAGTTGGAAGTTCCACTTTATGTCTGTATGAACAGAAATTGTAGATGAAGTCAATGGATTGAGGAGAGTGGACCAAAGAAAATGGAAAGTAAAGCGCAATGCCAATGCCCGTATCGGATAACTCCTCTCATATGCCGACTTTTGGTTTGTTAAGGCAGGGCAAATTTGAGAATCCTAGACATTTGCAAGTGAAAAAATGAATTCTATAGACTTGTTGAAAGAACTTTACCTCTAGTTCATCAAGGTCCCCGGAGCACCCACTGATGAATAAACGGTGAAGGTTCTTCAAGTTCGACATACCGCTGAAATTTTCCATAGCATTGCAACTATAAATTTCAATCGTTTACAAGGATAACAATGTACTGACGACATGAATCTCAAGTAGGCTTTCACACGTCGACAATCTAAGGCATTTTTGTTTCTTGAAGGCATTGGGAAGACGAAACATTGCCGGTGAACAATCAGTAGTCTCAATCGAAGAAGACTCTGATTGATCGAGGACCCCGCGAGATCCTACCTCACTGCATAATACTATCCTTCCAATTGACCGACACTCATAGATATTTAATATCTCGAGTGATGCCGACATCCCAACAGACTGAATCTCAATCATATCAGGGCAACATCGTACATATAGTGTCCATAAGCTATATTGTATGGATAAGCTCCGAAGTTCACAACTGAGCAAAGATAAGTGCTGCAATTGTGAAAGTCCCCCGAGTTGAATTTCTTGCAATCCCGAGCAATTAAGCGTCAAATCTACCAGAACTTTCGAGTTAAATAGTGGCGATCCCGTGGAGCTGAAATTGTGAAGATTTAAAGAAAGTAAGGAAGGCGGTAGCTGCTTGAGGGGTTGCAAGTCTAGTCCTCTCAAACGAAGATGTTCTAGAAGAGAAAGGAGACCCAACTCCGGAACCGGTGCAGTGAACTTGAGAAAATACAAGCTCAACTCTTTTAGTTTAGATAGCCTTCCAATCCACCCCAGGTCACATTTGTGCTTTACATTTGACGAATTTTGATTTGCAAAGAAATCAGATAGGGCCAAATCTACCAGATTGGTAAACTTTGAGAGATTTGGGACTACGGCTGCGTTTGGTGCAGCATTTGCAAAGGGCTTTGAGCCCAATGCAAATGCTGAAAGCCCAAAGCTACTTGGGGAAATGCGATTATGTTTGGTAAATTTTGTTTGCAAATGGACCTTTGAGTTGAATGTGCATTTGATAAAAAAAAAATTTCGCAATGGGCTTTGATGGGTATAATATATGTATATATATATATATATATCTCCTTTTTTTTTTTTTTTTTAAATTGAACAAAACCCTTCGTCGGATCAGCGAAGGGCTACGGCCACCGAAGAGCCAAATCTGGCGCCACAGGTCCACCGCCCACAGCTCACTGGCCGCCACCCCCACCCACGGCTGGTGGGCTGTGGGTGGCAATCCTGCGGCGACGATCTACGATCGTGCAGCGATCGTGTGACGGTCGTGCGACATTTGTGCGGCGGTCGTGCGACGGTTGTGCAGCATTCGTGCGACGGTCGTGCGGCAGTCGTGCGGTGACGGGCGGCGGCCCGTGAGTAAGAAGAAAAAATAAATAAATAAATAAATATAAATTTTTACCAAACGCATTTTTATTCTTGTTCTATTCCTAGAATAGAAATTTTGTGTAATTACCAAACACCTTATTTTACTCAGAAATTGATCCCGAAGTAGAAATAGAAAAAAAAACAATTTTTAAAAAGAAATAGTTCCTAAAATAGAAACCCTCCGCAATGGGATTTGATGGGTATAATACATGTAATATATATCTTCTTCTTCTTTTTTGAAAATTGAACAAATGCAGCGCGCCACATTGAACATGTAAACAGACTAAACTCGTTGGAAGCTCAGGCAACTCTGTAATCTCATCACACCTCGTTAAGTCAAGTGTTAAGAGACAAGAAAGCATGTTAATTGTTCTCGGAACTCGACAGATTTTGGTGAAACATAAATCTAGGTCTCTTAGAGATGAAAGATGTCCTATCTCATCAGGAATATCGCCTTCTAACTCCTTGCAACAACCAAGATAAAGCTCCTTTAGTTTCTCCAACTTTCCAATGGTTTTTCGTAACTTCCATTGACTTGAATTTGAGCTAAGCGAACCATTAGTTGACAAATTCAGAGTGCACAATGATTTTAATTCTCCAATGAAGTCTGGAAGTTGTTTAATCTCATCGCTTGCCAGATGAAGATGTTGCAGTTTTACTAACCCTTCAATTGCACCGGGAATTTCAGTGATTCCTGAGAATTGTAGGAAGAGATCTCACAAACACTGTAGCTTTCTGATGGACTCCGGTAGGCTTCGAATTTGAGTAATTGAAAGGTCCAGCTTCTTTAATGATGGCAAGTCACCGATAGAGGTGGGGAGTATGCTCACACCGTAGCAGCCACGCAAAGAGCAGCGCTCAAGCTTCACTAGCCCTCCAATTTCATCAGGCACATGTTCATTGAGCTTACAATCGGTGATATTCAGTTCACGCAAGTGCGTTAACTTTCCAATGGAGTTGTCTATTTCCTTCAACCTCTCATAATTATGAAAAGTCAACCTCTCTAAAGTTGAGTATCTAGACAAGTCTAGCATTCTCTTAATGCAATGACATTTTACAAGAGAGAGACTTTTAAGTTTGGTTTTCATCTACAAAAAGGAAGTATAAACACTATAATTGATATGATTGTAGAACCTATGAATTATACTTTAAAAATTTAAAGTAATGTTTTTTTTTTGGTTACAATACAAGCAGATGGGATTGATTAAAGTAATGCCTAAAGCAAGATATAGATTTTCCTTGAAGAATTTTTGTGAGAACTTTAGGCTGCATCACAAAAGGTTGGAAGTCAAAAAATTTGTTTGAAAGGCTACAACAATAACTAAGGCATTTGATTATGAAATGGCAATGGAAGAACTGACGAAACTTAATGAGAAGGCTTATGATTGGTTGCCCCATAAGCCTCCAGTACAATGGAGCGAGTTCAACTTCGAGATGAGCTCAATATGTAGTCTTTCCTTGACCAATTAAAGTGAAAGCTTCAGTAAGAGTATACATTGATGCGAGGGGCAAGCCTATTATCACAATGCTTGAAGCAATAATAGTGCATCTCACGGAGAAATTCACACGCACTAACTAAATTGGTCCAGTTTGTCCTAGGATCTATGAGATATTGGAGCTTTAAAAGTGATTTTCAGCATCATGGATTCTTAGCTGGAATGGGAATGATCAATTTGAATTGAGTGGGCCATTTGGAAACAAGAGAGTTGTTAATATTAGAGTCGAAACTTGTTTAATCCTTTGCTACCATTGCTATCATGTTGTGGTAGCTCATATACACGAGGGAAGAGCTTGAAAAATGAGTTCTTATAATGACACTCATTGTGGTCTAATCCACCACAATTCTCATGTAGGATTGTGGTATTCTGCCTCTTCAACTTTGTTCCTGCAAACTCTCGCCCAACTTTCTTCTTTCTTTTCCTCAATTTATCATTAGTTGTTTCATTCACTTCGCTCTTTCTTTAAATTTTGTATCAACTTGCTTGGACACATTTATTGCTAGTAATGGTTCTCTAGAAGGCGATGTTTACTTGAAATCTAAAGTATGCACAACATGGCTATAGGTCTACATGAATGTTTCCTACACAACATGGCTATAGGTCTGCATGAATATTTCCTTATTCAAATATGTGGGAACTCATTTCTTAGACTCTTCCCTCGCATTCATAAGAACTGCCACAACATGATAGCAAGGGATTTCGCTAATATCCCATCTTCAATAATATTAACAACCATATTATCTCCAAATGGCCCACTCAATTCAAAATTTTCCTCCACATTCCAACTAGGAATCAGTGACATTGAAAACCTGCTTCTAAAGCTCTAATATCCTGATTTCTAGGAAAGATAACGCAATTGTTGTTCGTCATTTCATCCCTTTACTTATAAATATTTTCTATGAGTTGCACTCTTATACATGCAAGCATTATGGGGATTGGCCAGTCCATAATATCAAGGGTTAATATCTTGAAAAATCCCAAAATTAGTACACACGTGACAAATATACCCAAAACTATTTTTTTTTACTTTCAAAAACTCTAAACTGGTACACTTTTGATAAATTTATCCCAAACTAGTATATTTGTAACAAATTTATTTTATGTTAATTTCCATTAAATTTTATTGTCAAATTACTAAGTTAAACTACATGTGATGGTTAATTGGTGTACCGATTTAAGATTTTACTCTCTATTTATCATAGTTGTATTATTTTTGTGGTATGAATTCAATTTAATGGAAGGTATATTTGTTATATATATATCATTTTGGGATTTTTGGCGATCAAATAAATTAATTTGGGGTAAATTTGTCGCGAATGTACCAATTTAGGATTTTTTGCAATTATTTTGGGTAAATTTATCACATATATGCCAGTTTAGGATTTTTTTTGAATTATTAACCCTAACATCAATGAACTTTTGTTAAAACTTTCACACCAATTTTTCAGAAAATGTTAAATTTTGAGCTTGTCCTAAAAGGGGACTTGCTCTATTACACTAGAGGCCTTTGGAACATCCAATGAAAAACTCTCATCAACTACCTTAGGCTTTCCCACTACTATTTCAAAATTACATATCCAAATTGCCTTAGTGGCCTTAGAAACCCAATTTTTAATTTTCTCCTTTATGACGCAACTCAAAATTCTCATAAAGATGCCTCAAGCAAACTCTATATTTGGCTTGAGGCGTTAGATTTGTTAGTACTTGGAACAATGTCTTTTGCTTATCACACAAAAAAGTTCAGTGCTTAAATTTTTTTTCCAAGGTCTGTACTCCCTAGGTTTTGTTATGATACTCACAAGCTAATGCCATGTCTTGTATGTTTCTTGTCCCACTACTACTCATGCAAAGGGATAAATCTAATTGTTGCCAACTATACCCATAACTACTAGACGCATGACGTTCTATACTGATGATAATGGTAATCATCAAACCCCACAAAACTCCTACATCCTTCTTGGAAAACCTCTCAATGCATCTAGACAAACATAAACTCATTTACACTTGAATTGATCTTGACATTTCTCAGTCTCGATTACACATGTGGATCCCAAATCGGCATAAAAAAGTGCTTGGCAGTAGCCAAAATCGTTCCTCCTTAGTTATGATCATACCCATGGGTGTAGCCCTAGTTTTGTAGATCGTAGCCCTTGACAGCTTGAAACCATTCTTTTATTCCATAATTATCTTCATTGAAGCACATTGCTCACCATGTAGGATTGTTTCTCAACCAATCACAATCCTTGCTTATAAGTCATTTACTACTTAATGAACATTCAAATCTCTATTACAAGTATGTAGATGCTTGAAGGTTTTAATTATAAAGTATGCTCTCTCTGCACTTTAGAAGCATATATGAGCCAATCACACCCCTAAGAACACATTGCCCTCGACTTATTTGTTCATTTAATGAAGCTTTCCCATCTTCCGTTTTTTTTATGACAGTTCATAATAGACTCTTTAAACTTCTTAGCATCACTTAAGCACATTCCCAAGCTGAAGATAAGACTCTTAATATCAACTCTAGCATCAAACTTAAGATGTGTATGCTAATTTGGGTTTCTCATACTCAAGATATCTACATTATTAGCTAAAACATATACATACTCATCACTCTCTCCAGACTCCCTATCGCCATCCCTTGCCACTTCAAATCAATAATTGGCAAACTCATCTTCGTCAACACCTTCAGCTCCTCTATTATCAAACATAAAATAATTTACTTCTTCACATCTATCATTTGATACAAAATGGAATTAAAAATAATATTTCTGTGCAATACATGACTAAACATACCCCCGAAAAAATAAAACAAAAACAGCAAAAAACTACAAAATAGGGACCATTGTAGCACTCAGGTATCAAAATGACACCATTTGCAATTACATAATGCACACGTAGATACCACTTGCACTTGGAAGATGCATGTGAGTTCGCACAAAAGAAGAAACGATGCAAAGACAAATCTAACCAATCAAACCAAAGTAACACTAAAATAAAAACATAATTCTCATAACATCACTGTCATCAATCCATGCGACATGTGTTCGAGTTGTCGAAATGTAGCTTCAACTAGTTGCAATCGCTTTCTTTCCAGGTGAAGGTGCAACTAGTTGAAGGTAGGACTTGCTGCACTCCTAATTGGAATATTACGAGGATTTGGAGATTTGAGCCTACTTAAGGGAATAGAACAATTTTAGATTCAAATTTGGGAGATCCAGTTTAGATTTAGAAGATTTCAAACGAAGATGCCTTTCCAATGATGGGGGAAATGGCAGGTGAGATGCACGTGGTTGTCCAACGAAAATTTGTGCTGCCAGTGATCTACGAGGTCAATTGAGACGAAGTCACCAACTTCAACGACTTCTATGAGACAAACACCATTTTGGAGGTTACTTTGCAAAAATTGCCTTCAGGGGCTCTTTTTGAAAGCTTTCCCTAGCTCTGTAAAAAAGAACACTTTCGATCCTTGTGCTTTTCATGGTTGTGTTCCTTACCTAACAAGATAACACCTAAGCCCAAGTGTTTTCCTGTTTGGAACAAGAAAGAAAAATTGCACTCATCAGGACCAGATCTGAGAAACCAACTGATTTTCTACTTGAAATTGGCCTGAAATTGAACAGACTAGACCAGCCTGATTAGTCCTCGGTTCTACCCTAGACCGTTGCCCAACCACACTCATACACCAAGCAACCGTGTCCATGAACGATGCTGGCTAAGCAATTTTCATCAAGTTTCCAATCGTCAAAGACTTAGATTATTGCCAAAGAAAAGCACAAGAACCAGGTTTATAATAAAAAGAATCCTGGGGATCCAACTGAACTCCCCAACTATTGAGTTACGCTCATGAATATTGAGGTTGCCACCATGCAAACCACAACTGATATGCATCCTGTCTTTTTGTGCTAAATTCTGCACAGACGGTTTCAGCATACAAAATTTTATAGAAGATAGACTAAGGTACAAAAAGGAGAAACTATAGCTTGAGCCTCAAGAGAGATGAAGGTACATAAAGGTGAAACTATAGCTTGAGAGAGACAGAGGCACAAAAAGGATTACAAGAAGTTTAGGTTCTCCCAGGTTCACTAGAAAAGTTGCGTCGACCAACAACTATTTCAATTTTTGTGGAATTTGGTATACAGTGAAGTAGAAAGTTGGTTAATGATGCTAGTATGTCTACTCAGAAAGTCATGAAAATGTAATAAATTGTGTGGTCTGTTTTCAGGTTGAACATCTGCCAGAGAAAATCCTATTAACAACATTGACTGGCAAGGCATAGGCTGGGTCTGTGGCTTTAAGTCCTGGATATTCAAGAAGGGAAAGACCTGAAATCACCACCAAGAAAGAAAAACCTTAAGAATTCAATGAGCACCCTATGTCACCAGTTACCATTTAAATTCTTCACCAATAAAGACAACCTCATATCCTTCAGGGATGACTTTGAAATTAATTAAATATAATTCAGATAATATATTTTGTCAGGTAACAATTTAAAATCAATGGATGAACAGACATCCATTTCCGCTTTCAGCATGATATTACGAACTCCTATCCTGAATTCACTGCTAATTTAATTTGATAAAGCCAATTCAACAAGGAGGAGAAGGCAAAGGAACACGGCAAAATCCAACTATTCCTTACCAGCCACTCCAAAATATGTATGGAAAATGTCCACGGCATCATCTGGTCGATCAGAAATTCCACCATTTTCAGTGTCCTGAAAGAGAAGGTCATAAATGAACATTGTTCCCCCAAACTCAACATTCAGGCAGTAACTCAAATCCTAGAAGTTTTCAATTCAATCATAGAGGGTGCAGTTAAAGAACCTGACAGTCTAAGATGAATTTGATAAGCTTTTCTTTGTCAATCCAGTGAACTCTGTCAATCATAATCAAGCTAGAAAGCACCCACCAGGAGTAGCAGACCTGAAACCATGCAACTAGTTCAGTACATAATTTGACAAAATGGTCCGCATATAATAGCTTATCTTATTTGATACCCACGTCAGCAAGTTTTTCAGGGCGGCCATTTAAACCTCCAGATTTGACTTGTCGTTCGCATAACCACCAGCCAAGAAGGTCCTTGTCAATGTGATGTAGTGAACCCGTGATAGCCAGAGCACCCACACAACAAAATACTGCAAATGTAACCAAGTAAATCTCCACTGCAGATTGTACTCTAGTTCATAAACTCAAATCATTGAAACAAAGAAGGAAGCCACTTCAATGTTGGGCTTTCTAAGGAAGGGAAGGATTGGGGCGGGTTTGCCTCTAACTTGTGCTTCTACCTTTAGGGTCTTCAACCATTTTGTCATTTGGCATCAAGAAGTCAAAATCCAATTTTTCAAAGCTAGAAGTAGACATAGAAGCTCATTCCTCTAGTTTTCAGCTTGTAACATTGAGGACAATGAAAGTTGAATATGATAAGAGAGTAGCCTACCAAGGCTAGGCTGATAACCAACATATTTATCTCCATTAAAACAATAAGTAACTATTTTCCTTTTAAATCCATTAAGACTTCTCTCTTCCCTTCATTTTTCATACTCCATATCCTCTCATCTTTCTCATATTTCAATCATCTCTCCCTAACAGTGAAGATGCACATACTTTGATGGAGAAAATCGGGAATAACCAAACTTTTGGAAAGGAAAAACCTACTGCTTTTAATGGTGGAATAAAGTCCAAGCCAGCTCATTCATTTTGAATAAAATCCTCGAAAAGATATCCAGCTTTGCAACCATTTTGCAGTGCATATTTAATTACCAAAGGCCCAGGTTTCCTTCTCACTCTAAAACAGTATGCAATATTGGTTAGATAGGACCTAGAATGGAATCCTTCACCAACACAATTAGGAGACGACCTTTTATATAAGCAAATACATAACTTAATAAGCACCAATCAGAAATTAGAAACCAACGGAAGAGCTTGAGCGTAAGGTTATGACATACTTTGGCCTGCATGAGACTCTGCACCAGGAGTGCAACCAAACCCGCCATCCAAAGTTTTGCAACTCACTATATATCTGACAGCCTTCTCCACATTTATTGAATCCAACCGTTTTAGTATCGCAAGACAACATACGGCACAATAAGAGAACCTTCGAAGAAAAAAAGGGGTGAAAGGGATGTCAATTATTTAAGAAACATCCTCAAGAAGAATATAAATTTTAATTGATCAAAGACAAGGGCAAGACACCGAGTATCAACTTCTCCCCATATATCCCCAGAGAAAGATCCATCTTCATTCTGCAGTGCTCTGATGTCTGAATCATAGTTCAGGCATAACAGTGTAGAGCATTTAATACCATTATCTAAAAATAGCAACTTGGATCTCCATAGAGAGAGGCCCCTCATCAATGTTTGACTAGCAATACACACACAATATAGTAACTGTAATCAAAATTTTATAACATATGAATAGTTAACATAATCTGACCTCTTACATGCAAAACAGAGCCTAAGATAAGTTTATTAATCTCATGCAAAAACTTAAAATCATAAAATAACACTGAGGAACTTGCATCTATGGTAAGATTTTGTCAAACTAGGACACTTCATTCCAAAGGATACAATCTGTCACCTTGTTGATGTCAAGAACATCTAACTTATCAAAAAGGGCCAAAACTTGCACGGCACTGAGTGTATACAGCAGATGCGGATCGTGTCCAATGTTTCCACCAAACCCACCTGAAAAAGGTGACATTCGCACTTTGCCCTTTAGAGCAAAGTTATCAAAAAATGAATAAAGCAACACTAATCGCCCCTAAGATATGGTCATTATTGTAATAGAGAGGATTTGTTAATTACAAGCTAAAATGTTTATCATTCTTTCAAAAAAGAATTATTTGATTGGAAAATGTGGAGCAGAGGTTCTGTTAACTGCATGTTTTTCGTGGGTAATCAATAAAAGAAGCCAAGAGACAAACCAGACTCATGCTGGCATTGCAGGATCCACGAAACAACTTCATCTGAATCCACTGTGTCAAGTTTTCCAAGAAGATCTAGAGTGGTCAATCCCCAATATGCTCCATTCAATCTCAAGTGCTCCATAACCACTGACTCAAAACTATCCTTTTTCTGAGTGCAAGATCAACCCAAAAACTCAAATCAGTAAACTCCAACATGCTGAATGGCAGGTCCAAATAAACCAAGTCATTCCCAAAAAACTGGCAGGAAGTGGAGAAGAGAACAAGAAGAGAATTGTAAAAATTTCATACCTACCTTTTCAACAGACAATATGTACTTGACATGTTTATCGCCAGCCAGCTCCCCCATCTGTCAATAAGAGACAACATATCTATGAACGTGGAATCAAACCTTACACATGCCACATAAGATCTCAGAAACTAAAGTGCAAAAAGTATACAATTACGAAACTTTGTGAGGTCATCAAGGATCGTAAGGATCCTATAAATTTAACAACAGATTATGTTCAGATTTGTTTTGAACAATCGCATGCATATAAAAAATGAAAAGAGGGAACGAAGCTCATCTCCATTTCTAATAGGAGAAGATGTGCCCATGATCAAATTACTCGCATTCCCAATATCTGACTCAAGCGTAAGATAGTCTCCAGTTCAAAGAAGGAAGGCCATTTAGACCAACAAGCAAGTTCAACGGGAGCAATTCAACGGACGCCCATCAGCAATTACGACTTGAAAAACAACTACGACATAACATTTCTGAAATCTCAACTTCACCTACTTACACTACTATCTATCTTGATTACCACAAGAGATCTCCCTTATTTTCTTGCCATCCGAGCTAGAAACCGCACAACTCCAGGTTAAAGACGATCTAATCAGCAAAAAGAGTCGCAACATCCACGAAAAACCAATGCAAATTAACTTAAAAGGAACAAAAAGAATCAAATTGAAGAACAGAAGCACCCGGCGCGAAGATTCAAAGCGGAAAAACACGCAGAAGTTCCCAGAAGACCTTACCAGTCGATCGACAAGACGAATTTGAGTGAAAATGAAGATGTGGGTTCGAATCAGAAACCCGAAAACGCTCTTCTTTCGACTGAAGATTCCGATTCTTCCAACTCCCCTGGACCGCTGGCTTCCTTTCGCGACGGGCTTCGATCTTCTTGAGGAACGAAGGGCTTCTTTTGTTTCGGAAATCAAAAGCTTAAGAGGCTTTGGGGCCGACAGAATTTGGGCCCATTTTATTGGCTGGATTTTACGGTCTATTATTATATAAAAAAATATAATATTTTTTTTCGGTCCACTCAACTAAGTATTTTTCTCAAGAGAGGCTAGTATTGGTTGCGTCGAATTTTAATTGAGTTGATCGAGTTTCGGTATAATTTCCCCAGTTCCATGTACCCACGTAGTATAGTACAAGCATGACACTAATTTAACCTGACATTAAAACTATAAAAGTGCCCTTTGATATCACTTTGTATTGGAAATTGACGCTAGGGGTCCCATTATTTTGCAGAGAACATTTTCTTCATTTTTGCAATCTTGGAAATTGACACTAAGGGTCCCATTATTTCGCAGAGAACATTTTCTTCATTTTTGCAATCTTGGAAATTGACACTAAGGGTCCCATTATTTCGCGGAGAACATTTTCTTCATTTTTGCAATCTTAGCTTGCTTAGGAAAAATGAGTCAATAAAGAAGATTTACATACCAAAGCTTTAATTTAAAAATATTATTTTCTTTTTGAAAGAATCGAAAAATGTTTTCCAAAGTATGATTAGGTATCAGTGTTTGAACCCGAAACTATATGTTTGGGCACAAAAACCCCAACATTGGTTATGATATCTCGATATTGAGGATGATCTCCTGACGGCCAAGCTCAAGACCCTAGTGCTCTGACTTGGACCCTTAGCCCCCAAACCTAGGTCCATCAAACCGAGGCCCAAACTCTTAGTGCCTGTACTTGATACTCCAATATCCAAACTCTGGTCCATAAAGGCCGTACGCAAGTCCTTGATGCTCAAGCTCTAGTCTTAACCCTTAGGGCCTACTCCACAAAGACCATGTGTGGGTCCTTGAGCTTGAGTTTTTGGTTAACAAAACATTTGTTTTTATACAAATATTTATTAAAAAAATAATATTTTAAAAAATTTTCGAAAGATTTGATTTTTTATTATTTGGTTTTTTTTTTCTTTTTTTCTCTCCTTCTTCCGCTGGTGCCTGCCTCGGCAACTGTTGGCAACCCAGCGTTCGGCCTCAACATGGGCCAATGAGCTCAAGGCTCGACTGAGGGTGACAAGCTTCGAGTTTAGTAGATCTAGGTGAGCTTGCAGCTCACCCGATCCTAGTAAGCTCGAGCTCAACCCATGTTAGTAAGCTTGCAGCTCACCCAATCCCAATGAGCTCAAGCTAGCTTATGGCTGTCACCGGCTATTGTCGAGGTTCAATAATTAGTGGAGGAAGAAGGAAAAAGAAAATCAAAGAAAATTAAAAATAAAGAAATTAAAAAAATTGATTTTTTTTGCCAAGATAAAGGTATGAGATTGAAATCATTTTTTGAATGAAATCCAAACACCAAAAAATGTTTTCAATCACATCAAACAAAAGAAAACTAAGTATTTTTCGTGAAAGATAATTTTCCAGAAAGTATTTTTTCTTTATCATGAAGTTTTTTCACAAACAAACGCACCTTAAGAGTCCTTATACTTTGGCTCAATGCATAATGTCATCTTTGGACTTTTAGTTTGTTCATTTTGATTCTTGAACTATTCCTAAATATTTAATGTAGTCTCTAAAATTTCAATTTGTTCAATTTAGTCTCTCAATTTTCTATAGCAAGTTCAAGTAAGTCCTTTGGTACTATTCACAAGTTTTCATAATTACACAATTGCTAAGATTTTAAGATATCTTATCATTTCAATCATTTAAAAAAAAAAAAAAACATCATTATTCTTTTACCTTTTTGGTCTTTGTAAATATCATAATGGTTTCATTTAAGTAAATTTTAGCTTATGATCTCTATAATAGTAAAAATCTATGTGTTTTATCGGTTTGTTGTTCCTACTGTTTTAAGTCTAAATGTTTTAATAAGGATATGTACAAACAATATTAATCTATATATAGATATTCATAATTATAACAATCTAATTTTGTTCCTTAATTTGTAGATTGATAAAATTTTCGATAATCCAAATCATGTTCCTAATTTTTAAGATTGATAAAATTTTCAAAGTTTAAAGTTTTCTAAACAATAAGGATCAATATAAGTACAAATATCTATAAATTAATTATTTTTTTTTTTTTTTTTGGTTAATACCCTAAAAAACCCCAAACTAGTACACCTGTAACAAATTTACCCCAAACTATTTTTTTGACCATCAAAAACCCCAAACTGGTATACCTTTGACAAATTTACTCCAAACCGGTACATTTGTGAAAAATTTACCCTCTGTTAGTTTTTATTAAATTTATAGTCAAATTATTAAGTTAAATGACACGTGACAGTTGATTGATATATTAATTTAGGATTTTACGCTCCATTTGTCATAGTTTACAATTTTTGTGATTTTTTTTTTGTATTAATCCAATTTAGTGGAGGGTATATTTGTTTACCAGTTTGGAGTTTTTTGCGGTCGAATAAATTATTTTGGGGTAAATTTGTCATAAATGTACCAGTTTATGGTTTTTTATGGTTAGTCGGGGTAAATTTGTAACGGGTGTACCAGTTTGAGGTTTTTCATGGTCAAAAAAATAGTTTTGGGTAAATTTGTCACATGTGTACCAGTTTGGGGTTTTTCAGGGTATTAACCAATTTTTTTTTTTTATAGATATTCTTATGAGAATGCCTAAATGTCAAACGTTAGAAATATCAACTTGATACAACACTTTATGAAGATCTACTTGTATGCTATGGGGATCACAAGCTAAAATTTACTTAAACTGAGCTATCACAATGGTTATAAAGACAAAAATAGAATCAAAAGATGGCATACTTGTTGTTATAGGGGAATGATCAAAATGAAAAGATATTCTATAATCTGAATAATAATGTAATTATGAAAACTTATGAATAGCATTAAAGGACTGCTTTGATATTGTTAGAAACTTGAGGAACTTGATTAAATAAGTCAAAAGTTTAGGGATTACATTGAGTATTTAGAAATAATTCAATGACCAATCAAAAGTCCAAATATGACGTTGCATATTTGGCCAAAATTTAGGAATTACTAGCATCATTTCTCCCTATTAACATATTTCGAACAAAAGCTGTAAAAAAAAAAAAAATCTTTCGAACAATGCCCTATCAAAATCAAATGATTAGATAATAAAATAGATAAAACAATAAACACACATAGGGAAATCAACTTCTCCATTGAACAAGTTGTGAAATAAGAAAGATGTGCAGAAGAGCGTAATTGGGTATATTTTGATATATCATAATGAAAATTACATCAACTTATTTATAGGTTTTATGAAATGGCTAAATAAGATAACATATCAATCAAGATATGCACAATTAAAAAACTATCTTTGTACAGTCTTGAGACATGTAGAAAACCATAAAAAATTATCCCAAAAATCTCTAACATCCCTCTCAAAGTCAAGGTGCATTAAAGATGTCAATTTCAATTTAAATACAAATTAGAACAATATCCAATGGCTAAGATGTGGTAGATGAGGTGGTGTCTGGTAGCTGTTCATCGCGAAACTTCCAATTGGTCTGAGAGTGACAAGTTTAGTGACAGTGTTGCTTCTCGAAACCCCACATAAAACGTCAAGAATCGAAGGAGAATAGGATGTGGCCTATGTGGCTAGCTTGCAACTCAAGGTCCACCAGCTCGGAAAACCATGATGGCCGTAAGTTTCAAGCTCGAGCTCAAGTGATCATGGTGGTTATGAGCTTTGAAGTAGATCTAGCAGCAAATCGCAAGCTTCGAGCTCAAATATTTATGGGCCATGAGCTTCAAAGCCAAATTTGGTTGTAGAGGCTGCAAGCTTTGATCTCAAACAGACATGGCCATGAGTTTGGAGCTCGAGCAGCCATGGTGGCCAAATTTGGCCATGGCAGCCACAACCTTCGATGCCATGTTTGGTCATAGCAGCCGCAAGCTTCAAGCTCAAGCAGCTATGACTGCTGTGAACTTCGAATCCAGATTTGGCAATAGTCGTCACAAGGTTCGAGCTCAAATGACCATGGCCCACTAGCTTTGAGCTCGAGCTCAAGCAACCATGGTGGTGGCAAGCTTCGAGCTCAAATGACCATGGTTGTGAGCTTAATGCTTGAGCGGCCATGGCTGCCATATGGCTTCTACTCAATGTTCCTATTATCCATATTAGTATAAATCAATGGAAAAAAGTAGTGACATAATAGGAGGACGAGCAATGACCCTTTTAAAGAGTATAGGGATGATTTTGGACAAAAAAAAAAAAAAAGATACAAGGACGTTCTTGAATTTTCGGCAAGAATAAACGGACAATTGGTGCCATTTCACTTAATATTTATACAAATAAAATGCGTATGTGTGAAATGGACTTAATTAAACAATCAAGAGAGAATGCATAGTTATTGTAGGATTTTGACAATTTTTTCTTGCAAAACAATGCGTAGAGGATGAAACAATATTTGTAGACAAAATATGCTACGTATAAATATCTTCCATCATCAGAAATGTAAAGAGCGATAGAAAGAAGAGACTACAAATCAATTTATAGGTGGATTCACAAGGCAAGCGCCTCATACTTCAATTCTATTTGGATGAAGGAAAAGAAAAAGAAGAAAAATATGAAAAAATTTAAAAATAGTTTACATCGATCGTAGATAGTCTGACCATTACACAGAATGGCTAGTGCTTATTGGACTATCGTATTAATGATTTTCGACCAAAATTGACCGGATGATCTACATTAGAAAATCATTAAAAAGTTGAAGACTAAATTTGTCAAATTGAAAAGTTTATAACTAAATTAACCCCACACAATAGGTCTATGACTTTTTGAATGATTTTCCTATCTAACAACAAGACTGAATCCACTAATTATGAATGGAATTGCCTCTCTAAGAGGAACTGAAGCTCACTCGACGAGTACCTCGACTTTACTTTACACGCAAAGCACTCTAAACAATAATGACATTGACACTCTCTTAGAGAATTAAGAATATATATATATATATATATATATATATATATATATATATATATATATTAAAGAATATTAAAGAATAAGCAAAGTAAAAAAAAACAAGAAGCTTTGATCGCGTTTTGATCTTCTCGGCCAACTTTCAACAATCACTTTGATGCAATAAAGCCTTCAAAAATCACTTTCTCGGCCAACCCTCCAACAATTACGTTGGAGTCTTCATATAGGTCATGTCGCGGCTTGCCCAACGGTCTTGAGATCAAAGGTTTTACTCGGCAAGGAGCAAATATGTTGTTGGAAAAGGAGTTTTGGAAGTTTTGGGCCAACTCCAAAGTTTTCTTTAAAGTATGAGATGGAGTAACTGTCAATCAATTTAAAAAATTAGGCTGATTGGAAACTAGGTCCACGTGTAATATTGATCATTTGCGAAAGCCAATGAAACCTGTTGTCGAAGGATTCATTTATGTGTGGGGAGGGCTCAGACTTCCCACAACGCTCTTTCAGTACCACATTTTCCAATTTCATCCTCTAAATTCAATTCTCAAATAATTCCTAACATTACTTATGCGACTAATGATATTTTTAGAGATGTCATCAGGAAAATTCCTTTGTCATTTTATGCCCACAATGTTGCTGGCAACCAAAACACCTTCCCTTCGAGCTTGACGGCCCCTCTTAACAATATCCATGTCGTCCAGGAAACAAATCGTTTTTTGTGGTTTGGCTTGGTTTCAACTTTTTTAAAGCCAAACCAAACTGCGATACTGCATTGTATAAATTGATTGATATTGCTAATTATTTTTACCATTTATACATGAAATAGCTATTTAAATAGGTTTGATTTTCACTTTGTGTGAATTTATGAATTGTTGTCAACGCAGAATGCTGATACCTAAATTTTCTGAGATTACACATTTTTTGCATCCTCATTTACGGCATTTAGATAGTACCCACATTTTGTTAGGAATAATGCATTCGCACCAAAGAAAACGTGAAACCTGACTACCAATTTCATTTAAATTAGTCCGCTTGTGAATTGAATTTGAGTGGATCCCAACACGCAAAATGTGCCATGAATTCATCTGAACTTCCGAGTCCAAGCCCGCACGACCGTGGCTCCCTTTCATGGGCTCGACCAAGCGGGAAATATGCGACAGACTTATCCGACCAGCACAAGTGAAAAGGAATTATGCTGCACGTGTGAAAAGAAAGACGAAAGAAGAAAGGAAATAAAATTAAAAACCTGCGTGGATTTTTGTGTTAGTTCATGTTGATTGTTCCTCGTGTCTCAGCAAGCATAAACATGGAAATATAAATAATCCACATGATGTGATTCAATTTGAACACTTCAGACCTGTAACAGCGTAAAAGAATATTTTTATTTTTATTTTTATTTTTATTTTTATTTTTAATAAATATTTAATTTCGGCAATTAGTATAGATGTACTCATCCACCCTTTATTTCGCATATTGTGGAATGGTTTTGCTTTAATTCATAGCATTGTATCGCTTTAGTTCTCTTTATTTTCTGGTGTTTATTAACTCGTTCCCACAAGAAGTTTAGGTTGAAATTCCAACGCAACATAGTCCAAATTTTCACGAAAATCTGGGTTTATATAACATATTATTTTGGTATCTAGTTTCTAGTTCAAATTTATCTCAGCACTTAGTTATTTTTTAGTTTTATTTCGTTTCACTATAATATATATAGAAGGGGTTAGATTTTATTAAAAAAAAATATACATCTAGGAGGATAATTTAGGAATCATGCATAATCATAAATAGATTTTGTTTTCTTAACATTGCATTGCACTTTATATAGCATCAAGTAGATTTTATTTCTTGATGCAATACTTCATTTTAGGAAAGTAGTTTATAAATATTCATGAAGTATCAGTTATTTACTTTCTGGTTTTAAGCCATAGTTTATTTTGGAGATTTTACACAGAGTTTCTATTAATAGCTCAAGGGGCATGTCCCGGAACTTTATAACAAGGCTTTTATTGATTTTTTTTCCCCGATACGGCTTGGGTCCTTTATTTTCCTACCTTTTATTTGCTCTATTTGTCTCAGTATTAGTGGATTTTATACGTGTTTGCTTGAGTGAATTTATGCATGATCGCCTGCCTTCCTCAACATTGAGAATAAAATGGGTAACTAAGATTGGGAAGACCACATGAATAATTGTTTTAATAGAAAGTGAAAATATACAGCATTGGGCTTGAGATATATCTTGCCTAATCAAGTCTCCTGACCCACAAATCTCATGTTTGCAGAAGTAAGATGGACTCCCGCATTTTACTTGACTCCTAATTGGTTCATAAAAAGTTAGTGGTGACTCTCAATCGAACGAAATAATTAATTGAAACAAGTTGAGATTGATCGTGCCAAGAGCAAGCATCACCTCCCAAGAGGGGTCATTTGTGCTTGCTTGGTGATCCAGCAACTTCCTCGGGGATCTCGCTTTGGAAGTTTCGTGACATGGAACTTGGTTTTTTCTCATAAAATTACAAATGATGAAGAGGAAAACTAAAGAAGAAAGAACGATTAAGCCAAATCAAACCCAAAAAAAAAAAAAATGGTCTGGCTTGGTTTGATCTTTAACTATAATACAGTCTAGCTTGGTTCCTCTTTTCTTCAAACCGTATTTATTATTGAAAATAAAACAAGTGATTGAATAAAATATACAAAATAAGAAAATAAATCGGATATCAAATTTACGTGATTTGATTGTGTGATCTACGTTCACGAGGAAAGGAGCACACAATTCCATTATAGATAAAATTACAATGCAATGAAGATTATAATTTTATTCAAGTCATTCAGATACCCTTGGTGTTTTTATCCCTTAAGTACGACTAATAACTCTATGTTTTTTACCCTCATAATTTCTTTTGAAATAATATCTCAATTTGCATATTAACACAATATTTAATCAACTTTAATTTTGACTAACTTCACGAAGAAAACTTTTTTGAATCAAACCCTTAAGAGGAAATTTTCAATCTCCTCAGTGCAGTCCTCGGAGCTCTCATTAAGAGCCCTTCCTCTTCGAATTTAAAGAGAAAATTCAATAGAAGAAAATAAAGAAGAAGAAAGGAAACAATGACTGGCCATCGTTAAAAGACACCATTACTGCAACTTTCTTCGTCGTTTTCGTTTCCCTTCTGTACTGTCCAATGTCAGCTGTGGCCATTATCAGTCTGTCTTTTTCCCTTTCTTCGGCCAAGCAAAGTCGTCCTCTTATGGTCAAGACCAGCACGGCCTCTCTTTCTTTCCACGCCCAAAATCAGATTTTTTTTTTTTTAATTCAAAATGATACATCTCCATAATTGTATTGAACCGACCAAAAAACTGTTACATCTCCATAATTGTCCTCCATCTGATTTTTTATGAAGCCATCAACTTTATTCACTATTAATCAAAAGCTGCGGTTGCTGTCAAGTTGCCTGTCCGTAACTTACAATCAAATCTCATGAGTCATGCAATACAAAAGTCTAAAATGATGTCTATCACTACCGAAAGTGGCGTCAGACTTCGGGTGTTCAAATCAAGAATTTTATCTATCATATCTCACATTTAACAGCCTTTTCTCCTTTAATAATGTAACGCGCTTGCTCTTCTTTTGTAAATTTCTGAAGGAGGATGATATGGTGGAGAAGCTCTTCCCATTAATGAAATGTAATGTTATTATTGCTAAAATGTCCAAAGCAAAAAAACAACGGAAATTTGACTAACAGTGAATCACTCACTTGAAATAAACGCATTTAACTTAAACTTTTCTTTAGGAATATTTTTTATTATGCATTTATATGGATAAATTCCATTTTTATCTATATAAATATGTTTAACCATAGATATAGTTATAAACTAATTATAAATGATTTAAATGTTTGAAAATCAGATTTTTTTAATTAAAAAAATGGTCATAAATCCAA
Source organism: Eucalyptus sp. ANBG9806169 (assembly GCA_014182395.1). Taxonomy (NCBI): domain Eukaryota; kingdom Viridiplantae; phylum Streptophyta; class Magnoliopsida; order Myrtales; family Myrtaceae; genus Eucalyptus; species Eucalyptus sp. ANBG9806169. The sequence continues at coordinate 18,845,327 of CM024579.1, read as the reverse complement.
AAGTTCAAATGCACTAAGAAGAAACTCCAAAGAAATTGGGCTTGTGAAAAGGTAGACCTCCATCGTTGTTCAAAAAAAAAAGAAAAAGGTGGACCTCCATAATTGTCCTTCATCTCATTTTCTCTGAAGCCATCCACTTTATTGACCATAAATTGAGAGCTGCAATTGCTGTGAAGTTGTCTGTTCGTAAGTTTCAATTGAATTACGTGAGTCACGCGATACAAATGTCCAAAATGATGTCTCTCACTGAAGAAAGTGGCACCGGACTTCGGGCATTCAAATCAAGAATTTCATAATTTATTTCTCATAATAAACATCCTTTTCTCATTTTCTAATGTTATGCGTTGGTTCTTCTTTTGTAAATTTTTCAAGAAGGATGATCTGGTGGAGAAGCTTTTCACATTAAGAATGTAACAACAGCTCTTCCCATTGATGAATGTAATGTCGTTATTGTTTCTGAAATGTGCAATCTAACAGAAATATAAGAGCTGCGCATTCGAAATGAATTGAGGCTGATTCAAGTTCTGATATATGTAAATAGTTTGTCAACATGGAAATTTGTCACCTTTTCTCAATTAATAGTGTTTGTCATTGTGGCAGCTATGGGAATTTTATCACGTCAGTTGTTAATGAGATTGTGATCAAGGTGAAGACAAGACAAAGGCAAGTGACCAAAGATTTAGTTGGAATGGAGGATTGAATAGCAACAATAGACAATTTATCAGACATCACTTTTGATGGTATGCGGTTCATTGGAATCTATGGGTTGGGTAGCATCAGCAAAACAACACTCACCAAGGTTATCTTCAACTAGCTATATCCTTGCTTTGGGAAAAATTGCAACTTTCTCGTTGACACAAGGGAAATGCTAAAAACCAAGGGCCTAGTCATGCCACAAGAAAAATTATTTTCCGATATATGTTATTCTAGAGTGACTCGTGACATTGACATGAATGTTAACACAAGATTTAATTGACTTCATTTTGTGTAATTTCACAAAGAACAACTTTTTGAATCAAAACTTTTAAGAGGAAATTTTTAATCTCGTTGTGCAGTCCTTGGAGCTCTCATTGAGAGCTCTTCCTCTTCGTATTCACAGAGAAAATACACTAGAAGCAAATAAAGAAGAAAGGAAACAACGAGCAAATTTCTTCATCGTTTTCCTTCCCCTTTTGTCTCGTATCAGCGGTGGCCATCATCAATCTCTCTTTTCCCTTTCTTCAGCTGAGCAAATTCATCTCTTATGGTCAAGACCAGGAAGGCCTCTATTTCTTTCCACGCTCAAAGCAACACCATGATGGGATGGCACCATGGCCATGGACAGGCCATCATTGCATTTCCTCTCACCACTCTTGATTAGAGGTTGAGTGTCGATAAGTCTCTTTCGATCCGGTTTAATCCGGCTCCGACTTGAGATACATTTCAATGTTAATATAATTAGGTTTGGCTGATGTCCAAACCACACTAATTATATCATGTTCACATTCTAATAGTTTTCAATAAGACAATAAGTGTTGTAAAAGATTTGCTTTTCAATATAAAGGCACATATATTGCAATATTTGTGGGGTTGAAGGTAATTAATTATGATAAAAAGTAAGTCTTTAAGGGGAAGAGATCAAAACAAATACGTCATAGTGAGTAGTAAGCATACTGTTAGGTAGTGCTTAGGTGGAGCATTTTATGGTGAATGTAGCAAATCCAATCTCAATAGTTTGAAGGAAAATCTTCTAATTGTCCAAAGTCTCATATGTCATAATGAGAGATATTCTTTAGGAATATTTTGTTATTATACATTTATATAGATTGTGATTTTATCTATATAAATATGTTGATTATAGATATAGCTATAGAATAATTATAAATGATTTAAACATTTGAAAAATGGAGTTTTTTTTTTTTTTTAATTCAAAAGTTCAAAGGCGCCAAGAAGAAAGGCGAAAGATATTGGGCGTGTGAAATGGTACACCTCAACCGACCAAAAAAAAGTGGTACATCTCCATAATTGTCCTTCATCTGGTTTTTTCTGAAGCCATCAACTTCATTCACTAGTAATTAAAAGCTGCAGCTTCTGGGAAGTTGCCTGTCCGTCACTTTCAATTAAATGTCGTGAGTCACGTGATACAAACGTCCAAAATGATGTCTCTCATTAACGAAAGTGGCATCGGACTTCGGGTGTTCAAATCAAGAATTTTGTGGTCATATCTTACAATAAATAGCTTTTCTCGAGAAAATATTAGGTGGTCCGGGACCGCCACGTTAGCGTGGTCCCGGACCACTCACGCCGCGCCACGTGTGCGGGGAGGGGGACAAAAGAGAGAAAGAAGAGAGAGAGCGTCAGAGAGGTGGGCAGAGAAAGAGGAGAGAGAGCTGGGCCCGGTTCTGGTCCTTTGTCCCCTCCCCGCACACGTGGCGCGGCGTGAGTGGTCCGGGACCACGCTGACGTGGCGGTCCCGGACCACCCAATATCTTCTCGCCTTTTCTCCTTTTTTTTTTAATGTAATGGACTTGTTTTTCTTTTATAAATTTCTAAAGTAGAATGATATGGTGGAGAAGCTTTTCACATTAAGGTCCGTTCGTTTCGCGGAAAATAATTTTCGGAAAAACATTTTTCAGATTTTCCGATGTTCGTTTCACGGAAAATGAATTCCTTGAGGAAAAATGTTTTCCATCAAAGGAAAAAAGTCTTCTAAAGTAAGGGAAAATGTTTTCCACTTTTCAAAAGTGGAAAACAATTTCCTCACTTTAGAAGTTGCCTGTCTGTCACTTTCAATTAAATGTCGTGAGTCACGTGATACAAACGTCCAAAATGATGTCTCTCATTAACGAAAGTCCCAGTGGCCACCCTTCCATCTTGGAAGGGGGAGGTTGGGGGTTCAAATCCCCACCTTCTCAGGGGGGATTGGGGTGGGGACGATTTTATTTCAGTGGGTTTTTCGGCTGACCCCACGCCCGGAGGAGGCAGCGAAAAGTCGAAAAGTGAGTGTTAGAATAGGATTAGCGTAAGACCGAAAAAAAAAAAAAAAAAAAAAAAAACAAAAGTGGCATCGGACTTCGGGTGTTCAAATCAAGAATTTTGTGGTCATATCTTACAATAAATAGCCTTTTCTCCTTTTTTTTTTTTTTTTTTTTTTTTAATGTAATGGGCTTGTTTTTCTTTTATAAATTTCTAAAGTAGGATGATATGGTGGAAAAACTTTTCACATTAAGGTCCGTTCGTTTCGCGGAAAATAATTTTCGGGAAAATGTTTTTCAGATTTTCCAATGTTCGTTTCATGGAAAATGAATTCCTTGAGGAAAATGTTTTCCAAAAAAGTATTCTAAAGTAAGGGAAAATGTTTTCCACTTTTGAAAAGTGGAAAACAATTTCTTCACTTGATCTCTCTTATCTCACACATCTACAAATCTTGACTTCCTCCTCTCCTTTATTTTTCTTCTTTTCTTTTTTCATTCGAATTATTTTTTAATTTTTTTTAATTCGAATTATTTTTAATTTCCTTTTTCTTTCCTTTTCCTTTTTTTCCCATCTTCTTCTTTCTTGGCTAGTCGTCAGACCAAGTGAACCTCAAGCTCGTCGATCTCAAACTCGCACTCGTCGATCTGGCAAGCCTCGAGCTTGACGCTCGCACTCGCCAATCTGGTGAGCGGAAAATATTTGCCTTACTAAACACCAGAAAATATTTTTCGAAACATTTTCAGGTTTTAGCCGAACACCAAAAAATATTATCATTTTCCTGAAAAATGACTTCTAGGAAAATATTTTCCGGAAATTACTTATTTTCCGCGAAACGAACGGACCCTAAGAATGTAATAAAAGCTCTTCCCATTAATGAATGTACTGTTATTATTGCTAAAATGTCCAATCCAAAAAAACAGTTAAAATTTGACGAACAATGAACTTCTCACTTGAAATAAATGCACTTAAACTTAAACTTTTCTATAGGACTATTTTCTTATTATGCATATATATAGATAAATTCCATTTGTATCTATATAAATATGTTTAACCATAGCTATAGAATACTTATAAATGATTTAAACATTTGAAAATCAGATTTTCTTTTAAACATTAGAATCTTTTTTAATCTTGAAAGAAATTAATGCTTACTTTTATATGTTAGAAGCATATATTATAATTGGCAAAATTGATCCGCGAATCGAAGGAAGGAAAGTACATGATATTCTCTATATTTTGCAAATATTGTTGTCTCTTTTACAAGAAATTGCTGGTGCCAAAAGAATCTTTCCATATGAAATTTGGAAAATTTGATCCGAAAAATCGTGAAGATTCGGCACCATTTTTGAAGGATCGAAAATTCTCCTCCAAGCGCAAAATTTGTGCAAATTATTAAAGAAGGAGAAAGTGGATGCACAGTACATGAGAAGAACTGTGATCATCTCATAAAGGCATTAAATTGAAAGGGAGTGTAAATCAAGTGTGAGAAAATCCTGATTAAGTCAATTTAATTTTTGACTCCTCTTGATTATGGAAGAAAAGATAATGTATATTAGAACTTGCTAAATTCTACATGATCTGGTTAGTATATTTCTTACTTCACTTACCTTTTGTCATTATAATCTCATATTTCCGTTATTGTTTTATTATGACGAAAAAGGTATGTGAAATTTATTTGTTGCATTTGTGATCATTGATATATATATATATATATATATATATATATATATATATATATATATATATATTTTTACCGATGTATATGGTATTTGATTCTATAAGAACATGAGCTATATTGCACTTATTTTATGTTCACCGTAGCATCTATAAGATGTTTATGAAAATTATGTTTCATGCTAAATATGTTTCGAACATTGTGTGTGAAGATGAGTTGAATAGCATATTCTCTATGTGATACTCCTTCCATTATTATTGTCTATTTTGTGATGCTAACAAAAAGGGAGAGAAAATGCAAGAAAAGCAAAATACTATATGCAAATGAAGATCTTTTGTGATCATGCTCAGGGGGAGCTATATAAAAATAGGAAGTTTTCTTGAATCTATTCTTATCTTGAACTTCCTTAATCAGAGTAAGGAATTTATTTACAAATCAAGGAATTTATTTACAAATCTTATTCACTCTGATTAGCTCGATATTCTGTAAGAAGCTTGTACTTATCTTTACAAAATCAGCAAAGTTCTTATAGAATTCACATTGTGCCTTATCTAAAATCTTGCTTTCAATAGAGTTATTTGATTGCTAAATCTTTTTAAAATCTTTTGTTAAGTTCTGCTTGGAAAATTTTTTCATCATAAAAAATGGGGAGATTGTTGAGAAAATTTCTCAAATTGATTTTGAAGATTGACAAAACTTATCTGGCATAAAGACTTTAATTCTGATAATGAGTATTTTTCAAGCGCAAAGTCTGATGGGATATGATCAGACGATATCAATCAAAACTAGAATCATGACTTAATTATTTCCTTTCTTATGTACTCTGTCAAATGGCTAGGAATGAGACAATATCCCCATGTAACGGTTAGTGATGATTGATTAGATTCATTGTCTTATAAATGAGAAGTTCCAAAGGAAAGTATTTATCGAAGATTTAGATTTCCTAGAACAATATACTTGAGGCGAAACATTCTTTCCAAGTTGAAGCACTCAACTTATAAAAACCCAAACTACTGTATGGGCGATAGAATCTATGGGAAGCTTTATTCTCGGCGTCCTTGAAGTGATCGAACATTCTTAATGAGATCCAGGCCAACAGGTAGATTGGCTGGATAATTTTTTTGGATATATGTCTAATGGTTAGCTTGGTTTGGGAGAAGTATAAAAGGAGGTCTTGAAGCTAAAAGGAAAAATGCAAAACAAGAGGATCGAAACTTATAATTCCAAAGTCCGAAGAGTGTTTTGCGATCAAATACATTCGTCTCTATGAGTATCATTGTATATTCATTTAGAAATTTAGAGTGTGTGAGGAGTTATACACATGAACTTGAGTGTTGAGAGCTCAGATCATGTAACCTCTGATTAGTTCTTCATAGTAGAATCCAACCAATAGGTCGTAGCATGGGAGAGTGAATGTAGGTTTATCATAAGCTAAACCACTATAATTGTTGTTTATAATTTTCTCTATCCTTTAATCTCTCATTTATTCTGTTTATTATACATAGTAAAGTCTGATTATTGTATAGTTTTTTATCAGACGTTGCAGAAAATCTAATCATTGCAAAGTTTTTCGTTAGATTTTGTTCTTTCATGATATTGAACTTGGTTGTTTTAAACTCTGCTTTTGTTGTTTATAATCACCTATTCACCCTTTCTAGGTGATAGTGTTAGCTCTAATAGAAGGAACTCGAAAGAAATTGGGCTTGTAAAATGGTACAGCTCAATTATTGTCCTCCATTTCATTTTTTTCTAAAGCTATCAACTTTATTGACTATAAATTGATAGCCGCAACTACTGTGAAGTTGTCGTTCATAAGTTTCAATTGAATCGCGTGAGTCAAGCGATACAAACGTCCAAAATGATGTCTCTCGCTAAAGAAAGTGGCATCGGACTTCCGGCATTCAAATCAAGAATTTCATTGTTTATTTCTCATAATAGACACTCCTTTCTCCTTTTCTCATGTAACGCCTTGGTTCTTCTTCTGTAAATTTCTAAAGGAGGATGACACGGTGGAGAAGCTTTTCGCATTAGGAATGTAATAAAAGCTCCCATTAATGAATATAATGTTATTATTATTAAATTGTCCAATACAAAAGAGTGGCAGAAATTTGACGAACAATGAGGCATGCCTTCGACGACAACTCTCCTCCAGCCAATTACTACACACTCTCAAAGGCATTGCCTATACCACGTATTGACTACCTTTAGCTATTGAAGAAATAGGTCCAAAAACTAATTGTTCGATAACATCAATTTCCACATGCCTAAAACCTTTCGGATTTATTGAAGTTGTATGCAGCATGCGTCATTAATTAATAGGTAAAAACGTGATTTCAAAGAATGGCATGTTGGCATCTTTTGGGGATCTTGTAATATGATATTGCATGATCTTCCAATTTACTAAAAAGCAAGCATTAACGTATTTTATGTATTCCAATCGTTTGAGGCAATGGCTTGAAAGCATAGGATGTACATGTTCATAGCATTTTCAGAAGGTGTTGCTAAGTTGTAGAAAGTTGTGCATCAAAGATGCCCATAGTTATGATCCGATTGCCATAACTTTGGAAGGATTGTTGTTTTAAACATAATTTGTGAAAAGTTGGGTTCGTAAAAACTGTCATGAATGCATTATGTGTATTTTGAATGCTATTTTTGGAACGACGTTTTGTTCAAATTTGATCACAGTGTCCTTTACTCATTACCCCCTAGTGTCTCCTTAACCATCTTGTGAATGGAGCTAACCTAATGCACGTGAATGGAGTGATTTGCGTGCATAAATCGGTATTAATTGAGTCGAATGATTTAGATACTAGTGTTATAAATGAGATAAAATAAATGTGGACAAGTCATCCTCTCGAAGACTTCGTACAGTGCTTCAATTTAGTCAACAAGTCTAAGCAACTAATAACGCCACGAAAAACAAATATAAATAAAACAAACCAAAATATAAATAATTGCGGCTAGGCTCTATCTGATCTTCACTACTACTACAACGGTTCAAAATCTGAAGAATAATGTTCATAATGATTTTCAATTTCTCACCAAAAACTTATTTAAGAGATGAAATATGAAAATGATTAATGTTAAATCAGGCTAACAAAAAAATGTATTTCTAACAAATGTCGTGAAAATTTATGTCGAATCATGCAAAATAGACATACTTAATATGTCAAGATTGTAGTTGCAAATTTATGATTTTCTTGATATATCGCATTCAAAACTAAATAAATAAAATGTTATGTGATTCGGTCATGTGACCTACGTCCACAAGTAGTGCAAGATAAGATTTCGCTAGAGATTAAACAATATAATAAAAGATTATAACTATATTTGAGTCACTCAAATACTCTCGCTATTTCTCAACACTTCATTACACCCAATAACTTATATAGTATTTAATCCTCACAATTTCTTTTAAAATACTTACAAAGGGAAGATAAAAATCTTTAACACAAGATTTAATCAGCTTCTACATAGGAATATTTGGTGTAATTTAACCGAGAAAGCTCTCTGAATCAAACCTCTCCTTGGGAAACTCTCGGCACACTTTTGAATATGCTCTGTGCAGCCTTCACATCTCACTTTGACATTAAGAGCTCTTCCTCTTCTTTTTTAAAAAGGAAATTCAGCAGAAGCAAATAAAGAAGAAGAAAGGAAACAATGAGTGGCCAACATGAAAAGAGACCATCATTGCAACTGTCTCACCATTCGGCAATGGCCATAATTAAAATCTCTTTTTCCCTTTCTTCACCTGAGTAAACTCGTCCTTATGGTCATGACCATTGACAGGTCTTCATTGCATTTCCTATCGCCACACCTTGAGCGCCCATAATTCACATCCGGTTCGGTTTCATCCACCGAGCTCCAACTCGAGATTTATTCTAACATTTATATAGTTTGGTTTGGTTTGACGTCCAAACTGCACCAATTACACCACGCTCACATTTTAATAGTCGTCAATAAGGAAATAAGTGGGGTAAAAGATTTGCACAATCATTTGCTTTTAAATATAAAGACATATTTTTTTTTAGAACATATGAGTTGTCAAAGGTAATTAATTGTAATTAAAGGTAAGTCTTTAAGGCGAGGAGATCAAATGAAATATTTCATAAATGCTTAGGTAGTGCTTAGATGGAGCATTTGTTGTAGAGAATGCAGCAAATTCAATCTCTGTATTATGGAGGAAATTTTTTTATCATCCAATAAATCGAATGCAGCCAAACCTGCTTTAATTCTTTGGGAATATTTTCTTACTTGATATAGATAAATTGTAATTTTACAATACTAGATTGGGATTTTAAATTTGTCCAACTATAGATATAGGTATAGAATAATCATAAATGATTTAAATGCTTGAGAATCAAATATTTTTTAATCCCAAAGTTCAAAAGAACAGAGTGAAAAGTACAAAGAAGAAACTCGAAAAAAATTGGGCATGTTAAAAAGGTACACCTCCATAATTGTCCTCCACCTCATTTTTTCTAAAGCCATCAACTTTTTGACTTTAATTTGAAAACTGCTGCGAAGTTGACTGTCCATAACTTTCAAATAATTAAACGTCCTTTTCTCCTTTTCTAATGTAACGCACTGGTTCTCCTTTTGTAAATTTTTGAGGTAGGATGATGTGGTGGAGAAAGCTTTTCACATTCGAGAACCGCAAGGCTTTGTGCAAATTTTCCTAGGAGTGTTTCAACAGTGTCTATTAGAGAGAGAGAGAGCTGACCCTACCAAGTGCGAGTGAGCTCCTATTTCTTGCCCAGAGACTGGAACAAGCACTGAAAATACATTTGGAGGGGAGTACCAGGTGTTCCTTAGTTTTAGAGGGCCCGATACTCGTCGTTCATTCACCAATAGCCTCTACCATGCCTTGTCACACGTTGGGATTCGTGTTTTTATCGATAAGGAGGAACTTCGATTTGGTGAAAGAATTAGCGACAATCTTCTACAAGCAATTGACAACTCCAAGCTCTACATACCCATCTTCTCCAAAAACTATGCTTCAAGTCACTGGTGCCTCGATGAGCTTGCGAAGATGGTGAAGAACACCTCTAAATCTAAAGAAGATGGGAAGAATGTCATATTGCCCATCTTCTACGATGTGGAACCTGATGACGTGAAGTTGAAAACCGTGATGTACAACGAGGCCATATTGAAGCTGGAGCAACAGAAGGAGGGTCAAAAGAATAAGTTTAGCTCTGAGGATATAAAGACATGGCGGTGGGCTCTCAAAAAAGTTGGTGGCACCAAGGGATGGGAGTTGGAGAAATATCCAGGGTAACAATCTAATCATGACTATGAAAATTATTTTGTATGATCGGGCCATAGTTTTTATAAAAATTCATTAATTATATTCCAACTCTAATTACTAAATTTAAAGAGAGCTTCATTTTCTTCTTTTATTTTTTTTAAATCACGAGATTTCCAAAAATAAAATAAAATTCTGACCTAATAGGGTTATCATAATTTCGTTTTTCACCTATTTTTCATCATATGAAAAATTTGGCTTTGCTTCATCTTTTTTTTATACTAATTTAATCCATGTATGTATTAAGATTCCTATTGTGTGATGGAGAACTTGATTAAGGAATTGTTGCCCTTGCAAAGTTCTTTTCTACGTCGAAAGAAATAAGTAAATCTTCTATTACAGTAATTCATTAGATGTTTATATTTTGATTCTTCTACCCTTTTTGCCAGACTGATTCTTATACTTGATATAAAGATAAAATATTTCACTTCCTCTATTCCTTAAACTTGTAATGGATGTTCAAGCTTGCAATTCATCATGCTCCCAATGCTTTGGGCGTAACGGTGAATTTTGATATATCCTAAACTTGATCGCGTTCCCTCCTGGTTGCTTGGTAGATGGTTGCTCAACATGCAAATTTGTCACCTTTTCTCAATTGAAACCGTTCAAACTTTGTGGCAGCTATATAGAACTTATCGAGGCGGTTGTCGACGAGGTTGTCGTCAAGCTCGGGACAAGACAACGAAAAGTAACTGAAGATTTAGTTGGAATGGAGGATCAAATGGCAGCCATAAACAATTTACTAGACATCGATTCTGGTGGTGTGCAGCTAATTGGAATCTATGGGATGGGCGGCATTGTTAAAACAACACTTGCCAAGAATATCTTCAACCAACTATGTTCTCACTTTAGGAAAAACAGCAGCTTTCTTGAAGACGCGAGGGAAACGGCAAAAACTGAGGGTTTACACAAGTTGCAAGAAAAATTGTTGTCTAATATCCCTTATTTTGGAGTAAAGATTCATAACATTGATCAGGGGATCGATATGATTGAGAGAACAATTTGCAACAAGAAGATGCTAATTGTATTGGATGATGTCGACGAGCGCAATCAGATCCAAAAACTAATCGGAGTGAAATCTTTGTATCATGGTACTATAATACTTGTTACAACTAGGGACCAGAGCGTTCTGAATATCAGAGGATTTAATTATAAATTCAAGTGTCATGAAATGGTGGGATTGAGTGACGAAGATGCACTGGAACTTTTCTGTAGGCACGCCTTCGATGACAACTCTCCTCCAACCGATTACTACACTCTTTCAAAAAGAATTGTCTCTACTGCAGATGGATTGCCTTTAGCTCTCGAAGCCATAGGTTCATCGCTTTTTCAGAAAAAAAAAAAGGAGAAATATGGGAAGAGAGGCTAGATAAGCTAAGGAAAACACCTTATAAGGATGTCGTGGGAAAGCTCACTATTAGCTATGATGCCTTAGAGCCGGAGCAACAACAGATTTTCCTTGATGTTGCATGCTTTTTCATTGGTGTGAATAAGACTAATCCAATGTACATGTGGAAAGATTGTGAGTTTTGGCCAGAGGATGGCATCGAGGTCCTTACTAAGAGGTGCATGATTAAAATTTTAGATGGTGATAGATTTGGGATGCACGATCAATTTAGAGATCTTGGAAGGGCAATTGCCAAAAAAGAGCGTATCGCATTGTGGGATGAACCCGACATCATTAGCGAATTAAGATCAACAAAGGTAGAGTATGGCCTAATTTGAATAGAAAATTGCTTATATCCTTTTTCTAAAATGAGGATTCACGTTTTTGATTTGGGAGCTACTCTTCTGTTTCGTTTTTTCTTCTCTTTTACGAAATAAAATATTGGGATATTGACAAATTCCTGCTTTTGCTCCTCAATGTCATTGGCAGAACAAGGAAAGCTTTGAAGCACTCAGATTCTCAGCATCGTGGGATCGTAAAACTGTCACCTCGGAGCAAATTAAGTTGTTCCCGCATTTGCGGATTCTTTGGTTGTATGAGGTAATCTGCCAAGGTGACTTTACGGGCTGTCTTTCCGAATTGAGATGGATCAATTTGCATTACGATTATTCTGCTGGTGCCCAAGTCCCCAATAATCAACGTTTGGAGGCAACCAATCTGTTGCATCTAGACAACGCAGTTGTGGTGAATCTTTCTGGGCTTGATATCACAGAAGATGTGCTTCGGAGCCTAATCGAGGTATGCCAGTTTCTCTCTGGGTCTAATTTTCTCATTCAATTAAGGACAAATTATGATAGATTTATAATCTAATTTTCTCGTTGGTAGCCTACATCCATATTTATTTCTTTTCAGTCGTGATGTTTCATTGGCTTTTGTAGGGGGCAAGGAAATTGAAGGTTCTCACTATTATGCATAATGAGTCGATACATGGGATACCAACCTTTCCTGAGGACTCAGTTTTAAAGGAGTTGGCTATTTCTGAATTTTGGTCTTTGATGCAAATTGACCGCTCTATTGGGGAGCTAAAGTGGTTGACTCACTTGATAATTTACTCCTGTTACGAACTGAGAAAATTGCCTGAACAAATTGGAAATCTACGGAATCTGCAACATCTCTCTCTTAGGAGGTGTCGTCGCCTGATTGAACTCCCCGACTCAGTTTCAAAATTAGAGAAGTTAATGAAACTGGATGTATTTTGCACGGATATTTCAAGATTACCGAATTCCATTGGTATACTACGAAGCCTATTATTTATCGATGCATCAACCACAAAAATTGAAGAACTGCCCAGTACAATGAGCAAGTTTCGTCAACTCAAAACATTGGCCTTGAGGAATTGTGACAGGATACAAGAGTTGCTGAAACTCCCTAGAAGTTTGACCACTCTAGAATTGACATCTAAGTCGTTGCTTACTGTCCCTAACCTCTCATACCTTACTAATCTAGTTGAACTGTTCCTATCTGGTCACTATGAACATAGACACCCATCAAATGAATTCCAAATTGGCCATAGACACCCATCAAATGAATTCCAAACTGGCGACTTGGGGTGGATTGGGAGTTTAACCAAAGTGAGCAAGCTGTACATTTGCTTTACAAATGTCCGCGCACCAACTATAGAGTTGGGTTCCCTTTCTTTGGTGAAAGAACTTACTCTATACGGACTAGACTTGCCAACTTTCAAACACTTCCCATCAAATTTGATAGTTTTAGAGCTCTACGAAACTCAAGGGACACAAGTACACCTCGATGGGCTTCCTCCATTGGAAAATGAGACTCCATTCCTTCCAACAAGTTTGGGAAAATCGAAAGAAAACAAGGTGTCCGGGCAACTTGATGTTCAATTTCTCGATGTCTTAGAATCGTTAGAAAGATCATGTATTCAGGACTGCAGATCTTCCGAGAGTTTGGTTTGTCAGCCGGAGGAGCCGGGGTGCAGTGGACTACAAGATCCCAAGTTGATTGATCATTGGAGAGGAGCGATCCTTTTCCCAAGCTCCCAAAAGATGCTTGTAAAATTTCTTCTGTCAGGGTTCCCTGAGGTGCGGGATATTCAATTTGTTTCTGTGTTCGAATCATTGGAAGAATTTTATGTTAAAGAGTGCTTTTCGTTAAAAAGCTTAGGCGGTTTGTCAAACTCGAAGAACTTGAAGTAGTTACAGATTCACCAGTGCCCGAGCCTGCAGGTTGTTGAGGGCATTGACGAACTAGAGTTTTTGGGTGAATTGGAAATTTGGGGGTGCAGATTAGTGGGAAGGATTCTTGATCCATCGAGCTCCAAAATACCAGATAATTGTTTGATACTCATAACAGGTAGCGGGGAGTTACCCGACTGTCGTTCTAACCACGGTTGGAGGCTTGACAATTGGAAGTCTTACAAAGAGAAGATTCTGAATGGAGCAGAGCAAGTGTGGAGCTCTGAAACAGAAACAGTGTACTCTGAAACAAAAACAGTGGACTCTGAAAAAGAAATAGGGGATTCTCCGCAGAAAACGGTGCGCCTTCTTTCTATTCATAGATCATACGTTTTTTCTTCTGCTTTGCTTGCTTTCTATTTTTGCTTTGGTCTAGTGAAGAGAGACAATGAACTGATTCTAAAACCCGCAACCAAGGAAATCTTATTAAAATTCCCATCTTAATGGGAATCTCCATATGTTGTGTGTGTCCATTTCGGTGGCGAGGTTGGGGATTTTACATCCCTCACCATCCATAACAAAAGGCCTTTCTCAAGACAAATTTAGTCCCATGAGACCACAACTCACCTTACTATTTTCTCTCTGCAGAACCAGGAAGATAAAGGGAAGAAAAGGAAGAGAGAGACAGAGTCGGCAAAAGAACAGGGAAAAAGAAAGAAGGGAAAATTTCAAATGAAAGAATTTATTTGTTTGTTTCACGAAAAATTCAAGATTTGATGAAAAAATATTCACTTTTATCTCTTATAAAAGTGAATGAATGAAAATATATTTATCATCAATAATATAACTAGGCATAAATTATTGTCGTTAGTGTAAATATTTTTCTATAGGTTAATTTTTGTAAACGATATGACCAATCATCTTGTAAAAAATGTTTTTCCAAATTTTAAGTTTTATGTGAAACAAACGCACCTTTAAAGTAGAGCCATTTTCTAAAAAAGATGACCTGAGTAAGTCAGTCTCAAATAAACATCTGAGCCTATATTTTGCGGTGGATAAAACAAGGGTAATTTTGTCCAAAATCTGTTTTTTTTTTTTGGCCAAAATAGAACTGACTATTACTTAATTAAGGAGGATTCTTACAAAACGCACATGGAGAAAGATCTGCACATAAAATATTCCATAGAGGAAATGGGGGAGAAATCAACCAATTACGTGGGAGAGTTTGAAGTCTATAGTTCCTTGCAATCCAATCTGCTGCGGCATTTGCTTGGCGTGGACAATGGGTCCAAAATCTGTAATTGGGTAAAAAATTGGAGAAAATCCCGAATTGAATTGGGATTAGAGTTCTTTTTCACGTTTCCTTCTTCTTATCTCCACTGCTCAAGCAAATCGCTGTCGCTCGATCCTCGGTGACTTTGCGCCCAATCCTCGTCGCTGCTCATTTGCTCCTGGCAAGCTTCAGTCCGTCGTTCGCTGCCGTCTCTCCTTTCCCAGGTTCCGTTGTCCGCAAGCTTCAAGTCCTTAGTCCGCGAGCTTCGAGTTCGATGTCCGTGAGCTTCAAGTCCTTCTCCAGTGCCACTTTTCACTCTAGTGCACATTTTCTTCTTCAGTGCCGCTCAGCTGGGGGAATTTGGTGCATTCATTAACTCCATCGGTGGCGGGAGTCATGGGCCTGAACTCAAGCTCTAGATCACCAGCTAATCGTTGAAGAACAGATACGAGTGGTGTGGCAGCTGGTGTTTAGTTGAATGTAATCGTGTGATTTATCTTTGTGTTGTTAAGCATGAGCTCGAGCTCTAGCTCTAGCTTCATATGGTAATAGTTGCATGAGGGTCTGCTTTCTTGCGATTGTTTGACTATTTGAAAGCCTGGTCTTGTTTTGTTGCTATGCTTCTCTGGACTGCTCGATTGATTGTGATCATGTGCTGGCGTGTTGTGCATTTGTTAGTTGGGTATTACAAGAATTGCGTGTATTTGGTGAGCTGACTTAAGATTAGAAAGCTTAAAAATTTGGGAAACAGCTTTGATGGAGAACGGCGATGTGAACATTTATAGTCGGCCATCTGACGATTGAACCTTTCCCATGAATGTTATTGCAGAGCGCACAAAACTTTTTACACATGAAGAACTCATCTATAAGTATATTCTAAGGTTTGGATAATGGTCGCGTTAATGAGTACCCACTCTCTTTATTACCCTGTGAGGAACTCTTAATGATTGGGAATGAAGCAAACAATGCTCCTATTCTTGGTTCATCTTACAGAATAAAGTGGGATATCCAGTTTTTTTTTTTTTCCATATTTTGGGCAATTGTATTTTCCGATGGCAATTCGAGGTCTGCTGCATACCATTGAAGAACCTAGAAGTTTGGGGGTTGGTTGCACAGAATGTGCCTGAAGTGACTGCTGTGAACATGCGCACTATTAAGAGACTTTGCTAGTAATTATCAAAAAATATTTTATACAGCTAGTGGTGGCTAATGTGAATCAGCATTTCTTTTTATTCTTTTCACGTTGATGCTAAGTTTATAATTTCAGGGGTGTAAAAGATGATTACTTCGAGGTACTCATGCTTGTAGACAGACCACCGCTATTTATAGTGTAAGGATAGAAGAGCTTCAGATATGCATCAGTGTGCTGTTGCTAAAAATCTAGAGTACAGTTTCCTTTTTTGGGTATGCCGTCATGGCAAATACTTGGATGGTGTAAATGATTGCACCTTCTCTGCTCAGGCATACGTAAAGGAAAACCGATATTCAAGCATTTACCTTATTTTACAATAGTCTAACCATTAGAATCTCAACTCAGGTTCACCTTATTGAGGGCATAGTTGATGGGACAGTATATGTTTCATTGGTGCATCCATGAGTTTTGGGATTCCACAGGTCAAATTACTGTGTGATGGACGGAACAATTCGCTGGGCAAAGTATACATGGATTTGTTATTTGTTGAAGCAGAAACGCCAGATCTCGTCACTTCATGATTACTCCCATGTTCCCATTGTTTGTTTGCGACAATCTTCTGATTTGAACTTAAAGCAGAGAGAAAAATGACCTGCTTTGTATCAAGGTGCTTGGTCAGGCAATTGTGCATCTCAATTTACTTCCTTGGTGCTTCATTGTTTTATGCCTAATTCTCCTTCGGAATCAGTGTTTCCAACTTTCTCACGTCTAATATGAGTCCTAAGGAATGTCTTAAAACTGTGGCGACTCGGTTTTATCCTTTGGATGTGGTCCCTGGAACATTTGCTGCTTTCTTTTCCTCAGTTGAGTCCATTTTGATCCACTATCATGTGGATTGACAAATGCTGTGGGAGAATTTTTGTAGCTTTTATTTCTTCCGGAATGAATATATTTAAATGAATGCACTCCCTCTTCAAAGCTGATTTGTGGGGGTTGCTTCCCTGTGTACTGATGCATTGAATGGTAACTTCAATATGCCCATCGCTTATAACCACACAAGCTTTGTGTGGCTATATGAGAAACGACCAATGCTGGGAATATAGAACTGACTCGAAGAAGTGTGACTCTAGTCGAGTAGTTAAATCTTGTTCATCTGTTAAATATACGGCTTTAGTTTGTCAGATTATTTTGCAAATCAATTTGGTATATCAGCCTTTGGACTCTTGGACTACTGTAAAATAAGTTAAATTGACGGTACACCTATAAGAACAAAATAAGTTGCTCAACCTTCTTGGTAGTTGTCTGCTGTCAAACCAAGAGTGCTGCCATACGGATCACTGTGAGTCTCAGTAATTTCTCAGGATGCTGTGTAACCTCTGTAGCTATCTGCCTTAATGTTGAAGGTGAGATTCTTAATTGCTTGAATGGGCGAGATCTTGTCCATTATCTGTTGCATTCAGCAACAAAAGAAACCTTTTGGAATACGATTGATTATCATCTTTTGACCATTCCCTTTCAAACCATTGACCAGTTGAAACTATCTTTACAATCAGGAAGCTTGAATGTAGAATTAGTATCAAATACCAGCATTTGATCTTGCAGAAAGCATGACTTGCTGTGCCGGTATCTTTTTAGCATAATGTCTCGCCGTGCTCAGCTAAATCTAGATTCCTCAAAATAGGGACATCGAATGGAAGTATACTGGCTATTTGGCTCCTTTTCCTTCTTACCAGTAACAGTAATTCTCTTAGTCCGTTAGGGAGAGTGGCTGCAAAATCCAAGCCAGTACCGAAAAATATCAACAAGGATTGCAGAATAAACATTTGCAACATCCCCATATCAATAAGCTCAATATACTTTGCAATCATATTACCACAATCCTTTCACTAACCAGTATCTACATCAAAATTTGGCTGCTAAACAGCACGTACTCAAAGCCCCAAATTTGACATTTTTTGAGCTACTGAATCTTACATGTAATGGAAAACACAGATTAAAGTATTTCGAGGCCCTTTTACTAAATCTAGCCACCAATGCTGCTCCATAAAAGCAAATGACAAGTGCATGATCGAAGGTTGGTTGAACATGAGATTGAAGCTGGGAAAGGAGACAATAGACTCAAGCTCACGAAGCCACAAGGATTGCGCGAGGAGTGGGCGAGAACAATTAACCATACAACTTCAGGTTAAAGACCAGCAGATCAGCATAAACAGTCACAATCGGTAAAAGTTGTTGCTAAAAGCAGGGTCCTTTTGTTGCTAAAACAGACTTCTATTTGGTCTGTTGCTCCTAAAAGTAATTCACCTATACTTGAAGGAAGCTGCAGAAAGTTAGGTCCATTCTTAAGCGACATACTTGACAGGTGATTCGCAATGGATAAGACAGTTCATTTGTGGTGTGATCATGGCACCCTCATGGCATTTGTAGGGGGTGTTTATTCTCAGAGAGTGATTCATGATACTGCTCAAGATATATCAACTCTTTGGTAGCTACTGTTACTTGTCAGAGATGAGTGGTCTTGCCTCCAACAAGATCAGATCTATTGGTGCAAATACAAGACAGCGTTATGCGGGATGCTTTAGCGTTGTCATATTGCTGACGATCAGAGTGATGTTCACTGCAATTGCATATGGTTGTTTTACTTGGACTGAGTCTTGGAGCCTGGTTAGAGAAAGAAGGCCAAAGGTTGTATGTCATAAACTGATTTGGGTTAATTCGAACACTTCTAAGTTCTGTTTCGGCCCTTGATTAGCAATCTTGAATGGGTTGCAGACCTTTGGGAGGATGAAAAAATGGGGCTTCTGCAGTTGATCGATGTGGCTTGTGCTCAGCTGCTCTTGAATCTAGACAACATATGCTTTTTGAGTGTTTTTTCCCATAGACTATCAGGTGCTCCTTTCTAGAACTGATGGGTATGAGGAGGCCTGTTGGAGCTTGGGACATGGAATTCGCTTGATTGTTGCAAAATCTGATAAGAGTGATTCGCATGGTAATGTTTTGCTGCGAAAGTTTGTATCCTAGCTATGTAAAGGGATAGGAATGCTTGTTTGTCTACCGTAGACAAATAATTTTGTGGGAAATGGCATATCATAATGTGAGCTCGCAAGCTGCTTTTCAAGTTGCTTTTCATTTAAAAGCAGCCCCGACCCGATTACATCAGGCCTAAACAAGTCCTATGGGCACGGCATAAATTATTTTGAGCTCGTCTGGTTCGATCTAGGCCAGGCCCCAAATATGACTGACTTAAATGACAAGAGAAAAAGATGCGAAGAATCTATAGTCATCTTCGGTCTCCACAAATCATCATCAATAAAGCCATCAAAGGTTGGAGGAGAGCCTCCCAATTTGAGCTATCACCACCTTGCCCAGATGCTGCTGCTGTCGCCGCTTCGAATGGCAAAGCCGATCAAGGGAGCTTCTATTGGGAAAGATTCCAACCTCTGTCCTCGCTCCATTGATCAAACTCGAACACAACCGCTAGTTGCTTGAGGGCTCAAGCCCGCAGTGACGTGGTTGCACCAGATTTCCTTTAGGAAGAAAATTTAACTTTTCTCATCTTTAGTTTTTCACGAATAGCACGTAGGAGCCATGTGGCCATCGTGATCCTTAACGGCCACATAAACATTTTCGTTTTTTTTTTTTTTCTTATTCCCTTGATGGAAGGTCCAATTGGAGCGAACAGATCATAGTTTAAGAATTTGATTGCAAAGAAAGAAAGATTCAAAGTTAACATTGCACAAACATTAAGAATTTTCAATAGCTTTATTCCATAATAAGATGATAACTTGTGAACGATAAGAAGTAAGTTTTTGGGATTTGTTGTCTAAACCTTGGCATCGCTATAAAACATTTCTCTCAATGCCTAAGAGATAATAATATCTCAAGTACGTTGACGTCATTTTACTATGTGGAGGGCACAATCTGCAATCATTGGTCTGATTACGTCAATAATACAAAGTTTAGGCAAAGCAATAATTAAAGATACGTTTGCACTCGAACAGAACAGCATGATTATACACTGCTTTCGCGAGGATAGAACTTGGAATTAACCTAATTACTAGATTAGTGGGGCAAACGCGAAAGTTGACCTTTGGTAGACAAACGTGATGATCAACATCGACAAATTTCAGGCAACTAACTTAATGAAAGCCATCTGGGTGAAAGATATCTACATATCTCTTTTTTGTAAGACGCAAATAAATACTTCTTTTTTAATTTATATAAATGTGTGTTTTTTATATATTATTTATTCTCTTATCCAAAGGGGCTATAAGAGCAGGGAAAATAACAGAGCAGTTAATCCTTCAAAAATTATCCAATCAGTCCTAAACTTATTTAACGGATGCCACTTTGATCAAAAACCTTTCAATTTTACCAATTTAGTCTTCAACTTTTATGCAAAATTTCAATATAGTCATTCTGGCCAATTTTAAATAGAAATCTAGAATTTTGCGTAAAATTTTAACGCTAAATTGGTAAAATTGGATAATTTATAATTGAATTAATGTCCTTACAATAGGTTTAATACCAATTAGACAATTTTTCCATTAATCTTTTATTCGCCTATGTGGCTCAACTACATTTTTCATTATGCATGGAAAACACAAAAATCATTATCAACTTTTTATTATGATTTATTTTGTGTCTGCTATTATTTTGAGCATGCATTTTGCGCCTTGATGTAAAAAAAAATGTCAGATTTAATATCTTTTTGAGTCTAAAAAATTGTGGAAATTAGATTGTGTGAACTGTACATTTTTTTTTTTTTTTGAAACCTCTTGATGCAAAGTGTGGATAGATTTCGGAATTAGTGGATATGAAGTTAGTATTTTAAGTGAAAGCTGAGGATTGGTTTTTGTAATTTACAAGAAAACGTTTCTACTAGTTTCCATAAGGGAGATTGAAACAAATTAACAGAATAGCATCTTCACATCACTCAGTTGCATTGAATGATATATCTAGAGTTAAAACATACATTATTCACGTCCTTTCTCTGCAAATATGATTCCCATTAAAGACCTTTCTCTATTAATCAAGCTCTCTCGCTTAGGTACCCGATTGATGATCTTGATGATTTGTATTATCTTCTTTTGTTTTTCAGTAATAGTATGGGTGTAAGAATATTTAAATATTAAACCACGTATTCATTTAATCACGCTCCCTAAACTTTTCCCTATTTTTCAATGTTGCCCCAAAAATATCTGGCAATATAATGGTACTTGTACTTCATGAATTTCATTCAATATTTTCATTAAGTAGACTAACAAAAATTGCTGATGAGGCAGTTAATAATATTAACTAGCCATTTAATACGTCAATGAGGACACCTACGTGGATACGATTAACTAGCTAATTCAATTTAGACTAGATAGGAGGACAAGTTGGGCGATCCGGATATGAACTTGAGCGCCTCCACCAATGGAGGTCACATGTCTTGTCTCAACATCGATTGGATGTCACGTATGCATGGAGAGAGAGAGAGAGAGCGCGTTGAGCTAGTCAAGAAGGTTCGGCATGGGAAGTGATGGCGGTGAGGCACGACAAGACCACACCGGGATTAGGGATGTCAATGGGTCGGGTCGGATCGGGTTTTGATGTTACCCGACCCGACCCGACCCGAATCATAAGGGTCACATACTATGACCCGACCCGAACTGACCCGAAACATATTAGACCCGCATCGAAAATTCATGTCGGGTCGGGTTGGGTCGGGTCAAGTTTCTGGGTTTTCCTCTCTTTTTTTCCACCTCCCTCTTTCTAAGTAAAAAAAACACATAGTAAAAACTTGACCAAATGCTTCAGCCCTATCGCGAGACGCCAAACGCACAGGAAAGTAAACCTTGCAAAGCCAAAAAAGCTTTTCACCCCCCTCTCTCTCTCTCTCTCTCTCTCTCTCTCTCTCTCTCTCTCTCTCTCTCCCCTCTTTCTCTCTCCTCCGTGGAGCGATTTCAACTCGGCTACAGCAACTCAGGCTCCCAGCTCAAGTCAGAGACTAGCAGAGGAATTCCAGCCTCCTCCCCTTCAAAGATAGGACTTTGAAATTCCATCAATCACTCAGTCAACAGGGGGGGGGGATGATGAAGGTGAAGGGTGGAAATAAGAAAAAGAGCGTGGTAGCGTCAAGCGAAGGTCTTCTTGAAGACAACCCCACGACGACCCCCGTTGCCAACGGCGGTGATAAGCTCCGGCGGCTCCAATTGTCTATATTTTCAGTTTTCGCGATGTGGGTTTCGCTTGGCATTGACTCCCGCTCGATGTGTGTCTGTAGGCAGAGGCGGCAGAAGGAGGGCATCCTCTCAAGGAGAAGGGGGGCGGCGGAGGAAGCCAAGGAAGGAGAGGAAGCTGATGAGGACGAGGGCGAGGACGAGGACAAGGAGCAAAGAAGAGGGCGGTGGTGGAATCGATGAGAGGGCGCAGTTGTCAATAGTGGTGGCAGCGGCAGCGGAGTCGACGACCGGAGAAGGTGCAATCATCACATTGGGAGGGTCAATAATGTGTTTGGGTGAAAACTGAAGAGTGTTTTGGTTTGGGTGAAAGGAAAGCGTGTTTGTTTCAAACACATGGAGCCAATAATGTGTTCGGGGCTGAATAATATTTCGACCCTAACCCAACCCAAAACATGTTTATTTTCTTGTTTCCTAACAATTACCCGAACAATATTAAGACCCGAAATATGTACTCCACTTGTTTCGTGTTTAGTTCTTGTTTGGGTCGTGTTTGGGTCGAGTCAGGTTTTTGGACACTCCTACTGGGGATGGCACCGGTTGTGATGGCTAGCTGCCTTAAGGAGTGGCCAATGACAGCAATAGTTGATAAACGTAGTAGAAGAATTAAAGAGAAAAAAGAAGAGTTCGTTTAATAAAAAGAATAAATTTAATTGAGCTGTCCAATCCACATCAACAATGTTAGGTTTTTGCCAGATCGACGTATCTCGGCGACAGATTACCCATGACATTGAACTCCAATTGACAGAGGAATCACATTTCAGTTGATTTTAAAAAAATAGAGATTAATTTAAATACAAAATATTTTAGTATTATGTAAACACTTAGAAAAAATTCTAGACTGCTGCAACCCTTTCTTTTCTTTATCTAGGGGTTGCATTATCTGCCACCACCATCAACAGACATGACACAATGTCCATATCCAACAGCAAATCCCACCATGATTACATCAATCATAGAGTTAATGGTGTGCATAAGCCAAAGCAAATGACAGTGACCGACAAGGCCCCAATGGCCTTGCCCAAGGCCTTCATAGCCTAGGGCAAGGCCGCCCAGGTTTCGTGACCAGTGAGGGCCCTTAGGAAAAGCAAAATAAAAATAAAAAAATTTAAAAAGTTCAAAAAATTCAACGTAGGATGATTTGTCAAAATTGATAATCAACTTATCGATTTTATTCCAATATGACACTCAAGTGAATGAAAACAAAGTTTTGATATTCAAGTGAGCGCTGTATGAAAGTTTTAGCACTCTTATTGATCTTACCGCAACTATAGATATAGCCATAGAATAAACATAAATGATTTAAATGTTTGAGAATAAAATATTTTTTAATCAAAAACCTCAAAAGCATAGAGTGAAAGGCACGAAGAAGAAACTCAAATGAATTTGGGCATGTTAAAAGGTACACCTCCATTATTGTTGTCACGACCCCAACTCCATCCCCAGGATCACGAGCAGCAAGGGTTATTTTTGTGACGTCCCAGGGTCGTCGCCGTCCCAATTCTTTTTATCTTGTTATTATGCACATGCGAAAACGTGAACAAACAACTCACCGGACAAACAACAGTTGGAAGACTGGGACATACATCACGCAAAACACTTTGATTTGTATCATAACTATACTTTTGCAAGCCCTTTCTCTATGAGCTCTCTTTTCTTTTTACATCACAATACAAGTTTTCCACATAGGCCAGGCGAAATCCTATCTCCTTTAACGTGACTGCAGCTCCCAAAATTGACGAGCGACTTCAATGCCTACAAGACTGAGAGATGAGAGATGAGTTTTGGGGAAATTCAGTAAGTAAAATTCCTAGTTTTCTACTAGGAAAGCATCTCATTGTCAAAGCTTAGTTAGTACAGCACTTGCAAACAGTGTTGATGGCAGATCAATTGCAAATCATATGTCATGCTTTATCTAAACACATGCCGTCCATATCAAAACTACCATCGGCTTATCAATTAACACACCAACATATCATGCTCGTGCATAACCAGCATTCATGCAAATTCATTTATCATCGTCCTAGCTTGACCAAGCCCTCTTGGCTCGACTGGGGCTTCCAGCTTCTTGCTGGGCTTCCTAGCTCGACCAGGGCATCTCAGCTCGACCGAGGCTTCTCGGGGCTAGCTTCCCAAGGCTTCCGGGTTCAAGATCTAGGCATCTTGGCTCAATCAAGACATCTCAGATCAACTGAGGCTTCCCATTCAACGAACAAGGCATCGCCACCAACGCTGTGTGGCAACGGGTGCTTTTTCCTCTTTAAATGCATGTACAAATGCATCATACAAGCCGGTTAGCCAACACATACATGGCCCAAAGGCGTGCTCATTCATTCGTGTGTGTCATGAATTTCTTATACTTGACT
Organism: Eucalyptus sp. ANBG9806169; assembly: GCA_014182395.1. Classification (NCBI taxonomy): domain Eukaryota; kingdom Viridiplantae; phylum Streptophyta; class Magnoliopsida; order Myrtales; family Myrtaceae; genus Eucalyptus; species Eucalyptus sp. ANBG9806169. Next base: position 18,820,815 of record CM024579.1, on the reverse strand, counting down.
AGCAAATATGTCGGGAATGACCTTTGATCTGTAACTTGAATCAATCACTAAGCACCGATTCCCACACCAAACAAGGCTCGAAAATGGTACGCCTCAATACCGATCCAAGACCTTGAGGCTTGGGTACATCTCGCTTTAGTGACGATCCCAAGCTTGATGAACCTCAGCTCGCGGTTTCATTCAAAGCCAAGCACAAAGTCCCCACGTCCACGTGGACTATGGAAATTGGCATGCTCAGTGTCTTATCAAGACCTCGTGGATTAGGGCGATCCCCGTACCAATCAAAGCATAAGATCGACACGCCTCAATGTCGACTTAGGACCTTGCAGCCTTAGGCGATTCCCGCACCAAGCGAGACTTGGACCCAGCATCTTATTTATGTCAAAACCAAGGCTTTATGGCTTGGGGCGACCTTGCCTTGCACTGAACTCAACTCAAACGAACCTTAGCTCCATTTTGAATGTGAACAACTCAAGCACACGTTCAAGCACAAACATGAGCAAGACCATACAAAAGATCTAACATCCTACCCACGGCTTGACAGGTGAGCACCTAACTAGGCTCGACAATAGAGATTACTGCCCTAGAGGAGACATAGGGATCTTACTTACTTGGATGAACCTCGAACTAGGACATGAGCTACAAAGATTGGGTGGCCTGGCTTGGAGGCCAAAAGAAAGAGAGAGGGCATGAGGAGATGGCGGGAGGAGAAAATGGAAGGCAAGTGAGGAAAATGGGAAGTGTTCATCTTATTTATAGCCCTTAGAGCCATCATTACCAAGCCAAGCGGTCCTCTCCAATGTTTCCAAGTGTCCCGCCTACTTTTCTTATGTGGCAAGCCTACTTTGCCTCATGATTATGCCTAGAAGATGAGTTGGCCAAGCTAAAGACCTTACTTGGCAATCTAGGTCCCTAGATGTCATTGATTATCGCCCACTTTTCATTCTCTCATTGGTCCACCGATACCCCGCATTTAATGGGCATTTAATGAAGTTTAATGATGATGCTACTCTAGGTTGCCAACTAAGCCATTCTAGAATATTCGGTTATTAATGAGGGCTCGTGTAATGCTTTCTAATTGGTCCACTTGTGTGTCGCCTTTCTCTAGAATCTTCAAAGATATTTTGGCCGCCATAATGACTTTTGACCATTCAAAGGACAACTCACCCCTTCATTTAATGAAGGGTTTCTAGAATATTCCATGCCTTTGTCTTTTTTCTTCATTAATGAAGCGGTCTAGAGAATTCTATCATCCAAGTTGATTCCGGGGCCGAGGAAGGGATCATTAGGCATAACTCAAAAAATTGAATCATGTACACCCGAGGTTCAGCCATTATGTTCCATATTCGCCCAAACCGTTCCTTTGGACGGTCGATCGACCAATATGGTCGGTTGTCCTTTACTTGATTCAAGACCTATTCTAAGGCTACCCATGGCCTAGCACTAAGTCAACATGGACCTTAGAATTAGCGACGGAATAGCCGGGTCTATCCCTGGGCTCATTCCGGTCGGCACCCGATCCACCGATAGGGTTCATGGTTGGTGCGTTACCGATCCATGATCAGACATCACCAATTCGAGATTCCATTCCGATCACTAAGAATTAAAAAGGGAATGATGCATTTTTGGTCGGAAGGAAGTCACATTTGGTCAATTTGAATCGTTCGTGTATTGGTGCATAACTGGGCGGAATCACCTACGGCCAGAAATTGCGACTGGTTGGATCGACCCATAACCATCCACCGATCCAAAATCATCCTGTGACTAATTCTCATGATAAAAAAGTCATCTTATGAGCTGGTGATCCTATCCCATCAGTATGGTCGATAAAAATTCATGGCCGACACCTCAACTAATTGGTGAACGGTTGGTCGGTCGATCGGTCAGTTGTGACCGATCCATGATTCCTTGCCGATCAAACCGATCAATTTATAGCCAATGGCTCATGATCGATCCTTTTAGGACATTATGGCCGATCCTTATGGAGCTGGAATCGAGGATGTTACAATTGTCCTTCACCTAACTAATTGTAAACCCACCAATTTTATTGACAATAAATCGAAAGCTGCATTGAAGTTGTCGGTACGCGTTTAACTTTCAATTTAACCCGTGAATCATGCAATACAAACGTCCCTATAATAACAACCTTTTCTCCTAAACTAATGCAACGCACTAGTTCTCCTTTTGTAAATTCCTTAGGGAGGATGATCCGGAGAAGAAAGCTTTTCATATTAAGAATGTAATAAAAGCTTTTCACATTGAAGAAGCACAAGGTTTGGTGTGGATTTGCCTCGAAGTATTTCAACAATGTCTATTAGAGAGAGAGAGAGAGAGAGAGAGAGAGAGGGCTGAACCTGATAAGTGCGAAGTTTGGTCCTATGGCGAGCCTAGACACCGAAACGAGCACCGGTAATACATTTGGAGGTGAGTACCGGGTCTTCCTAAGTTTTAGAGGGCTTGATACTCGTTGTACATTCACCAATAGCTTCTACCATGCCTTGTTACATGCTGAAATTCATGTTTTCATTGATGATGAGGAACTTAGATTTGGTGAAAGAATTAGTGACAACCTTCTACAAATGATCGATGACTCCAAGCTCTACATACCCATCTTCTCCAAAAACTACACTTCAAGTCATTGGTGCCTTGACAAGCTTGCGAAGATGGTGGAGAACACCTATAAATCTAAAGAAGATGGGAAGAAGGTCATATTGCCCATCTTCTACAATGTGGAACCCGATGACGTGAAGTTGAAAACAATGTTGTACAACAAGGCCATATCAAATTTGGAGCAATAGATGGAGGGTCAGAAGAATAAGTTTAGCTCCGAGGATATAAAGACGTGGCGGCGGGCCCTAAAAGAAGTTGTTGGCACCAAGGGATGGAAGATGGAGAAATATCCAGGGTAACAATCTGATCATGATTGTGAAGATTATCTTGTACAATCAAGGCATAGTTCTTATGAAAATTCATTAATTATATTCCAACTTTAATTACCTAAATTTAAACTGAAGGTTTCAAATTCTTCTTTTATTTTTTTTTAAATCACGAGATTTCCTATTTTTTTTTTTAACCTAATGTGGTTATTTAAGTTGGTTTTCCATTTATTTTCCATCATATGAAAAATTTGGCTTAGCTTGATCTTTTTAATACTAATTTGATCCATGTATGTATTAAGATTCATATTGTATGCTAGAGAACTTGATTAAGGAACTGTTTCCATTGCAAAGTTCTTTTTCACATCGGAAGAAATAAGTAAATCTCCTATTACAGTTTTTCATTAGATATTTATATTTTGATTTACCACCCTTTTTGGCCAGAAATACTGAGCCTTCTACTTGATATAAAGATCAAACATTTCATTTCTTCTATTGTAATGGATGTTCAAGTTTGTAATTCATCATGTTCACAAAGCTTTGAGGTAATGTTAAATTTTGATATATTCTAAACTTGATCGCGTTCCCACCTCGTTGCTTAGTAGATGGTTGGTCAACATACAAAATTGTCACATTTTCTTAATTGAAATTGTTCAACTTTGTGGCAGCTATACAAAACTTAACCAGGCTGCTGTTGATGAGGTTGTGGTCAGGCTCGAGACAAGACAAAGGCAAGTAACCAAGGTTTAGTTGGAATGGAGGATTGAATAACAACCATAAACAATTTATTAGATATCAATTCTGGTGGTGTGTGACTAATTGGAATCTATGGAATAGGCGATATTGGTAAAACAACACTTGCCAAAAGTATCTTCAACCAACTATGTCCTTGCTTTGGGAAAAATTGCAGCTTTCTTGAAGACGTGAGGGAAATGGCAAAAACCAAGGGTTTAGACAAGTTGCAAGAAAAATTATTGTTTGATATCTCTTATTATTGAGTGGCTTGTAGAATTCATAGCATTGATCATGGTATCAATATGATTGGAGAAACAATTTGCAACAAGAAAATGCTAATTGTATTGGATGATGTTGATGAGGGCAACCAAATCCAAAAACTAATTGGAGTCAAATCTTTGTTTCTTTGTTCTAGAATACTTGTAACCTAAGTCTCTGAAACTAGATATCTGATTGCATAAAAACCGAGGAAACACTCCCAACCCTCGATTGAGTTTTCTGGCCGACCCCCCAAAAATAAGGCTAGTGGTGACTCCCGTCCTATTTTTAGGTTGTCTTAAATAACTAGATGTTATAAATGAACCCGTCGCGCGGGATATGGGTCTTGATAAGACTCATCGCAATTTAGCATACTTGATATTGGTTGTACCGCTAAAGGATGAAGTGATGTCATTCTTATGGGCAAAACGTTCTATCAAGAGGGTTATCATGGTAAAGGCATCCCTAAACTCACATTTACGTCCGGATTCCTTTCGACCTTAAAACTGTCGATCATGACATACCGTGGTGTTGAGGGAGGGTCGCAACACTTCATTGTCACGTGGTGTACAAGTTTGGAAAACTCATGATTACGATTAAGTGAACTCACACGAGGTTCGTCCGAGGGGTAAGGTGATGACATCCTTGTGGTTGAGAACCGTGAGGGAACTTTCGTGGTCAAGTACACATAAATCCAACCTTTTCTCTTCCTCTCCTCACAAGGGATGGACAATGAGATCGGGTCGCGACAGAGATTCCTTAACAAAAGGACTGCCACCCAAAACATTTAATGAGCATGTTGAAAGGATGGACATTATTGGACATCATTAATTATTGTAGTATAATTGCATTAAGTTTATGTATTTGACACTTTGAGCTCAATTATGCATCTTTGATATTTCTTGTTTCTATTTAGTAGACCTTATGGAAATAGATGAATGTTAAACAGGTTAGTCTCTTATAAAGACATTATGGTTGGACTATTACTGTACTTCTCATTTATGATTATGTTAAGTAGAGAGCTATGTTGTAGTACATGAAAGGAACTATCTCGATTAATGACATACAACTGCCATGACTTGCATTATTTTTTTTTTTTACTTAATTAATTTATGAAAGGTTTTAGCATAACGTTATTGTGCACATTATGGTCTTTATTAAACCTTGAAAGGAAGGTCATATGGGCCAAGTGGGAGAATGTAAGAATTATTGTGGCACACATGATATTATTGATTAATGGTTTAATAAATATTTAATGCTAAAATGTATTGGTTATGAGAAATTACAGCTCTAATAAAATGGTACAATCCTCATTGAGAAGTTACTATTCTTCCAAAGAGGTGCGACTCTCATAGAAGTTAAAAGGCGCTTTAATGGAAAGCACATATTAATAGCATGCATAAATAAGAGTCTGGTCCTCTTTTCACCTACAACATAAAAAATAATGTTGTATTCTATCCTTTATCAAATAGAATAAATTAAAGAAAAGCATGGGTTAAGGGAGAGAAATCAAATTTCTTCATCTCTTCGGTTTTTCCACGACAAATACTTTCAAGTGTATTACTATGAATAAAGGTACGTTTCCATCTTTCTTATTGTGAAAATTATAAAGATCAAAGATCTCCTATTTTGTATTTTCACATAAAAGAATTACGTTATCGCTTATAATGCCCGCGGCTCAAATGCTCGAGCAGCCATGGCGATCGCGAGCTCAAGATCTACGACCTTTAAGATCTCACACGCATGATCAGTGACCACTCAAGCTCCACCCTGGCCACTAGCTCGAAAAGCCATGATGGCCGCAAGTTTCAAGGTCGAGCTCAAGTGATCACGGTGGTTATGAGCTTTGAAGTAGATCTAGCAGCAAATCGCAAGCTTCGAGCTCAAGCCATGAGCTTCAAAGCCAAATTTGGTTGTAGAGGCTGCAAGCTTTGATCTCAAACGGACATGACCATGAGTTTGGAGCTCGAGCGGCCATGGTGGCCAAATTTGACCATGGCAGCCACAACCTTCGATGCCAAATTTGATCATAGCATCCGCAAGCTTCAAGCTCAAGCAGCCATGACTGCTGTGAACTTCGAATCCAGATTTGGCAATAGTGGTCACAAGGTTCGAGCTCAAGTGACCATGGCCACTAGCTTTGAGCTCGTGCTCAAGCAACAATGGTGGTGGCAAGCTTCGAGCTCAAATGACCACGGTTGTGAGCTTAAAGCTTGAGCGGCCATGGCTGCCATGTGGCTTCTACTCAATGTTCCGATTATCCATATTAGTATAAATCGATTGAAAAAAGTAGTGACATAATAGGAGGAAAAGCAATGACCCTTTTAAAAATTATAGGGATGATTTTGGACAAAAAGAGATACAAGGACGTTCTTGAATTTTCGGCAAGAATAAACGGACAATTGGTGCCATTTCACTTAATATTTATACAAATAAAATGCTTATGTGTGAAATGGACTTAATTAAACAATCAAGAGGAGAATGAATAGGTTTTTTAGGATTTTTGACACTTTTTTTCTTGCAAAACAATGCGTAGAGGATGAAACAATATTTGTAGACAAAATATGCTACGTATAGAAAATATCTTCTATCATCAAAAATGTAAAAAAGCGATAGACAGAAGAGACTACAAGTCAATTTATAGGTGGATTCACAAGGCAAGCGCCTCATACTTCAATTCTATTCGGATGAAGGAAAAGAAAAAGAAGAAAAATATTAAAAAATTTAAAAAATAGTTTACATCAATCGTCGATAGCCTAACCATTACACATAGAATGGCTAGTGCTTACTGGACTGCCATATTAACGATTTCCAATTAAATTTGACCGGATGATCTATGTTTGAAAATCGTTAAAAAGTTGAAGACTAAATTTGTCAAATTAAAAAGTTTAGGACTGAATTGACCGCCATGCAATAAGTTGATGACTTTTTTGAATGATTTTCCTATCTAATAACAAGGCTGAATTCACTAATTATGAACGGAATTGCCTCTCTAAGAGGAACTGAAGCTCACTCTACAAGTACCTTGACTTTACTTTACACGCAAAGCACTCTGAACAATAATTACATCAACACTCTCTTAGAGAATTAAGAGTAGAATTGCGATAATATATATAATATATATGTGTGTGTATATATATCAAAGAATAAGCAAAGAACCAAAAAAAAAAAAAAGCTTTGAAAGCGTTTTGATCTTCTCGGCCAACCTTCAACAATCACTTTGATGCAATAAAGCCCATCAAAAATCACTTTCTCGGCCAACCCTACAACAATTACGTTGGAGTCTTCATATAGGTCATGTCGCGCCTTGCCCAACGGTCTTGAGATCAAAGGTTTTACTCCGCAAGGAGCAAATATGTGGTTGGAAAATGAGTTTTGGAAGTTTTGGGTCAACTCCAAAGTTTTCTTTAAAGTATGAGATGGAGTAACTGCCAATCAATTTTAAAAATTAGGCTGATTGGAAACTAGGTCCACGTGTAATATTGATCATTTGCGAAAGCCAATGAAATTTGTTGTCGAAGGATTCATTTATGTGTGGGGAGGGATTAGACTTTCCACAACGCTCTTTCAGTACCACATTTTCCAATTTCGTCCTCTAAATTCAATTCTCAAATAATTCCTAACATTACTTATGCGACTAATGATATTTTTAGAGATGTCATCAGGAAAATTCCTTTGTCATTTTATACCCACGATGTTGCTGGCAACCAAAACACCTTCCCTTCGAGCTTGACGGCCTCTCTTAACAATATCCATGTCGTCCAGGAAACAAATCGTTTTCTGTGATTTGGCTCGGTTTCAACTTTTTTAAAGCCAAACCAAAACCGCGACACCGCATTGTATAAATGATTGTTATTACTAATTATTTTTACCATTTATACATGAAATAGCTATTTAAATAGGTTTGATTTTCACTTTGTGTGAATTTATGAATTGTTGTTAACGCAGAATGCCAATACCTAATTTTTTTGAGATTGCACATTTTTTGCATCCTCATTTACGGCATTTAGATAGTACCAACATTTTGTTAGGAATAATGCATTCGCACCAAAGAAAACGTGAAACCTGACTACGAATTTCATTTAAATTAGTCCGCTTGTGAATTGAATTTGAGTGGATCCCACCACGCAAAATGTGCCTTGAATTCATCTGAACTTCCAAGTCCAAGCACGCACGACCCTGGCTCCCTTTCATGGGCTCGACCAAGAGGGAAATATACGATAGACTTAGGGCATGTTTGATAACCATCCCAACAGTGCCAGATTCTGATTTTTTGTTCCCAAAATCAGTTCAAGACGAAAATCGCGTTTTTTTTTGTTCCCGAGAACAAATGTTCCCAGAATCAGTTTGGGACGAGAATCAAGAATAAAAAAAAAAAAATGTTAGTTCATGTTGATTCTTCCTCGTGTCTCAGCAAGCATAAACATGGAAATATAAATAATCGATATGATGTGATTCAATTTGAACACTTCAGACCTTTAACAGTGTAGAAAAAATATATATATATATATATATTTTTTAATAAATATTTAATTTCGGCAATTAGTATAGATGTACTCATCCACCCTTGATTTCGCATATTGTGGAATGGTTTTGCTTTAATTCATAGCATTATATCGCTTTAGTTCTTTTTTCAATTTCTGGTCTTTATTTACTCGTTCCCACAAGAAGTTTAGGTTGAAATTCCAACGCAACATAGTGCAAATTTTCACGAAAATCTGGGTTTATATAACATATTATTTTGGTATCTAGTTTCTAGTTCAAATTTATCTCAGCACTTAGTTATTTTTTAGTTTAATTTCGTTTCACTATAATATATATAAGGGGTTAATGTGAAAAAGCAAAAAAACAAATAGATTTCATTAAAAAAAAATATACATCTAGGAGGATAATTTAGGAATCATGCATAATCATAAATAGATTTTGTTTGGGAGAAGTGCCAAAAAAGTCCTAAACCTTTTGGCTTTGTGCCGATTTAGTCCTAAACCTTTTTTTTGGTGCCGATTTAGTCCTAAACATTTTTATGTTGTGCCAATTTAGTCATTTCCCGCCAAAATTGGCCGGATTTTGCTTGACGGGACGCCGCCGGCTGACGTGGACAACTTTTTAATAATATTTTAATATTTTTGAATTATTTTTATTTTTTATTTTTTATTTTTTATTTTTTTCTTCTCATCTTCTACCTCCAAATCGGTTGCTTGGAGCTTGGCGACGGCGCCGGGAGGCGACGGTCGGTGAGGTCGAGGTCGACCTCGCCGGCCACCTCGCTAGTGGCCGCGGCCACGAGGGTGGCCTCGCACCGGGCGACGAGGCTCGCCCTCGCAGGATCTGGCGAGGGCAAGGGTCGACCCTCGCCAGATCCGGCGAGGGTGAGCCTTGCCCACTCGGCGCAAGGCCGCCCTTGAGGCTGGGCGGCGAGGCTCGCCCATGGCGGCCCGCTAGCTCGGCCTCGCCGCCCCGGGCCTCGAGGGCGGCCTCGCGCCAGCGGGCGAGGCTCGCCCTCGCCGGATCCGGCGAGGGTCAACCCTCACGCTCGCCGGATCCGGCGAGGGCGAGCCTTGCCCGCCCGCCGCGAGGCCACCCTCAAGGCTTGGGCGGCGAGGCTTGCCCATGGCTGGCGAGGGCGAGCCCCACCGGCTCGGCCTCGCCGCCTAGGCCTCAAGGGCAGCCTTGCGCTGGGCAGGCGAGGCTCGCCCTCGCGGCGCGGCCACTAGCGAGGTGGCCGGTCGCCAAGCTCCGGTGACCGGCTGGAGGTAGAAGATGAGAAGAAAAAAAAAAAAAAAAAATAAAAAAGTAAAAAAAAATTCTAAAATATTAAAATATTATTAAAAGTTGTCCACGCGCCGATCGATGAGGCCACGTCCCGACCGGCGTCTAGTTAGTTAGCAAAATTCAGCCAATTTTGGCCGGAAATGACTAAATTGGCACAACATAAAAAGGTTTAGGACTAAATCGGCACCAAAAAAAGGTTTAGGACTAAATCGACACAAAACCAAAAGGTTTAAGACTTTTTTTGCACTTCTCCTGATTTTGTTTTCTTAACATTGCATTGCACTTTATATAGCATTAAGTAGATTTATTTCTTGATGTAATACTTCATTTTAGGAAAGTAGTTTATATATATTCATGAAGTATCAGTTATTTACTTTCTGGTTTTAAGCCATAGTTTATTTTGGAGATTTTACACTGAGTTTCTATTAATAGCTCAAGGGGCATGTCCCGGAACCTTATAACAAGGCTTTTATTGATTTTTTTCCCTGATACGGGTTGGGTCCTTTATTTTCCTACCTTTTATTTGCTCTATTTGTCTCAGTATTAGTGGATTTTATACGTGTTTGCTTGAGTGAATTTATGCATGATCGCCTGCCTTTCTCAACATTGAGAATAAAATGGGTAACTAAGATTGGGAAGACCACATGAATAATTGTTTTAATAGAAAGAGAAAATATACAGCATTGGGCTTGAGATATATCTTGCCTAATCAAGTCTCCTGACCCACAAATCTCATGTTTGCATAAGTAAGACGGACTCCCGCATTTTACTTGACTCCTAATTGGTTCATAAAAAGTTAGTGGTGACTCTCAATCAAACGAAATAATTAATTGAAACAAGTTGAGATTGATCGTGCCAAGAGCAAGCATCACCTCGCAAGAGGGGCCATTTGTGCTTGCTTGGTGATCCAGCAACTTCCTCGGGGATCTCGCTTTGGAAGTTTCGTGACATGGAATTTGGTTTTTTTCTCATAAAATTACAAATGATGAAGAGGAAAACTAAAGAAGAAAGAACGATTAAGCCAAATCAAACCCAAAAAAAAAAAAAAAAATTGTCTGGCTTGGTTTGATCTTTAACTATAATACAGTCTAGCTTGGTTCCTCTTTTCTTCAAACCGTATTTATTATTGAAAATAAAACAAGTGATTAAATAAAATACACAAAATAAAAAAATAATTCGGATATCAAATTTACATGATTTGGTTGTGTGATCTACGTCCACGAGGAAAGGAGCACACAATTCCATTATAGATAAAATTACAATGCAATGAAGATTATAATTTTATTCAAGTCATTCAGATACCTTTGGTGTTTTTATCCCTTAAGTACAACTAATAACTCTATGTTTTTTACCTTCATAATTTCTTTCGAAATAATATCTCAATTTGCATATTAACACAAGATTTAATCAGCTTTAATTTTGACTAACTTCACGAAGAAAACCTTTTTGAATCAAACCCTTAAGAGGAAATTTTCAATCTCCTCCGTGCAGTCCTCGGAGCTCTCATTAAGAGCCCTTCCTCTTCGAATTTAAAGAGAAAATTCACTAGAAGAAAATAAAGAAGAAGAAAGGAAACAATGACTGGCCATCGTTAAAAGACACCATTACTGCAACTTTCTTCGTCGTTTTCGTTTCCCTTCTGTACTGTCCGATGTCGGCAGTGGCCATTATCAGTCTGTCTTTTTCCCTTTCTTCGGCCAAGCAAAGTCGTCCTCTTATGGTCAAGCCCAGCACGGCCTTTCTTTCTTTCCACGCCAAAAATCAGATTTTTTTTTTTTTTTTAATTCAGAAGTTTAAAGGCACCAAGAAGAAAGGCGAAAGGGCGTGTGAAGTGGTACATCTCCATAATTGTATTCAACCGACCAAAAAACTGGTACATCTCCATAATTGTCCTCCATCTGATTTTTTATGAAGCCATCAACTTTATTCACAATTAATCAAAAGCTGCGGCTGCTATCAAGTTGCCTGTCTGTAACTTTCAATTAAATCTCATGAGTCACGCAATACAAAAGTCCAAAATGATGTCTATCACTACCGAAAGTGGCGTCGGACTTTGGGTGTTCAAATCAAGAATTTTGTCTATCATATCTCACAGTAAACAGCCTTTTCTCCTTTAATAATGTAACGCGCTTGCTCTTCTTTTGTAAATTTCCGAAGGAGGATGATATGGTGGAGAAGCTCTTCCCATTAATGAAATGTAATGTTATTATTGCTAAAATGTCAACAAAAAAAAAAAACAGCGGAAATTTGACTAACAATGAATCACTCACTTGAAATAAACGCATTTAACTTAAACTTTTCTTTAGGAATATTTTTTATTATGCATTTATATGGATAAATTCCGTTTTTATCTGTATAAATATGTTAACCATAGATATAGCTATAAACTAATTATAAATGATTTAAACGTTTGAAAATCAGATTTTTTTAATTAAAAAAAATTGGTCATAAATTCAAAAGTTCAAATGCACTAAGAAGAAACTCCAAAGAAATTGGGCTTGTGAAAAGGTAGACCTCCATAATTGTCCTTCATCTCGTTTTCTCTAAAGCCATCCACTTTATTGACCATAAATTGAAAGCTGCAACTGTTGTGAAGTTGTCTGTTCGTAAGTTTCAATTGAATTACGTGAGTCACGCGATACAAATGTCCAAAATGATGTCTCTCATTGAAGAAAGTGGCACCGGACTTCAGGCATTCAAATCAAGAATTTCATCATTTATTTCTCATAATAAATATCCTTTTCTTCTTTTCTAATGTTATGCGTTGGTTCTTCTTTTGTAAATTTTTCAAGAAGGATGATCTGGTGGAGAAGCTTTTCACATTAAGAATGTAACAAAAGCTCTTCCCATTAATGAATGTAATGTCATTATTGTTTCTGAAATGTGCAATCTAACAGAAATATAAGAGCTACGCATTCGAAATAAATTGAGGCTGATTCAAGTTCTGATATATGTAAATATTTTGTCAACATGGAAATTTGTCACTTTTTCTCAATTAATATTGTTTGACATTGTGGCAGCTATGGGAATCTTATCACGTCGGTTGTTAATGAGATTGTGGTCAGGGTGAAGACAAGACAAAGGCAACTGACCAAAGATTTAGTTGGAATGGAGGATTGAATAGCAACCATAGACAATTTATCAGACATCGCTTTTGACGGTACGCGGTTCATTGGAATCTATGGGTTGGGGAGCATCGGCAAAACAACACCCGCCAAGGTTATCTTCAACTAGCTATATCCTCGCTTTGGGAAAAATTGCAACTTTCTTGTTGACACAAGGGAAATGCTAAAAACCAAGGGCCTAGTCATACCACAAGAAAATTATTTTTCGATATATGTTATTCTAGAGTGACTCGTGACATTGACATGAATGTTAACACAAGATTTAATTGACTTCATTTTGTGTAATTTCACAAAGAAAAACTTTTTGAATGACACCATTATCGCAGTCCTTGGAGCTCTCATTGAGAGCTCTTCCTCTTCGTATTCACAGAGAAAATACACTAGAAGCAAATAAAGAAGAAAGGAAACAACGAGCGGCCATCGTTAAATGACACCATTATCGCAACTTTCTTCATCGTTTTCCTTCCCCTTTTGTCTCGTATCAGCGGTGGCCATCATCATTCTCTCTTTTCCTCTTCAGCTGAGCAAAGTCGTCTCTTACGGTCAAGACCAGGGCGGCCTCTCTTTCTTTCGACGCTCAAAGCAACACCATGATGGGATGGCACCATGGCCATGGACAGGCCATCATTGCATTTCCTCTCACCACTCTTGATTAGAGGTCGAGTGTCGATAAGTCTCTTTCGATCCGGTTTAATCCGGCTCCGATTTGAGATATATTTCAATGTTTATATAATTAGGTTTGGCTGATGTCCAAACCACACTAATTATATCATGCTCACATTCTAATAGTTTTCAATAAGAAAATAAGCGTTGTAAAAGATTTGCTTTTCAATACAAAGGCACATATATTGCAATATTTGCGGGGTTGAAGGTAATTAATTATGATAAAAAGTAAGTCTTTAAGGGGAAGAGATCAAAACAAATACGTCATAGTGAGTAGTAAGCATACTGTTAGGCAGTGCTTAGGTGGAGCATTTTTATGGTGAATGTAGCAAATCCAATCTCAATAGTTTGTAGGAAAATCTTCTAATTGTCCAAAGTCTCATATGTCATAATGAGAGATATTCTTTAGGAATATTTTGTTATTATACATTTATATAGATTGTGATTTTATCTATATAAATATGTTTGATTATAGATATAGCTATAGAATAATTATAAATGATTTAAACATTTGAAAAATGGAGTTTTTTTTTTTTTTAAATTCAAAAGTTCAAAGGCACCAAGAAGAAAGGTGAAAGATATTGGGCGTGTGAAATGGTACATCTCCATAATTGTACATCTCGACCTACCAAAAAAAGTGGTACATCTCCATAATTGTCCTTCATCTGGTTTTTTCTGAAGCCATCAACTTCATTCACTATAAATTAAAAGCTGCAGCTTCTGGGAAGTTGCTTGTCTGTCACTTTCAATTAAATGTCGTGAGTCACGTGATACAAACATCCAAAATGATGTCTCTCATTATCGAAAGTGGCATCGGACTTCGGGTTTTCAAATCAAGAATTTTGCCGTCATATCTTACAATAAACAGCCTTTTCTCCTTTTTTTTTTTAATGTAATGGGCTTGTTCTTCTTTTGTAAATTTCTAAAGCAGGATGATATGGTGGGGAAGCTTTTGACATTAAGAATGTAATAAAAGCTCTTCCCATTAATGAATGTAATGTTATTATTGCTAAAATGTCAAATCCAAGAAAACAGTTAAAATTTGACGAACAACGAACTTCTCGCTTGAAATAAATGCACTTAAACTTAAACTTTTCTATAGGACTATTTTCTTATTATGCATTTATATAGATAAATTCCATTTGTATCTATATAAATATGTTTAACCATGGCTATAGAATAATTATAAATGATTTAAACATTTGAAAATCAGATTTTCTTTTTTAAACATTAGAATCTTTTTAATCTTGAAAGAAATTAATGTGTGCTTTTATATGTTAAAAGCATATCTTATAATTGGCAAAATTGATCTGCGAATCGAAGGAAGGAAAGTACGTGATATTCTCTAATTTTGCAAATATTGTCATCTCTTTTACAAGAAATTGCAGGTGGTAAAAGAATCTTTTCATATGAAATTTGAAAAATTTAATCTGAAAAATCGCAAAGATTTCGCACCATTTTTGAAGGATTGAAAATTCTCCTCTAGGCGCAAAATTTGTAAAAATTATTAAAGAAGGAGAAAGTGGATGCACATTAAAGGAGAAGAACCGTGATAATCTCATAAAGGCATTAACTTGAAAGGGAGAGTAAATCAAGTATGAGAAAATCCTGATTATGTCAATTTAATTTTTGCCTCCTCTTGATTATGGAAGAAAATATAATGTATATTAGAACTTGCCAAATTCTACATGATTTGGTTAGTATATTTCTTACTTCACTTACCTTTTGTCATTATAAATCTCATCTTTCCATTATCGTTTTATTATGACAAAACAGGTATGTGAAATTTATATATTGCATCTGTGATCGTTGATATATATATATATATATATATATATATATATATATATATATATATATATATATATATTTACTGATATATATGGTATTTGATTCTATAAGAACATGAGCTATATTGCACTTATTTTATGTTCACTGTAGCATCTATAAGATGTTTTTGAAAATTTCGTTTCATACTAAATATGTTTTGAAGATTGTGTGTGAAGATAAGCTGAATAGCATATTCTCTTATGTGATACTCCTTCCATCGTTATTGTCTCTTTTGTAATGCTGACAAAAAGGGAGAGAAAATGTTGGAAAAGCAAACACTATAGATGAAGATCTTTTGTGATCTTGCTTAGGGGGAGCTATATAAAAATAGGAAGTTTTCTTGAATTTATTCTTATCTTGAACTTCCTTAATCAGAGTAAGGAATTTCTTTACAAATCTTATTCACTCTGATTAGCTTGATATTTTGTAATAAGTTTGTACTTATCTTTACAAACTTAGCAAAGTTCTTATAGAATTCACATTGTGTCTCATCTAAAATCCTGCTTTCAATAGAGCTATTTGATTACTAAATCTTCTTAAAATCTTTTGTTAAGTTTTGTTTGGAAAGTTTTGTCATCATAAAAATTGGGGAGATCGTTGAGAAAATTTCCGAAATTGATTTTGAAGATTGACAAAATTTATTCGGCGTAAAAAATTTAATTATGATGATAAGTATATTTCAGGTGCAAAGTCTGACGGGATATGATAGACGATATCAATCAGAACCATGACCAGAGTCATGTCTTAATTATTTCCTTTCTTATGTACTTTGTCAAACGGCTAGGAAGGGAGAAAATATTCAGTGGTTCGTGCGCGCCACGTCATCTGCTGACGTGGCGCGCACGAACCACTCAGAGATCGACACGCATCATGTGGGACCCGCTGGAAGATGGAGGGGCGGGCTCGGCTTGGCTCGGCTCGCTGCAGAAGAAAAGACAGCTCACGGCTCCCGCCCAAAAGGTTTCTCTCTCCTGGATTGAATTTTCTGCAATTTTTTCTCTCTCCCTCTCACTTTCTCTCCTCCTCCTCCTCCCTCTCGCGACGTCCACTCTGCTCTCTCTCTCTCCCCCCTCCGTGAAGTCGTCCGACGCCGACGCCCCTCCGCCGGTTGCCTCCGTCGGCGTCGGAGTCCGTCGCCCCCGTCTCTTCCGCCTCCGCCTACACGTCCGACGCCAACGCGTCGAACCACGACGGCGAAAATGGAGGAGAGAGAAACGACGAAGCAGAAGACGGAGACGAAGAAGCAGAAGCGCGCACGCTCGGGGTTCTGGACATGGGTCGTCGCTTCGGTCGCGTTCCGGTCGCCCTCGTCTACCTCCCCAGGAACCTCCGCCTGTCCACCCGCCCCGAGGTCGCCAGCCCCCTCACCAGCATTCGCCGCCGTAACGCCTCCTCTCTTTGCTCCGTCGATCGATTCCCGATCCCCGATCCCCCGCCCCCTCCTCCCTTGAAATCTTGGAGGTCCATTTTCTGATACGATTTCTGGTTTTTCTTGTTTGTGCCGCCTGCAGTTGGCGAAGGCTACTGGTTGAAGTAGTCGGTAATGTCTCCTACGCAAGTTCGGCTCCGTTCGATCTCTGTAGGAAGGAAGCTGCTTGTTTGCCTACTGGTGTGTCGCTGTTTGATGCTTTGATCCCTTCCACAGGTTCCATGTATCACGGTTCTCCTTTGCTGTTGCTCGTTCTCGGACCTCTCGCTGTCAAAAGGTAACTACCGGAGTATAATCGCCGATGCATTTTGAAGGCTAGGTTGATTGTGAGCTTTGCTGGTTATCTGCTAGAACTGAACTAGATTTATCTGGCGTTATCGAAGCGGAGGCTGTGGCTTGTGCGAAAAGTTGTTTTCGATTCCAGAAATTGAATTTCTTTTTAGGGAGTCGTAGTTTCTTGTGTGTTGTGAAGTTAATTATGTCATGTAGCTTTCTCGCAATGCAGAATTGAAGGGCAACCAGAGCATCTTCTATACAGGTATCTACTTCTCTCGTGTTTCGCTTGCGTAGGTAGTTCGCGATTTACTATTTTCATGCAATGTGATGTGTGGTGATCTTTATTGTACTCGTCTCTTGTTCAAAACATGAGTAATTCAGTGTTGTCAAATACATGGAAGGATCTAACCTAAGTACAGATTACAATGCTTCTGGTCCTATCTTTGATTCTCTGAGTCGAACATGACTGCGGAAAACTTCTGAACTTGGAAATTTGCCATTGTTTCAATGTTTTGCTTTCGATGGATTACATTGAGCACAATACATGATTGTTACAATGTCGCAAATTTTTATAAACGTCTGCTGTATCTCATCTTGTGAATCTTGTCTTTCATAAGTTGGTATAATCTGTCAGATCTTCTCCAGAGCAATCTAAGATTATCCCCTGCATTCTTTATATAATTATCTTCTATGTTGATAAGTTGCTCAGTCCATGAGAACAGCTCTTTTGGTCGTAGTCTACTTCTTGTGATTGCAGATATTCTCAATGCAATGCTTATTCGTGCAACTGGTCAGATTCTGCAGAAGGTGTATGCCCAGCATCTGGAAGCTCTGGATCTTTTTCAAGTTGTCACAAGAATCAGGTAAACTTGTTTCACTAGAATCTAACAACTAGTGTTATATCCTTCTGCTTCTCTCCCTTTCGTAAGACTATTATTGCAATACATTAAGTTACACAAGCTAGTATCTCCTAGGCTTAGAACTATGGTGAGCTGGCTGCATTGAGGTTGCATTGGTCTAAAATTGGTCTAAATTGAGTATGTCATGCATATTTGGAGTCACTGAAGATTATTTCATAGTTCATTATCCTAAACAAGGCATGCTGGCTTGGCGAGGTCCGTTTAAGTGAGATAAGGGATTCTAAAGATATATAGTCTAAGCCTCTTCCTGGAGGCTTCTTTTTCTATCATGGAACTTCTTTGGCCATTTCTTTCTGGGGACTTCATGTATTCACTAATTCTTATTTTTCTAATTTCCATTGTATGAAGCTTCATAAATGATATGCTACCTTTGAGAAAAGAGCTAATGAAGCTGCAACACTATGCTGCTTAAGTTTAGGTCTTATTTTGTTTCAGGGATGTTACCATCAGGAGACATTGCAGCCCTGGTCTATCTGTGGAACCCTTTCACAATAGTTGCATGTGTGGGTCTATCGACATCCCCTATTGAAAATTTGGCAATCCTATTAGCCCTTTATGGTGCTGTAACACAGAACAAGCTTTGCTGGCTATGAAGATCTGGAAGTCCCACCGTAAGACTCTAATCTTCATTGGCCATCGCTTTGTCATTTTCAAGGAGGTTGAAGTGTGAGATTTGCCTTAAAAACTCGATTAAGTTTTGGAGGAGTGTTGTCCTCCTTGGCCTTAGATATCAAATCCTGATTTGTATTCATCAACTTTCAGAAGCAAACTCCAAAACAAGGCCATTCTTCGGTGGAGTCAGTGTCAACTGAGACATACTGGTGGTGGATTTGGATGATGATAATCATGTCTCATCACCTAACAGCAACGTGTCGAGCATAAGTGGGAAGAGAAGTGAGAGAGACCCACATGGAGAAAATGAAGTTGAGGCTGAGAGAACTTCGTGCTCTTGTGAGAGCATCGAAGAAGATGGCAGCGGAGGAGATGGAGCGAGGAAGAAGCTCAGGCTGTCTAGAGAACAGTCATTGGTGCTAGAGGAGACATTCAAAGAGCATAAACCTGATTAATATATGCTTTCTTTAAATGTGCGTGAGCATGTAATCACTGCTCATAAACCTGACATGGATGTTTGGTAGGAAAAATTGAATTTAAAGTGCGTTTCTGTCATGAGATTGATGTTTATTTGTAGTTGTCATTTACTGGTAACAGTCGAATTGGGGATTTGAGACCTTTTTCTTGTTTTCTTTTTTGCAATGATTGGATCTGTGTGAATCACAAATTGGTTTTCATTTTTATTTATGAATAATGAGATCATCTTTAGGTTCCCTTTGGATGTAATAAAGGGATGGTTTCGATGAGTTTAACTGGAGATTGTTTTGAGTTTCAGAAGCAAAAGCTTGCCTTGGCCAAGCAGCTGAATCTTAGTCCCAGACAGGTAGAGGTCTGGTTTCAGAACAGGCGTGCCAGGTAATTGATAGTTTTGAGTTCTTTTTGCCCAAATACATGGCTTTACATCTGCGTCTCATCTGCATCATTCTGATCATTGTGGAAGAAAAATGTCAGGAGTGGGAGAGAGGCGGGTAGGGGTGGGGGTGGTTGGTTCTCTCTTAATCATTTGATGGTAGTTCGACATCGAAGTTGTTGTTTTTCTTTATAGTGAGTGCATGTAATCTTTGGGTCCACATGTATCCCAGTTGGGCCATCTTGCACACAAGGTGTGTGAGCGTGTAGCGGGAGTCCGGTGATGTGACTTGTTACTTAATATAGGAGTACACTTCACGTTCTCACTTTAGTATGGAGCACCGATATGTGGGATCCATAAAGAAGGAGAAAGTGGATGCACAGTAAAGGAGAAGAACCGTGATAATCTCATAAAGGCATTAACTTGAAAGGGAGAGTAAATCAAGTATGAGAAAATCCTGATTATGTCAATTTAATTTTTGCCTCCTCTTGATTATGGAAGAAAATATAATGTATATTAGAACTTGCCAAATTCTACATGATTTGGTTAGTATATTTCTTACTTCACTTACCTTTTGTCATTATAAATCTCATCTTTCCATTATCGTTTTATTATGACAAAAAAGGTATGTGAAATTTATATATTGCATCTGTGATCATTGATATATATATATATATATATATATATATATATATATATATTTACTGATATATATGGTATTTGATTCTATAAGAACATGATGTCTATCACTACCGAAAGTGGCATCGGATTTTGGGTGTTCAAATCAAGAATTTTGTCATCATATCTCACAATAAACAGCCTTTTCTCCTTTAATAATGTAACGCGCTTGCTCTTCTTTTGTAAATTTCTGAAGGAGGATGATATGGTGGAGAAGCTCTTCCCATTAATGAAATGTAATGTTATTATTGCTAAAATGTCCAAAACAAAAAAAAAAAAAAAAAAAAACAGCGGAAATTTGACTAACAATGAATCACTCACTTGAAATAAACGCATTTAACTTAAAATTTTCTTTAGGAATATTTTTTATTATGCATTTATATGGATAAATTCCGTTTTTATCTGTATAAATATGTTTAACCATAGATATAGCTATAAACTAATTATAAATGATTTAAACGTTTGAAAATCAGATTTTTTTAATTAAAAAAAGGTCATAAATTCAAAAGTTCAAATGCACTAAGCAAAAACTCCAAAGAAATTAGGCTTGTGAAAAGGTAGACCTCCATAATTGTCCTTCATCTCATTTTCTCTGAAGCCATCCACTTTATTGACCATAAATTGAAAGCCGCAACTGCTGTGAAGTTGTCTGTTCATAAGTTTCAATTGAATTACGTGAGTCACGCGATACAAATGTCCAAAATGAGGTCTCTCATTGAAGAAAGCGGTACCGGACTTCGGGCATTCAAATCAAGAATTTCATCATTTATTTCTCATAATAAATATCCTTTTCTCCTTTTCTAATGTTATGCGTTGGTTCTTCTTTTGTAAATTTTTCAAGAAGGATGATCTGGTGGAGAAGCTTTTCACATTAAGAATGTAACAAAAGCTCTTCCCATTAATGAATGTAATGTCATTATAGTTTCTGAAATGTGCAATCTAACAGATATATAAGAGCTACTCATTCGAAATAAATTGAGGCTGATTCAAGTTCTGATATATGTAAATATTTTGTCCACATGGAAATTTGTCACTTTTTCTCAATTAATATTGTTTGACATTGTGGCAGCTATGGGAATCTTATCACATCGGTTGTTAATGAGATTGTGGTCAGGGTGAAGACAAGACAAAGGCAACTGACCAAAGATTTAGTTGGAATTGAGAATTGAATAGCAACCATAGACAATTTATTAGACATCGCTTTTGACGGTATGCGGTTCATTGGAATCTATGGGATGGGGAGCATCGGCAAAACAACACCCGCCAAGGTTATCTTCAACTAGCTATATCCTCGCTTTGGGAAGAACTGCAACTTTCTTGTTGACACAAGAGAAATGCTAAAAACCAAGGCCTAGTCATGCCACAAGAAAAATTATTTTTCGATATATGTTATTCTAGAGTGACTCGTGACATTGACATGAATGTTAACACAAGATTTAATTGACTTTCATTTTGTGTAATTTCACAAAGAAAAACTTTTTGAATCAAAACTTTTAAGAGGAAATTTTTAATCTCGTTGTGCAGTCCTTGGAGCTCTCATTGAGAGCTCTTCCTCTTCGTATTCACAGAGAAAATACACTAAAAGCAAATAAAGAAGAAAGGAAACAACGAGCGGCCATCGTTAAATGACACCATTATCGCAACTTTCTTCATCGTTTTCCTTCCCCTTTTGTCTCGTATCAGCGGTGGCCATCATCATTCTCTCTTTTCCTCTTCAGCTGAGCAAAGTCGTCTCTTACGGTCAAGACCAGGGCGGTCTCTCTTTCTTTCGACGCTCAAAGCAACACCATGATGGGATGGCACCATGGCCATGGACAGGCCATCATCGCATTTCCTCTCACCACTCTTGATTAGAGGACGAGTGTCGATAAGTCCCTTTCGATCCGGTTTTAATTCGGCTCTGACTTGAGATATATTTCAATGTTTATATAATTAGGTTTGGCTGATGTCCAAACCACACTAATTATATCATGCTCACATTCTAATGGTTTTCAATAAGACAATAAGTGTTGTAAAAGATTTTCTTTTCAATATAAAGGCACATATATTGCAATATTTGTGGGGTTGAAGGTAATTAATTATGATAAAAAGTAGTAAGCATACTGTTAGGTAGTGCTTAGGTGGAGCATTTTTGTGGTGAATGTAGCAAATCCAATCTCAATAGTTTGAAGGAAAATCTTCTAATTGTCCAAAGTCTCATATGTCATAATGAGAGATATTCTTTAGGAATATTTCGTCATTATACATTTATATATATTGTGATTTTATCTATATAAATATGTTTAATTATAGATATAGCTATAGAATAATTATAAATGATTTAAACATTTGAAAAATGGAGTTTTTTTTTTTAATTCAAAAGTTCAAAGGCACCAAGAAGAAAGGTGAAAGATATTGGGCGTGTGAAATGGTACATCTCCATAATTGTACATCTAGACCGACCAAAAAAAGTGGTACATCTCCATAATTGTCCTTCATCTGGTTTTTTCTGAAGTCATCAACTTTATTCACTATTTATTAAAAGCTGCAGCTTCTGGGAAGTTGCCTATCCGTCACTTTCAATTAAATGTCGTGAGTCACGCGATACAAAGGTCCAAAATGATGTCTCTCATTAACGAAAGTCGCATCGGACTTGGGGTGTTCAAACCAAGAATTTTGTGGTCATATCTTACAATAAACAGCCTTTTCTCCTTTTTTTTTTTTTTTAATGTAATAGGCTTGTTCTTCTTTTGTAAATTTCTAAAGGAGGATGATATGGTGGAGAAGCTTTTCACATTAAGAATGTAATAAAAGCTCTTCCCATTAATGAATGTAATGTTATTATTGCTAAAATGTCCGATCCAAAAAAACAATTGAAATTTGACGAACAATGAACTTCTCACTTGAAATAAATGCACTTAAACTTAAACTTTTCTATAGGACTATTTTCTTATTATGCATATATATAGATAAATTCCATTTGTATCTATATAAATATGTTTAACCATGGCTATAGAATAATTATAAATGATTTAAACATTTGAAAATCAGATTTTCTTTAAACATTAGAATCTTTTTTAATCTTGAAAGAAATTAATGCTTGCTTTTATATGTTAGAAGCATATATTATAATTGGCAAAATTGATCCGCGAATCGAAGGAAGGAAAGTACGTGATATTCTCTATATTTTGCAAATATTGTTGTCTCTTTTACAAGAAATTGCTGGTGCCAAAAGAATCTTTCCATATGAAATTTGGAAAATTTGATCCAAAAAATCATGAAGATTCGGCACCATTTTTGAAGGATCGAAAATTCTCCTCCAAGCGCAAAATTTGTGCAAATTATTAAAGAAGGAGAAAGTGGATGCACAGTAAAGGAGAAGAACTATGATCATCTCATAAAGGCATTAAATTGAAAGGGAGTGTAAATCAAGTGTGAGAAAATCCTGATTAAGTCAATTTAATTTTTGCCTCCTCTTGATTATGGAAGAAAAGATAATGTATATTAGAACTTGCTAAATTCTACATGATCTAGTTAGTATATTTCTTACTTCACTTACCTTTTGTCATTATAATCTCATATTTCCATTATCGTTTTATTATGACAGAAAATGTATGTGAAATTTATATGTTGCATCTGTGATCATTGATATATTTACTGATGTATATGGTATTTGATTCTATAAGAACATGAGCTATATTTCACTTATTTTATGTTCACCGTAGCATCTATAAGATGTTTATGAAAATTGTGTTTCATGCTAAATATGTTTCGA
Organism: Eucalyptus sp. ANBG9806169; assembly: GCA_014182395.1. Classification (NCBI taxonomy): domain Eukaryota; kingdom Viridiplantae; phylum Streptophyta; class Magnoliopsida; order Myrtales; family Myrtaceae; genus Eucalyptus; species Eucalyptus sp. ANBG9806169. The sequence continues at coordinate 18,797,037 of CM024579.1, read as the reverse complement.
ACATTGTGTGTGAAGATGAGTTGAATAGCATATTCTCTATGTGATACTCCTTCCATTATTATTGTCTATTTTGTGATGCTGACAAAAAGGGAGAGAAAATGCAGGAAAAGCAAAACACTATATGCGGATGAAGATCTTTTGTGATCATGCTCAGGGGGAGCTATATAAAAATAGGAAGTTTTCTTGAATCTATTCTTATCTTGAACTTCCTTAATCAGAGTAAGGAATTTCTTTACAAATCAAGGAATTTCTTTACAAATCTTATTCATTCTGATTAGCTCGATATTTTGTAAGAAGCTTGTACTTATCTTTGCAAAATCAGCAAAGTTCTTATAGAATTCACATTGTGCCTTATCTAAAATTTTGCTTTCAATAGAGTTATTTGATTGCTAAATCTTTTTAAAATCTTTTGTTAAGTTCTGCTTGGAAAGTTTTGTCATCATAAAAAATGGGGAGATTGTTGAGAAAATTTCTCAAATTGATTTTGAAGATTGACAAAACTTATCTAGCATAAAGACTTTAATTCTGATTATGAGTAATTTTCAGGCGCAAAGTCTGATGGGATATGATCATACAATATCAATCAAAACCAGAATCATGACTTAATTATTTCCTTTCTTATGTACTTTGTCAAATAGCTAGGAATGAGACAATATCCCCATGTAACGGTTAGTGACGATTGATTGGATTCCTTGTCTTATAAATAAGAAGTTCCAAAGGAAAGTATTTATCGAAGATTTAGATTTCCTAGAACAATATACTTGGGGCGAAACATTCTTTCCAAGCTGAAGCACTCGACTTATAAAAACTCAAACTACTGTATGGGCGGCATAATCTATGGGAAGCTTTATTCTCGGCGTCCTTGAAGTGATTGAACATTCTTAACGAGATCCAGGCCAACAAGTAGATTGGCTGGATAATTTTTTTGGATATATGTCTAATGGTTAGCTTGGTTTGGGAGAAGTATAAAAGGAGGTCTCGAAGCTAAAAGGAAAAGCGCAACACAAGAGGATCGAAACTTATAATTCCAAAGTCTAAAGAGTGTTTTGCGGTCAAACACATTCGTCTCTATGAGTATCATTGTATAATCATTTAGAAATTGAGAGTGTGTGAGGAGTTATACACATGAACTTGAGTGTTTAGAGCTCAGATCATGTAACCTCTGATTAGTTCTTCATAGTAGAATCCAACCAATAGGTCATAACATGGGAGAGTGAATGTAGGTTTATCATAAGCTGAACCACTATAATTGTTGTGTATAATTTTCTCTATCCTTTAATCTCTCATTTATTATGTTATTATACATAGTAAAGTCTGATTATTGTATAGTTTTTTATCAGACGTTGCAGAAAATCTAATCATTGCAAAGTTTTTCGTCAAATTTTGTTCTTTCATGATATTGAACTTGGTTGTTTTAAACTCCACTTTTATTGTTTATAATCACCTATTCACCCCTTTCTAGATGATAGTGTTAGCTCTAATAGAAGGAACTCGAAACAAATTGGGCTTGTAAAAAGGCACACCTCCATTATTGTCCTCCATTTCATTTTTTCTAAAGCCATCAACTTTATTGACTATAAATTGATAGTCGCAACTGCTGTGAAGTTGTCGTTCATAAGTTTCAATTGAATCGCGTGAGTCACGCAATACAAACGTCCAAAATGATGTCTCTCGCTAAAGAAAGTGGCATCGGACTTCTGGCATTCAAATCAAGAATTTCATTGTTTATTTCTCATAATAGACACTCCTTTCTCCTTTTCTCATGTAACGCCTTGGTTCTTCTTCTGTAAATTTCTAAAGGAGGATGACACGGTGGAGAAGCTTTTCGCATTAGGAATGTAATAAAAGCTCCCATTAATGAATATAATGTTATTATTATTGAATTGTCCAATACAAAACAGTGGCAGAAATTTGACGAACAATGAGGCATGCCTTTGATGACAACTCTCCTCCAGCCAATTACTACACACTCTCAAAGGCATTGTCTATACCACGTATTGACTACCTTTAGCTATTGAAGAAATAGGTTCAAAAACTAATTGTTCGATAACATCAATTTCCACATGCCTAAAACCTTTCGGATTTATTGAAGTTGTATGCAGCATGCGTCATTAATTAAAAGGTAAAAACATGATTTCAAAGAATGGCATGTTGGCATCTTTTGGGGATCTTGTAATATGATATAGCATGATCTTCCAATTTACTAAAAAGCAAGCATTAACGTATTTTATGTATTCCAATCGTTTGAGGCAATGGCTTGAAAGCATAGGATGTACATGTTCATAGCATTTTCAAAAGGTTTTGCTAAGTTGTAGAAAGTTGTGCATCAAAGATGACCATAGTTATGATCCGATTGCCATATCTTTGGAAGGATTGTTGTTTTAAACATAATTTGTGAAAAGTTGGGTTTGTAAAAACCGTCATGAATGCATTATGTGTATTTTGAATGCTATTTTTGGAACGACATTTTGTTCAAATTTGATCAGTGTCCTTTACTCATTAGTCATTACCCCCTAGTGTCTCCTTAACCATCTTGTGAAGGGAGCTAACCTAATGCACGTGAATGGAGTGATTTGCGTGCATAAATCGGTATTAATTTTTTTTTTTGGTCAGTCCTACGCTAATCCTACTCTAACACTCACTCTCAAACTTTTGCCCTACCTCCTTGCAGGGCGTGGGAGTCGAAACCCACTCCTGAAATGAATCGTCCCCACCCCAATCCCCCCTGAGAAAGTGGGGATTTGAACCCCCGACCTCCCCCTTCCAAGATGGAAGGGTGGCCACTGGGGCGAACCCCCAGTGGTTAATTGGTATTAATTGAGTCGAATGATTTAGATACTAGTGTTATAAATGAGATAAAATAAATGTGGACAAGTCATCTTCTCGAAGACTTCGTACAGTGCGCCAATTTAGTCAACAAGTCAAAGCAACTAATAACGCGACGAAAAACAAATATAAATAAAACAAACCAAAATATAAATAATTGCGGCTAGGCTCTATCTGATCTTCACTACTTCTACTACAACGGTTCAAAATTCGAAGAATAATGTTCATAATGATTTTCAATTTCTCACGAAAAAATTATTTAAGAGATGAAATATGACAATGATTTATGTTAAATCATGCTAACAAAAAAATGTATCGCTAACAAATGTCATGAAATCTACGTCGAATCATGCAAAACAGACATACTTAATATGTCAAGATTGTAGTTGCAAATTAATGATTTTCTTGATATGTCGCGTTCAAAACTAAATAAATAAAATATATTTGACCATAAAATCATGGAAAATGAAGGAAGCAAAGTGAAAGTTACACGCGGGCTAGTGCAATTTAACGGAGAAAATGGCAATAAAAGAACATCACTATGCATTGTCAAAGGGACATTAGAAGAAACGGGTCGTGTAGATTGCATTGAATCTCGTCCTCATGATCAGAGTTAATGTTAAGCAGGCGATGTGACAAATTCTATCATTAACCACAAGTTTAAGCTTATAAATATTGATTGATATCTTAAGAAAATAAAATGTACTTTTTCATGCATTTGTTCATGAATGCCTAATGCTGGTCATAGTGAATATCTTTTACTTTGGTTTCACACCATATTCCCTTTTGGAAAAAAAAAAGAAGCAATTGAATAAAATGCACAAAACAAGAAAATGAATTGGACACTAGATTTATATGATTTAGTCGTGTGTTTACGTCTACAAGGAGAGCAGCACAATATTCCATTATATATATATATAAGGAAAGTTATAATCGCACTCGAGTCATTTAAATACTCTCGGTGGTTTCCAGTTTCTAATTATACTCAATAACTCACACAATGTTTAGCTAATTATACTCAATAACTCACACAATGTTTAGCTTTTAAAATTTCTCTCAAAATAATTTTTTCAATCTCTTAAAGAAATGATACAAATCTTAACAAAGATTTAATAGGCTTCAGAAAAGAAATATTTGGTTTGATCAAGAGGAACTTTCAGCACGCTTTTCAATATGCTCTGTGCAGCCTTCGGAGCTCTCTGTGACATTAAGAGCTCTTCCTCTTGGTATCTAAACGGGAAATTCAGCGGAACCAAATAGAGAAGAAAGGAAACAACGAGTGGCCAACATGAAAAGACACCGTCATTGTAACTTTCCTTTGTCTTTTTCCTTTTCTTCCGCTGAGCAAAGTCACCTCTTATGGTCAAGACAATCATGGTTTCCTTCCCTTTTCCACGCTCAAAGCAACACCATGATGAGTGGTATCATGGCCATTGATAGGCCATCGTTGCATTTCCTCACCAAGAGGTAGTCCATTTGCGCAAAAGTCAAAGATTTGAGCAATCATTTGCTTTATAATACAAAGTCACATTTTATGATAATATTTCAGAGGTTAAAATTAATTATAATAAAAAAGTAAGTCTTTTAAGGTGATGAGATCAAAACAAATATTTGGCAGTGAGCAGGACGCATATGCTTGGTAGTGTTTAGATGGAGCGTTTTTTGCAGTGAATGCGGCAAATCCAATTCTCAGTAATATGAAGGAGATTTTTCTAATTATGCAGAGTCCTATTAAGATAGATAAATTGTGAATTTACATTACTAGATTGGGATTTTAAATATGTCCAACTATAGATATGTCTATAGAATAATAATTGTTTGAGAATCAAAATTTTTTAAATTCAAAAGCTCAAAAGCAAAGAGTGAAAAAGCACGAAGAATAAACTAGAAAGAAATTGGGCGTGTTAAAAGGTACATATCTATAATTGTCCTCCACCTTATTAATTATAGACCCACCAACTTTATTGACTATAAATTGGAAGTTGCACTGAAGTTGCCTGTACGCGTTTAACTTTTGATTAAACCTCATGAGTGACGCAATACAAATGTCTCCACAATAAACAGCCTTTTCTCCTTTTTCTAATGTAACGCAATAGTTCTCCTTTTGTGAATTCCCGAGGGAGGATCATCTGGTGGAGAGAGTCTTTCACATTGAGAATGTAGTAAAGGCTTTTCACATTAGAGAACAGCAAGGCTTTGTGCGAATTTGCCTAGAAAAAATATTTCAGTAGTGTCTATTAAGAGAGAGAGGGTTGACCCTGCTAAGTGTGAAGTAAACTCCTATGGCGAGCTCGAAAACCGGAACGAGCACTAATGATACATTTGGAGGTCAGTATGAGGTGTTCCTGAATTTTAGAGGGCTTGACACTCGTCATGGATTCACCAACTGCCTCAAACATGCCTTGGTAGATGCCGGAATTCGTGTTTTCTTTGATGATTAGGCAATTCGACTAGGTGAAAGACTTAGCGACATCCTTCTGCAAGCGATCAATGATTCCAAGTTGTACATACCCATCTTCTCCAAAAGGTATGCGTCAAGTCATTGGTGCCTCCGTGAGCTTGCCAAGATAATAGAGAAGAAGGCCCAATTGCGGTTAGTCTTCTTCGCGGCATGGACGCGTCCTGTCCTTTCCCTCTAAGCTAGATATTCGGCCTCAAGCTGAAGATGAAGAATCACTGAGGAGAGAATTCTCCGTGGGTCATTACTCTATCAAGCATTAAATATTATCTTACAAGCACTCTTTGAAGTGCGAGTCATTGGTGAAGTACTCTTGAAATACTCATGCATAATCACTCTAGACATTGGACATATTGTGGGCGTATGAATATTAATGATAACAAAAACTAGAAGTGTCATAACTTTCAAACGGCACTCACTTTAATGTCCAAACGTTTCAAATGATTAGTTGAGCGCCATATCAGACGTAAATGCTCCTGGCGATAAATTTCGGCAATTAGTCAATATGTAGCTTTTTCAATAAAATTTTACTTCTTATTTGAATTTTCTTATAAAAAAGAGGCCAACGTGGATATGACCGTCCTCATATTAAAACTCTCTCTCTCTCTCTCTCTCTCTCTCTCTCTCTCTCTCTCTCTCTCCCTCCCTCCCTCCCTCCCTCCCTCCCTCTCTCTCTCTCCCTCTCTCCCCTTCCTTCCTTCCTTTAATCACATCCAGAACACCAATGGTGGAAGTCAAGACAAAAAAGTCCCGCGCTAGACTTGGTATACAAAAATTTTTCACGGCAGAGACAGATGACAATGACCCGGCTGGAAAAGGCATTCATTTTAATCCGCTGGCCAGAAGTGAAAACTTGATCAAAAGTCAAAGAAAAATAAAAATAGAGACAAAGTAGATATTCGTATGAATGCAAAAAGTGGGTTGTCATGAGTTAAGATTAATGATGAACAACCGAATCAGTTCAATCGTCCCGAACTTGTTTTACCCAGCCGGTTCACATGAGGATCAATTCGTTTCCCGGTTTCGAAAATTAGAACTGACCCCAGCCGGTTCGATTCTTAGTTTAGGGCCCCGCAGTTGATTCTCTTTTAGACCGTTGTCGCCTCTGGCTCCATCCCTTGCTGCTGATCTCCTTTCTCTGGAAGCAAAACTATGGAAAAGGGATCGTTGCGCGATAAAGTCCCAAACAGGTTTCATCCTCAATTTTGGCCCACAAAGACAAAAACGAAAGTGACTCTCACTTCAAGAAACACGAGATTAGCGAAGACTTGTAACATTTTCTCATCGACTTGGTCTTTCCTTCTCGGCTTCCAAGCCCTTGAATCTTCATTTGTACAGGAAATGATCTATAAATTCACCACCTTGGTTATAATTTTAAATGAAAAAAAAAAGACAAAAATCGGCCGATTCCAGCATCAACAGTTCAATTCTCAATTCCAAAAACCAGTAACCTATCTTGATAGGATATGTTTTAGGTTCCTAATTTGAAATCTATTCACACTTTGAAATCGATCATCTTTAGTAAAGATTTTACTTTGCACTTACGGTATTACTATAATCTTCACCTATTTGTTCATTCAGCAGAGCACTCTCATCTCGTTGCACTTATTTTGTGCGTATGTTGGTGCTTAATTAACCGCTCGTTACACTTATTTTGTGCATATTTTGTACATTTGAATTTTCTCGTTAAGTTCAAGTGGGATAAAAAATCATAGTAATACATGAGTGGAGTCTATAATTTTTTTCCCTTTAATTTTATTTTGGGTCATGTCTTCCTAGAACCCTAATTGGGGAAGCTCTCTCAAACTATATTATTGATTTGTGGGTCACAACTATTGACATCACTAATAATTCATTTTGGCTAAGTTTGTATACGAATTATTAGTGACTTGCCAATCAGATGTATGATTGGACTCCCCCTCACCGGGTCGGAGAAAAAACTTAGTTTCTCTCTTCGGATACTTGACCGGCTATGATGCTCAATAATTGTTGTTTATCAACAAAAAAGAATTCGAGCGGAGGAAAGCGACTAATTAGTGCTAAATAAATAAATAAAAAAATGACCGAATTGACAGAATGATGTAATTTATTTTAAGGAGGATGACGTGTATGGCATTATAATCTGATTCAACTGCCGGTCGAAAATCCTATATAAAAGGCTGAACGAGAGAGCATCATTGGCAAAGCAATTCATATTTTCTCTTTCAGATAGATGGAGGGCTCATTTTTCTGTGTGCTCAACGGGGCTCGCCTCTTTCTCTCTCTCCACATCCTCATGGTTTGCTTCATGCACGAAGGTTGTCCTTATGGAGTAGAAGGGAAGATTACAAGCCACAGTCTGTCAGTTAGCTCTCTACTGCCTTCTCCTTCCTGCTCGCCTTCCACTAGCAAAGGTCTCTCTCTCTCTCTCTCTCTCTCTCTCTCTCTCTCTCTCTCTACGGAATTTTCCGGATCCTGAACAAACTAGAACATGAACAATATCGGTTCAATTTCGTGCCCATGATAATCGAACATGAACCTTGGTCCCCAGTTAACTCTCATCCAAAACCAAGTCCTTGTCGCCTGGAAAAATAGAACGATCTTTTCTTTTATAAACGCAGTATTATCTTACTATTTCACATGATCTCTTACCGTCGCATGACATTCTTTCAGCTAGCAGCGGAAAGTCGACCTTGAAAGTAGTTCACAAGCATGGCCCATGCTCTCCCCTTGTTCAGGACCCCAATCCTCTAAATCACACTAAAGTCCTGCTCCAAGACGAATCAAGGGTCAAGTGGATTCAGTCCCAATCCTCCAATGGCAGCGATGGCCTAAAAGCTTCGGCCACAGCCAGTCTTCCAGCAAAGTCCGGCATAACCATCGGCACTGGCAATTATGTAGTGACAATCGGCCTTGGCACGCCAAAGAAGGACCTCACTCTTGTATTTGACACAGGCAGCGACATCACGTGGACTCAGTGCGAGCCGTGCACTAAATCTTGCTACACTCAGTCCGAACCGAAATTCAACCCATCTCAGTCATCATCCTATGCTAATATCTCGTGCACTGCGACATCATGTTCTCAACTCGGTAATAATCCACCACATTCGAGATACTTGATACTTATGATGTCTTACTAGAATGTTCTTGGAGCATAGTCGGGAAATTTATAAGAGTGAAAAACCATCAAAAGAACAACTAGAACTAATTAAAGCAATGTGTTGTGCTCTATCTTTAGGTAGTTCGGGATGCTCTGGATCAACGTGTCTATATGGCATTCAGTACGGCGACCAATCATATTCGGTCGGCATCTTCGCAACCGAGAAGTTGACTATAACGCCAATGGAGGTGATCGACAATTTTGAATTTGGCTGCGGCCGGAACAACAAAGGCCTCTTCGGCAGAACTGCAGGGTTGATGGGACTCTCGAATGACAAGATCTCCTTCGTGGAACAAACTGCGGCCAAATATGGGAAGTATTTCTCCTACTGCTTGCCCTCTTCCCCTAGCTCCACAGGACACTTGACTTTCGGTAAGGATGGCGGGGCAGTGAGCTCGGTTAGCTTCACGCCGTTATCAACGGTTCGGGAAAACTCGCAATTCTACGGAATAAGTATCCAAGGAATCGCTGTAGGAGGGAATCGTCTATCAATACCATCGACCATTTTTTCAAGTGGAGGGGCCATCATCGACTCGGGAACTGTCATTTCCAGATTACCTCCAACAGCTTACGGTGCCTTGAGAACTGCATTCAGGAATGCGATGGCGAATTACACGATGGCGCCGGCGTTTCAAAATTTTGATACTTGCTATGACTTCAGTAAAGAGAGCAGAATCACGGTCCCATTGATAATATTCTCTTTCGCTGGGGGAGTCGATGTCGATTTGGACCATAATGGGATATTTTTCACCGTGAGCACTTCGCAAGTGTGCCTTGCCTTTGCACCAAATCAGGCTGATGGTAATCTGACCATTTATGGTAATACGCAGCAGAAAACGTTTGAAGTTGTGTACGATGTTGCCGGTGGAAAGCTGGGTTTTGGTTCGAATGGCTGTTCCTAAGATGGATGGAATTAAATAAAAGTTATTTATAGATATACTCGATGACGATTAGGAGTATGCAAATTGAATATGTCGTCATGTGTTAAACGTTCTGAATTTTAACTGTTGCAAATCAAGAATAATGGAGGTGCTATTACTATGCCTTCTTTCGTGTCATTCAACATCGATTTATGTGAGTTCCAAACTAGGGACATCATTAATATGCAAATTTAACTAAACATATGTCTATATTTTTAAGAAATTTTTTCCAATCTGTGATGGAAAAACATGATCAACTCAAGAAAGAATTACATCTCCTCCATGCGTAAGCACATAATTTTAAAGCTATCTAAATAAATATTTCTCTTAGTGTATGAGAAGAAATTTCCATTTGATTAGATTTCTTTAGCATGGTAAATTTCATGCAGTACCTCATTTAAGCTTAGTAAAATCTCTTTTTTCACCCATCCATCTTCTCGAAAAATCGCTTTGTTTCATCATTGCAATCTAAGAACAAGCATTGTGATTTCGAGTTCTTGCAGTTGAATAGTCATGGTTTGTTCGGTCTCGATCTACTGAGTCTTTTTCATAGACTTGCCTTCTAGGTTGGCAATTCGAATTGACTTAGGGAATTGATTTCGGGCTTCATCTTCACCTTGGAGTCGATTGCCTCTTGAGTACCTAGAAACTCCCTAATATTTCCATCAACATCACCATCAAGTTTAGGAAAATTATCAAAAAATTCATAAACTTATTGCACATTTGCCAATTCAATCCTAAACTTTTTAATTTTGCCATTTCAATCTAAACATTTTCACTTCTTCCCAATTAAGTCCATCCAGCCAATTTTGGTTGGAAATTATTGATGTAAATGACTGGCGCTGACGTAACACTATTTTTAATAATATTTTCATAATATTTGGAATTTTTATGGTTTTTTCTTCTTCTTCTTTTTTTTTGAGGGGGGTTTCAGTTCTAGGGCCGGCCAACCCTTACCGACCAACCCTCGGTAGATCTCATAGTATATGAGAAGAAATATCCATTTGATTAGATTTCTTTAGCACGCAGATTTCACGCAGTACATCATTTAAGCCTCATAAAATCTATTTTTTCGCCCATCCATCTTCTCGAAAAATCTCTCTGCTTCATCATTCCAATATAATGAATAGTCATGGTTTCTTCGGTCTCGGTCTCTCGAGTCTTTTTCATAGACTTGCCTTCTAGGTTGGCAATTTGGATTGACTTAGGAAATTTATTTTGGGCTTCATCTTCACCTTGCAATCGATTGCCTCTATGAGTACTGAGAAACTCCCTAATATCTCCGTCAACGTCACCATCAAGCTCATAAGCGCGTTGTCTTTGCGTAGGATCATTACGTTTGCATGAGCATTATCTCTCATTCCTATCTCCTTCAAGAAATCTTGTTGGTACCAAAACCTAAGTAGGGAAGCATGTCCCGGATCACTCCGAGTTCGTAGGTCAGACTCTGCTAAAGGTTGCCCAAAAGGCATGCACTCAAGGTGCTTCATTTATTTTGCAGAAAATGAATAATTTAGAAACATTTTTCTAAAAGTGATAGTATATATTATTCACAAAAATGAATGAACGAAATTCTTTTCATCGTCCTTAAAGATATATAGATACATTGTTATCAGTAATGAAAGTATTTTTTATTGGCTAATTATTTCCAAAGATATAATTGATCATTTTTAGGAAATATTCTCCAAATCATTTATCTTTTGCAAAATAAATTAAGCCTAAGAGTGTTGTGATCGCCTTTGTTGTTGCCACTGCGGGTATGGCCACCATCATTTGATTGCCAGCATTTAAACACTAGCGAAAGACGTGGAGCGAAAGCCGAATGGAGTAGAATTAATCTAGCTTGTAGGAATAGAATATCTGGCACAGATGAACATTTGATTCCCAAGTGTAGATCCTCATTTTTTACCCTTTTATATATTTGACTAAACTTGACGATGGAATAGGGTTTCGTGTGTCAAGAGCTTCCCGACAATATTCAGTTTGTCGAAATCCAACGGGTAAATCTTAATATATCTCATCTTTAAATTTTGATTGCCTGATCTTGAAAATCAGGGAAAAGCGATCTTCATTGTCGGATAAGTCGTTATTTTTTAATCAGATGGGACCCATTTGAAAGAAATCACTTGGCTTGATTGGGGTGATAGGAACACGAAGTAAGTAGTTTTTATCTTTCCCTACGGTTTTTAACCTTGTGATTTCGGTAGCTATCACCGTGGTTTCCATAGCTATCCCTATGATTTTCTTGAGAAGCAATCTTTTTTATAGATGAATGAGGAATGAAGTTGTGTAATTCATGTTTTATGTTACATGTTTTGAACTTTTTATTGTTTATTTTATTTTTCTTATTCATTTTTTATGAGTTGTTAAATATGTCATTTTGTTGCTAAGTATTATGATTCTAAATATGATGTGTTGATTAATATGTATTTTGAAGAGTAAGTTTGTCCTTATGAGTACTACAAAAAAAATGAAACAAAAACAAAAGAGAAAATCAGCCGATTCACTAGATCAACTTCGGAACTGGACCAAACCAATAGAGTTGGTCCAAGGTCGGTTGTTGATCCAGGGTCAATTTCAAGTTTCAAAATTTGGAAACTGTCTCTTTGTTGATAGGTTCCAAGTTTTAGGATTGGACCGGCCTAATCCTAGAATCAATCCCCCTCTAAAACATGTGTCTACCTTTTAGGGTGGCCATATTTACTATGCTTGCCCAAACTTATCCTTCGAGTAAAGACATGGAAATTTGGGTGCTCCCTCTCTCCTGGACCATACATGGTTTATGATAAGCATGTCATTTAGAATATAGAAAATGCATTGGGCTTACTTCAACAAGGCCTTAGAAGGCCCAATTACGGTTAGTCTTCTTCGCGGCATGGACGCGTCCTGTCCTACATGGGCTGAGCTTCCCACTCAAGTGTGAGCTCCATCTTCGAGTTGTGGGGCTACACGGGATTCTCTCTCCTTGATGTGGTCCGTGTCTATTCTAATGGGCTGAGACCCAATAGAATGGGCTTGCGCTTTTTGGCCCACATCAGTTCTAATGCAATATCTCTCGTCAAGACCCAGCAAGTGACAAGATGAATGTTTGCCCTTCCCTCTAAGCTAGATATTCGGCCTCAAGCTGAAGATGAAGAATCACTGAGGAGAGAATTCTCCGTGGGTCATTACTCTATCAAGCATTAAATATTATCTTACAAGCACTCTTTGAAGTGCGAGTCATTGGTGAAGTACTCTTGAAATACTCATGCATAATCACTCTAGACATTGGACATATTGTGGGCGTGTGAATATTAATGATAACAAAAACTAGAAGTGTCATAACTTTCAAACGGCACTCACTTTAATATCCAAACGTTTCAAATGATTAGTTGAGCGCCATATCAGACGTAAATGCTCCTGGCGATAAATTTCGGCAATTTGTCCATATGTAGCTTTTTTAATAAAATTTTACTTCTTATTTGAATTTTCTTATAAAAAAGAGGCCAACGTGGATATGACCGTCCTCATATTAAAACTCTCTCTCTCTCTCTCTCTCTCTCTCTCTCTCTCATTTTAATCCGCTGGGCAGGAGTGAAAACATGATCAAAAGTCAAAGAAAAATAAAAATAGAGACAACGTAGATATTTGTATGATTGCAAAAAAGTGGGTTGTCATGAGTTAAGATTAGTGATGAGCAACCGAATCAGTTCAATCGTCCCGAACTTGTTTTACCCAGCCGGTTCACATGAGGATCAATTCGTTTCCCGGTTTCGAAAATTAGAACTGACCCCAGCCGGTTCGGTTCTTAGTTTAGGGCCCTGCAGTTGATTCTACCCTAGGGTAGAACTAGGACCTAGCCATGACTTTCTCTTTTAGACAGTTGTCGCCTCTGGCTCCATCCCTTGCTGCTGATCTCCTTTCTCTGGAAGCAAAACTATGGAAAAGGGATCGTTGCGCGATAAAGTCCCAAACAGGTTTCATCCTCAATTTTGGCCCACAAAGACAAAAACGAAAGTGACTCTCACTTCAAGAAACGCGAGATTAGCGAGGACTTGTAACATTTTCTCATCGACTTGGTCTTTCCTTCTCGGCTTCCAAGCCCTTGAATCTTCATTTGTACAGGAAATGATCTATGAATTCACCACCTTGGTTATAATTTTAAATGAAAAAAAAAAAAGACAAAAATCGGCCGATTCCAGCATCAGCAGTTCAATTCTCAATTCCAAAAACCAGTAACCTATCTTGATAGGATATGTTTTAGGTTCTTAATTTGAAATCTATTCACACTTTGAAATCGATCATCTTTAGTTAAGATTTTACTTTGCACTTATGGTATTACTATAATCTTCTATTTCCATACAAAGCAGATTATTGATATGGTTTTCTTTTGTTTTGTCAGCACAAAACAGTACTCCAATTCTCCTGCTTGTGTGACATGATGACCAGCCTTTACCAAATCATGGTCGACAATTTGGGAAAAAGAACAAAAGAAAAAAATTTGTGATGTTAACTTGAAAGCGTGTGACTTAATGCTATGAGCAGCGACGGAGATTCATTTCACACAATTATGAGTGGACTCCACAGCGTCTTAGTTTTTTCTTGAATTTCATTTATTTCGTGAAAAATAATTAATTTAAAAAATATTTTTTTAAAATTGATTGTTTGTATCATTTAAAATAATTAATATATATACCAAAAGTTCATTACCGATAATATTTTATGTTGAAGCATGTTGGGAAGATCTCCAAGCAATACCCCGCCATGACGGGTCCAGCCTGATGGAGAAGAAGATCACAAAGCAAATCCCCAACATGAAGCACATGACCACCACCCACAAGAGCTTCATGAAGCTAAGCTCGATGAACATGAGCATGCTCCAAAGGAGGGTAGCGGGAAGATCATCCGCCAATGCTGCTAAGTAATAGCCGCTGCAAATGACTCAATCAACAAGGAAGGTGGCGAAGAGGACGAACAATATCTTCACGTCAATTGTCTTGCTCACAAGGAGTTTTTGGTAGGATGTGGTAATGCAAACCTTCTCGAAAATGCGAGGCCTGAAGAGCATGGGTGTCAAATCTACATGCTTGTAGGATGAACTGAATCACAACGGCACACACAAGCATGTGACAAATGCACTAAGATGGGTGGAAGATATCTTGCCACACATCAGTGTTCTAGTTGGTGTTCACAAAATCTAATTTTGACTTGCTTGGCTTAAAAAAAGGAAAAAAAAATGAATGATATCCTAAAATAAGTAACAAACATGCAGTACACCTGCTATACACATGCAATTGCTTTTCCTTTCTTTATTATTCTTTTTTCATTTAATGCCTTAAAAAATCACCTATGGTTCGAGCGTACCTTGTTGGCCACAGATTAGACACCGATGCCATATTGAGGAAGAGATTTCAGTCTCGTTCGATCAAATGTCGAAGATTCGCCGTGAAGTGGAGATGGCGTCGCTTCTTGGCCTTCGAGAGAGAGAGAGCTTCTTGGGAGAGAAATATGAACGTACTAAATGCGAAAAGGTACGTTCATTCTCTTTTTCATCCCTTTTATAGGTGCCCTTTTTCACGGGCCTAATTCCCGTGGCCCAGCCACAATGGGCCTAAAGGCCCGGCCCACGGGAATAAGGCCCGTGGGAAGGGGAACCTATAAAAGGGATGAGAGAGAAGGAGAAGATACCTCTTGGCATTTTTGCAAGAACGTTCTCCTTTCTCTCCCAAAAAGCGCTCTCTCTCTCCAAGACGAAGAAGCGACTCCGTCTTCCATTAAACGGCGAATCTTCGACATCGGATCGAACGGAACTGAAATCTCTTCCTCAATGCGGCATCGGTGTCTAATCTGTGGTCAACAAGGTACGCTCGAATCCGTGGTGTGCTTTTGATCGGTGATACGTGACATTCCCGGGCTTATCTTCCGCATATGATTTAGGGGTTCGGTTTAGGTGCCGAATCCGGTTTTCAGGGATCCGATCGATCCCAACATTGGTATCAGAGCCTTAGTTCACGTTTTTCCCGACCAATTTACTGTTTATGATTGATATTTTCGAAAATGCATTTCGACCGTACGGATCGGGGCCATGAATCCTGACACCCGAGAATGTTCGCCCATTTTTTCGATTTTTCGTAAGTCGAAATAAAAATATGAAGGCATAGGGAGGAAGGCAACGTCGAGATGAGTCCGGGAAGGCAACGTCGAGACGAGTCCGGCGACGTGTCGCGCGCCGCCGGACGCGCCGCCACGTGCGGCCGGAACGCGCGGGGGTCATCGCACGCGCCGACCCGCGCGAAACGGTGTGGCGAAACGGCGCGTCGTTCGGCCTTTGGCGCGTGCCACGCACGTGCCGGATGACGTCATCATGACGTCATCCTGGAACGCGCCTGGCACGTGTTGGTCGGTTCGTCCGACCGGCCCGACCGGGAGACCGGTCCGACCGGACGACCGGTCTGACCGGGCGACCGGCCCGACCGTCTGACCGGCCGGACCGTTGACCGTTTGACCGCGACCGTTGACCGTTGACCGTTGACTTGACCGTTGATTGTTGACCGTTGACTTGACCGTTGACCGTAAAAAAAAAAAAAAAAAAAAAACTTTTTTTCAATTATGTCTATGTGGATTATATGTAATCCATTTTTTGTTCTGCATTTGTTGCAGGAACAATGCCTTCCCGTAAGCCGCGCGCATCTGTGCGCACGATGTCAGATGAACAAAAGGAAATGCTTACAAGGTTGATAACCGATTTGAATGGTTATCGATGGGAGAGTGACGACATAATTGATCATGTCATAGAAGTCAACAACAAAATTCAGGAAGTCATTTGGAACGGTTGTCCCATGCAAGATATTCAGATGATGCGATTCTTTATGAACACTCTTCCACTAGAATGGCAATGAGTGTTGAATCGCCTACGGGAGGTCAAAGGATTTACTAGCTATAAGGAGCTAGTAATGGCATTCGTAGATGAATATCATCGGGTAGGAGCCACAAAGACTGCGACCCAAGGAATGACTTCGATTGGGCCAAGACTGAATGTGCGTAGGAGAAATCCTAAGGGATATCCGTCTGTTTTTCCGTGGCTGTCAAGAATGCCAGAAAATTTTACAGAGAAAAAGAAAAAGAAATTGGAACATGTAGCAGCTTTCCCTATTAGTTGTAATATGCCTTGTTTTTAAATGTTATAGCTGTTTTTTATTTAGTGTTCTTTGTGAACATCTTATGTAATGTTAGCTACCTGATTGTTGTTGAAATAGCAACCTTTTTGTTAGCAATATTGAGTAAGAAATATTATTATATTGTATGTCAATTATCTGCTGCTTTCTGTGATTGCTGGTTCTTTGTGGGTAGTTAGTCATGGGTAGTAATAGAAGTTTTTGTAGCTTCATAGAATTGATTTTGCATATGACAATCATATTAATGATATTTTTAAGTTAGGATTTTTGGAGGATGATTGGAAACATAGTGACCTTTTGATTCTGAAACCTTACTTAAAATTATTAATTAATATGATGGGTTTGTGCAAAATAGATGCATAAGTGATAGGCATTAATAACTCGTGCATGTATGTTTTTGATGTGTTCGGATCAATGGCTTCACCACAAAGAGCATAGTTGCCGAACCGAGCAAAGGTGAAAAGCTCAAAGGTGACAACTATGTAATTTGGCAAATGAAAATTCAATGTGTGCTGGAAAAGCAAAAAGCACTAAAAGCTCTTGACCATGTTATGGAAGATCTAGAGGATGCTGTGCGCCACCTTGAGCTAGCTAATCATCGCCTCAAGGCATTAGAGCAGGAAACATATTTTATCTGTGTTGCTTTAAGCTCAGAAGGGGCTTCATGCTCTAAGCGCAAGCGCATTGATTCGTTCAATATGTGGAAATGCAAGGGATCAAGTCCTCCTTGCAAGAAACCAAGAATTAACCAACAAAAGAGAGGAAAACGTCCTCATGTGAAGAATATCTCAAGGGTGAAATGTTACAACTGTGACCAGAAGGGTCACTATGCCCGCGATTGTCGCGAGCCAAAGAAGGTACACACCCTTTGTACAATTGGGAACTTTGCATATGTGTCAAGGTCTGTATTCTTGACTGAATCTAATCCTCTGTGGACTGTGGATTCAGGAGCAACAGACCATGTAGCGAAGGATAGAGGATCCTTCGTGGAATTCCGACGAGTACCTACTGGAACTAAGTGGATCTATATGGGAAACAACTCCAGAGCTGAAGTGAAAGGAATTGGCTCATGCCAACTGAATATGCGTGGTGGACGCACTTTGTTCCTTCATGATGTGTTGTATGCTCCGGAGATTCGTCGGAATTTAGTGTCTGTTTTAGTGTTGGTTAAATTAGGTTTTAATATGAACTTCCATAATAAAGGAGTAGACTTGTATTTGGATACAAACTACTATGGTCATGGTTATTTTCTGGATGGTTTCATTGTATTGGATATTGATTATGTTAATGCAAATATTTGTTATTCCCTTCTCACGTCTCACAATACATATGATAATGATGTGAACGTATGGCATGCTAGACTTGGTCACATTGGCCAACAACGTATGAATAAACTAGCCAAAGAGGGCTTGTTGGGCAACATTGAAAAAGTCGATTTGCCCATATGTAAGCATTGCCTAGAAGGGAAAACAACAAGGAAACCATTTGGAAAAGGTAAAAGAGCTGAATTTCCTCTGCATTTAATCCATTCTGATGTCTGTGGTCCAATGAATGTGAGAGGAAGGCATGGGGCTGTTTATTTCATCACTTTTTATAGATGATTATACTCGATTCGGATATGTCTATTTAATTTCTCACAAATCTGAAGCAATAAGTTGCTTCAAAAGGTTTATGAACCTGGTAGAGAATCAATTAGACAAGAAAATAAAAGCATTGAGATCCGATCGAGGTCGAGAATATTTATCTGATGAGTTCAGAAAATTATGTGATGAAAAAGGAATAGAAACACAGTTATCTATTCCATATACTCCTCAACAAAATGGTGTTGCAGAGAGAAGAAACAGAACCCTACTAGAAATGGTTAGGTCCATGATGGCGCATGCTAACTTGCCTATTACCTTTTGGAGTGATGCGTTGTTATCTGCTGCCTATATACTTAACCGTGTGCCTTCCAAATCATTTGCTTCCACTCCATGAGTTATGGACAGGTAGAAAACCAGACTTAAGTTTTCTTAAGCCGTGGGGTTGTGCTGCCTATACACTTGAATCCTCTCACAAGTTTGGGAAATTGGGTCCCAGAGGAAAGAAGAGTATTTTCATAAGATACTCAGAACACTCAAAAGGGTATGTGTTCATAGGTGAGCAGGAAAGTGGGAGTATAACTGAATTTGAATCACGGGATGTCACATTCTTAGAGGATGAATTTCCTAAGAAGGGCGAAATAGGGGAAGACAACGCCCTATTTGAAACCTCGGATCAAGATAATGATCTTAGTGGAGTTCGTCCAAGTGGGAGTAATATGAGAAGTGATGAATTGAATTCGACTCATTCTCAATTGCAACCACATGATGAGACGACATCATTATCTAATCCCAGTGGGAGCATAATGGGGAATGATGTGCAAAGAGCACAAACTCCCATACGGCGAACAAGTCGCCAAAGTATTCCCCGTCGACGTTTTGACATTGAAGGGGAAACTTTTATGGTTGCTCCACAAGATGAGGATGAGCCTAGAAATATTAATGAGGCTCTAAATTGCCCTAGTAAGGAAAAATGGATTCATGCAATGGAAGAGGAAATGGAGTCAATGAAATCAAACCAAGTCTGGGAACTGGTTGATTTTTCAAAAGGACGCAGAGCTATTGGGAACAAATGGGTTCTCAAAGTAAAGCGAAAGGCTGATGGCTCGATAGAAAGGCATAAGGCTTGCCTTGTAGCGAATGGGTATAATCAACAGGAAGGGATTGATTATGAAAATACGTTTTCTCATATAGTGAGATTTACCTCGATTCGCATTATTCTGGCAATAGTATATAGTTTGGATCTTGAATTACATCAGATGGATGTAAATACTGCTTTCCTCAATGGAGAGTTAGAGGAAGAAATATACATGGAACAACCAACTGGTTTCATGGTAAAAGGCCAAGAAGAAAAGGTGTGTCGACTTTTGAGGTCTATATACGGCCTTAAGCAGTCATCGAGACAATGGTATATACGTTTTCATAATGCCATAATGGCATATGATTTTACAATGATTGATGAGGATCATTGTGTATATATCAAAAGATCCAAGGATCAATTTGTGATCATATCATTATATGTTGATGATATACGATTGCCGGAAGCAATATGGAGTTTGTTCATACTTGTCAAGAGTTGGTTGTCTTCCAACTTTGAAATGAAGGATATGGGTAAGGCTGCATACATTCTTGGAGTTAAGATTTCAAGAGATCGTTCGAAGAGATCGTTGTCTCTTTCGCAAGAAACATATATAAATAAAGTTCTTGAACGATTTCGTATGCAAGATAGTAAACCCATAGACACTCCTATTGCAAAAGGTGAAGGATTGAGCCATAGACTGTGTCCGAGGACTCCACAAGAGAAGGAACAAATGAAACATGTTCCTTATGCTAGTGCAGTTGGGAGCTTGATGTACGCTATGATGTGTACAAGACCCGACATATGTTTTTGCAGTTGGAATGATGAGTAGATACCAATCCAATCCAAGTCCAGCACATTGGAAAGCCGTTAAAAGAATACTGAGGTATCTAAAGGGAACTGCTGATTATACGATGAGTTATCAAGGAAAGGATCTGCGACTCACAGGCTATTCTGAAACTGATTAGGGAGGAGGTTTAGACAAAAGGAGATCTACCTCTAGGTTTGTTTCTTAATGAATACTGGCACCATATGTTGGAGCAGTAAGAAACAAACGTGTATAGCCTTGTCCACGATGGAAGCTGAGTTCGTGGCATTATCAACAGTAATATAAGAAGTAGTTTGGCTTAAGAGATTTTTTGGATCATTTAGGTGTTATTGAGAAAGCTGCAAATCCATTATTAGTTAATTGAGATAGCCAAGCAGTTATAGCGTACACCAAAGATCCAAAATATCATGGCAAGACCAAACATATAGATACCAAGTATAACTTTGTCAAAAGATATGGTTGCACGTAAGGATGTGAACATGCAGTACATATCTATGCATAGAATGGTAGCAGATCCTATGACAAAGCCAATACCTAGAGATGTGTTTTGTGGTCATGTAAAATCTCTAGGATTGCGTAGAGTCGATGTACTTGGATTGTATTTTCCCGAGTTGTTCACATGTATGAACTAGTGTTGTTTTATTATTAATGCCTATGAGTCTTTGTTTGATCTTTATGCATCTTAATGCTTAGTGCATTATATTATGTTGAGAAAGTATGTCGGACAGATAAGAGATTAGCCCACTCACACGGGTAATCGCCTCTATTTACTATGTGATAAATAGAGATGAGACGGTTTTTAAGCTTATTATCTAGGTGATAATCGAGAGCTCAAGCTTAAAATACGTATGTCGCCTTAACTGAGTGTTAAGATGAGGACATAATACTTACAATGTCCGAAAGTAAAATAACTCACACATTTTACTTTATCTATCTAAGATGCCAGATGTGAGTTCTGATGAATTTTATGAATGAGTAAATACGTGAACTCAAGTTAGACATTGGGTATGTCTGAACTATCATCTGTACGGTATTAAAGATGTAGACATACGCTCCATGGGAAAGGAGTTAATACCGTAATACGTATTTCATACTACGTATGCATGAGACGACCTATAAGAGTGACAAAAGTTTGATCTCAACTTTTATGACGTGTGAGACTCTTGAGGAATAGAGTTCCTCAATTTTTTAGTGCCCTCATGACTCTTACTTATTCTCAAGATTTCTATTTAGTGTTTGCTATCTTAGAATGTTGCCAATGGTCATGAGATGATTCGATCTAATGGGACATTTCTAGAAAAGCAAGTTGAACTGAAATTGAGAGTTTGAAGGAAAGAGGAAGATCGGATTTGTAGAATCACATTGTGGTTTTGTATTCACAGGTCGACCAATTATGACTGTCTTTGGGATAACCATAATTGTGAATATATATATCATTGTTTGAATGAGATTAAGAGAGATATAAATGTGATCGATCGATCTAGGGTACTGCATACTAAATTTACTCGGAAAATGATGCCCAATATGAGCTGCTATATATTCCTAACAGATGTATAGCAACGAGCTCTCAAAGTATGTTGGTCGCACGGATTATTCACCGGTATGAATGTTGAAAGAGGAAAAGAGGATTTTCAGTTGATGTGCCTAAGTTGGGCCTATCCGCCCATGTTGGTTTTGGTCCACCATGTGCGAGTGGGAGATGATGGATTTAATAAATGGGCCTAAAGGCCCGGCCCACGGGAATAAGGCCCGTGGGAAAGGGAACCTATAAAAGGGATGAGAGAGAAGGAGAAGATACCTCTTGGCATTTTTGCAAGAACGTTCTCCTTTCTCTCCCAAAAAGCGCTCTCTCTCTCCAAGACGAAGAAGCGACTCCGTCTTCCATTAAACGGCGAATCTTCGACATCGGATCGAACGGAACTGAAATCTCTTCCTCAATACGGCATCGGTGTCTAATCTGTGGCCAACAAGGTACGCTCGAATCCGTGGTGTGCTTTTGATCGGTGATACGTGACATTCCCGGGCTTATCTTCCGCATATGATTTAGGGGTTAGGTGCCGAATCCGGTTTTCGGGGATCAGGTGAACCCAACAGTCAGTGCAATACACATCCAATACACGTGCAATTTTTTTTTTTTTCCTTTTAATTCAATGCATAAAAAGATAACCTATGGTGATAGTTCTATCATTTTTATCAATAATAAAACTAGACAAAAAGAATGCAATTACTAAGATATAACCTAGTTATCATTATCATTTTTTTTACAATAAAATTAAGTTGCAAGAGATTGATTTACTATATGAAAATCAAAGGGTATCCATGTAATTCATTAAGTTCCTTTTTGATGAAAAATTAGAGGACAGCCATGAAGTTCTGACGTCACCAATAACCTTATACTCACTGTCTGCTTCACATCAACGTCGATTGTGTAGCCATGCTCATGCACCCTTGTTGGAAGATCTCCGAGAAAGACACAGCCACGATTGGTCCCAGCCTGATGGAGAAGAAGATCACATAACAAATGCTCTAGATGAAGCACATGACCACCGCCCATAAGAGCTTTGTGTCGCTGAGCTTGATGAACATTACGCATGCTCTGAAGGAGGCTAGCGAAAAGACCACCCTGTTGATGCTACTTAGCAATAGCCGCCACAACCCAACCCAAGCAATAAGGAAGTTGGCGAAGAGGATGAACAATATCTTTACCGAGTCAATAGTCAAGCTGACAAGGAGTTTTTGGTAGGATGTGGTGATGTGGACCTTCTTGAAAATGCAAGGGTTGAAGAGCACTAGGGTGTCAATGCTGCAAGCCCGGTTGATGAACTTGATCACAACGACACACACTAGCATGTGACAGATGCAACGATTCGGGTGGAAGATATCTCACCATACACCGGTGTTCTGGTTGGTGTTCACAAAATCTAATTTGACTTGCTTAGCTAAAATAGGAAAAAGAAGTGGATGATTATCCAAAATTAAGTAACACGTGTGCAATACACATGCTATACACATGCAATTGCCGTTCTTTTCCTTATTTTTCCTTTTTCATTTAATGCATTAAAAATTTACCTATGGTGTAACGCCCCGGGTCTCCACTATACGCATATTGTCCGCTTTGGATACTAAGTCCTCACGGTTTTGTTCTTCTCGAGTCAGCCCATACTACCCCCAAGAAAACGCGTATGTATAGTTAGAGGGCTCATTGCCTTATAAGGTAGCCTAGAACTCCCTCCCTAGGCGATGTGGGACAGGACTCATTCTTTGCGCACATCCGGGGACCGAGGTGCGGACGCACCGCCAACCCTCCTCCCCGCGCACTGCCGCTCGGGCCGTCACACTCTTCCCCCCTTGGGAGCACAGCATCCTCGCTGTTGCCCCACACGCAGTCGAGAGTCGGCTCTGATACCACTTGTAACGCTCCGGATCTCCACTATACAAATAATGTCCGCTTTGGACACTAAGGTGCTGCATGAGAACATTTCTTTATTCTCCCAATTTCTGTTCTTTTGTTCCCCGGAACAAAAAAAGAATAGAAACCCGTTTGGTAACGCCAAGTTGATTTCTATTCCCTGGAATAGAAAAGTTAGCCCGATAATAGAAACGAGAAACAAAAAAAAAATTGCTTCTTGTCCCAGGAACAATTTCTAGAAATAAGCAAATTTTCTTTTTTATTTTTGTTTTATTTCTCTCTTGCCATGGTCACCTCCAACCGTCTGGAGCCACCGCCGCCAACCGTGAGCAAGAATAAAAAAACAAATAAATACAAAAAAAAACAAAAAAAAAAAAACGAATAAATACAAATAAACAAATAAATACAAATAAAAAAAAAGCAAGAAAATTAAAAAAAAAAAATACAAATAAAACAAATAAATACAAAAAAAAACAAATAAAAAACAAATAAATACAAATAAAAAACAAACGCAAGAAAATAAAAAAAAACAAATAAAAAACAAATAAATACAAAAAAGAATAAAAAACAAATAAAAGAATAAAAAATAAATAAAACACAAATAAATACAAAAAGAATAAAAAACAAATAAAAAAGAACAAATAAAAAAAAAATAAATACAAAAAGGAATCGTTGCATTACCAAACGCATTTCTATTCTTTTTCTATTCCAAGTGTAGAAATTTTTTGCAGTTATCAAACGGGTTCTTTTACTCAAAAACTATTCCCCGGAATAGAAATAGAAAAGAACTATTTCTGGAAAAAAACTCTTCCCCAACCAAGAAATTTTACCATGCGCACCCTAAGTCCTCACGGTTTTGTTCTTCTCGGAGCAGCTCATACTACTCCAAGAAAATGCATATATATAGTTAGAGGGTCCATTGCCTTATAAGGTAGCCCAGAACTCCCTCCTTAGGCGATGTGGGACAGGGACCCATTCCTTGCGCACGTCCGGGGACCGAGGCGCGAACGCATCGCCAACCCTCCTCCCCGTGCACCGCCGCTCAGGCTGTCACATATGGTGAGCGCAATACACGTTCCTTAGACGTGCAATAAATGTGCAATTTTTTTTTCTTTGCTTTCTTTTTTTTCATTAAATTTATTAAAAGATGACCTGTGGTGATAGATCTATCATTTTTATCAATATCAAAGCTAGACAAAAAGAGTGCAATTACTAAGATATAACGTATTTATTATTATCATTTTTTTTTTTTTGGCAATAGAATTAAGTTGCAAGAGATTGATTCACTGCATGAAAATCAGAGTATGTCCATGTAATTCATAAAGTTCCTTTTTGACAAAAAATCAGAGGACATCCATTAAGTTCCTACGTCAACGATGACCCTATACTCATTGTTCGCTTCATGCCGACGTCGATTGCGTAGCCATGTGCATGCAACCTTGTTGGGAACATCTCTGCGCAATAACGATCGGTCCCAACCCGATGGAGAAGAAGATCACATAACAAATCCCCGAGATGAAGCACATGACCACCACCCACAAGGGCTTCGTGTGGCTAAGCTCAATGAACATGGGGCATGCGCCGAAGAAGCCTAGAGAGAAGACCACCCTACCGATGCTAACTAGCAATAGCCGCTACAACTTGACCCGATCAATGAGGAAGGTGGCGAAGAGGACGAACAATATTTTTACTAAGTCAATTGTCATGCTAGCAAGGAGTTTTTGGTAGGATGTGGTGATTTGGACCTTCTTGAAAATGCGAGGGTTGAAGAGCACTAGGGTGTCGAATCTACGTGTCCATTGGATGAACTGGATCACAACGGCGCACACAAGCATGTGACACATGCATCGAGTCCGGTGGAAGATATCCCATCATATGCCGATGTTCTGGTTAGTGTTCCAAAAATCTAATTTTGACTTGCTTGGCTAAAAGAAGGAAAAAAAGTGAATGATATCCGATATTAAATAACACACGTGCATTACACATGCTATACACACGCAATTGCTTTTCTTTTTTTATTTGTCTTTTTTAATTTAATGCATTAAAAAATGACCTAGGGTGGGTGCAATACAGTGCCATGCACGTGCAATACATGTGTAATTGCTTTTCTTTTCTTCTTTTTTCATTTAATGCATTATAAGATGACCTATGGTGATAGATCTATCATTTTTATCAATAATAATGCTAGACAAAAATAGTGCAATTAATAAGATATAACCTATTTGTCATTATAATTTTTTTTTTTTGGCAGTAGGATTAAGTTGTAAGAGATTGATTCACTATATGAAAATCAGAGGATGTCCATATTATTCATGAAGTTCCTTTTTGATGAAAAATCAGAGGACATCCATAAAGTTTCTACGTCAGCAACAACCCTATACTCACCATCTGCTTCACGCCGATGCCGATTGCATAGCCATGCACACACAACCTTGTTGAGAAAATCTCCAAGTAGCACACTGCCACAATTGGTCCCAGCCCGATAAAGAAAAAGATCATGTAATAAATCCCCGAGATGAAGCACATGACCACTACCCACAAGGGCTTCATGTGGCTAAGCTCGACGAACATGATGCATGCTCCGAAAGAGGCCAGTCGAGAAGACCACCCCGTCGATATTGCTTAGCAATAGCCGCTACAGCCCAACCCAATCAATGAGGAAGGTGGCGAAAAGGACGAACAATTTTTTTCACCAAGTCAATTGTCATGCTCACAAGGAATTTTTGGTAGGATGTAGTGATGCGGACCTCTCAAAAATACGAGGGCTGAAGAGCACTAGGGTATGAAATTTACATGCTCATTGGACGAACTGGATCACATCAACGCACACAAGCATGTGGCATATGCACCAAGTCGGATGGAAAATATCCTGTCATACGCCAATGTCCTAGTTGGTGTTCCAAAAATCTAATTTTGACTTGCTTGGCTAGGAAAATGATAAAAAGTGAATGATATCTAAAATTAAGTAACACATGTGCAGTACACGTGCTATACGCATGCAATTGCTTTTTTTTTTTTTTTTTTTTTCTGATGCATTAAAAAAGGATCTATTGCAATTGCTTTTTTTTTTTTTTTTTCATTTCATGCATTATAAGATGACCTATGGCGATAAATCTATCATTTTTATCAATAACAAAGCAAGACAAAAAGAGTGTAATTACTAAGATATAACCTAGTAATCATTATCATTTTTTTGCAATAGAATTAAGTTGCAAGAGATTGATTCACTATATGAAAATCAAAGGACGTCCATCTAATTTATGAAGCTCCTTTTTCATGAAAAATTAGGGGACATCCATGAAGTTTCTACGTCAGCAATGACCCTATACTCATCCGTCTGCTTCATGCCGACACCGATTGCTTACCCATGCGAATGCAACCTTGTTGGAAAGATCTCCGAGCAATACATCACCGCAATCGGTTGCATCCCGATGGAGAAGAAGATCACATAGCAAATTCTTGAGACGAAGCACATGACCACCGCCCATGAGGGCTTTGTGTGGGCAAGCTCGAAGAACATGTGGCATGCTCCAAAGGAGGCCAACGAGAAGACCACCTCGCCAATGCTGCTCAGCAATAGCCCCCGCCACCTGACCCAATCAACGAGGAAGGTGGCAAAGAGGACGAACAATATCTTCACAAAGTCAATTGTCATGCTCATGAGGAGGATTTGGTAGGATGTGGTAATGCGGACCTTTTCGAAAATGTGAGGGCTGAAGAGCGCTAGGGTGTCAAAGCTACATGCCCGTCGGACAAACTAGATCACAGTGGCGCACACTAGCATGTGGCAAATGCGTCGAGTCAAGTGGAAGATATCCTACCATATGCCGGTGTTCTGGTCGGTGTTCCCAAAATTTAATTTTGACTTGCTTGGCTAAAAAAGGAAAAAACAAGTGAATGATATATGAAATTATTAACACACTTGCAATATACATGCAATACACGTGCAATTGCTTTTATTTTCTTTTTTAATTTAATACATTAAAAAAATGAACTGTGGTGATAAAACTATCATTTTTTATCAAAAATAAAACTAGACAAAAAGAGTGCAGTTACTAAAATGTGACCTTATTATCATTATCATTTTTTCTGCAATAGAATTAAGTTGCAAGAGCTTGATTCACTGTATGAAAATCAGATGACGTCCATTCATGAAGTTCCTTTTTGATGAAAAATCAGAGGACATCCATGAAGTTCCTACATTAGCGATGAACCTATACTCACCATTTACTTCACGCTGATGTCGATGCTAATTGTGCATCCACGCACACGCAACCTTGTTGGGAGAATCTTTAAGCAGTACACCACCGCGATCGATCCCAGCCCGATGGAGAAGATCACATAGCAAATCCCTAAGATGAAGCCCATGACCATTGCCCACAAGGCTTCATGTGGCTAACCTTGATGAACATGAGGCATGCTTCGAAGGAGGCTAGCGAGAAAACCACCCCGCCAATGCTACTTAGCAATAGCCATCGTAGCCCGACCTGATTAACGAGGAAGGTGGTGAAGAGAACAAACAATATCTTTACAGAGTCAATTATCATGCTCGCAATGAGTTTTTCGTAGGATGTGATGATGTAGACTTTCTCATAAATGCGAGGGTTGAACAACACTAGGGTGTTAATGCTACATGTCTGTTTGATGAATTGGATTACAACGGGGCACACTAGCATATGGCAAATGCACCAATTCGGGTGGAAAATATCCCGCCATATGCCAGTGTTCTAGTTGATGTTCAAAATCTAATTTGACTTGCTTGGCTAAGAAAATGAAAAAAAAATAATAATAAGTGGATGATATTGGAAATAACACACGTGCAATTGCTTTCCTTTCCTTTCTTTTTCCTTTTCCATTTAGTGCATTAAAAGATGACCTATGGTGATAGATCTATCATTTTTCTCAATAATAAAGCTACACAATAAGAGTGCAATTTCTAAGATATAACCTAGTTATCATTATCATTGTTTTTTGCAACAGAATCAAGTTGCAATAGATTAATTCTCTATATCTAAATCAGAGGACGTCCATGTGTTTCATGCAGTTCCATTTTGATGAAAAATCAAAGGACATCGTGAAGTTCCTACGTCAGCATTGATAATGCCAATATTTTTCATTCGTTAATTTTTGTGAGCGATAGATATGTTTTTTTGTAAGTATTTTTCAAATAATTCATTTCCAAAAAATAAATGACCATTAGTATAATTTTTTATTTCAGGTGATGATGGCCGAGCAATAGTATTGGTCACTTTGTTAATGCATTCAAAATACAGGTTATTTGGGCGGACTATTTTTTAATAATTTCTTATTTACTAATTTTATTTCGTTTATGTTTAATCTGTTTTTACCTGGCTAGAATTTTTTTTCCTTGATATGCTATGGTTCATTTTTAAGGAGAACACTATCAATTATTAGAGCCCGGATTGGTTTATGTCTCCAAACTGAGCCCGGATTTGAATATGGGTCAAATCAATTCTCGATCCACCCAAACCTAATTTGATCCACCCATTTAACTGGTCTACACATGTGGGAGATATTAGATGCTCTAAATTATAGTCATATTGTCTTGATCCCCAAGTCGCATAATGCCCATACTTTCAATCAATTCCATCCCATTAGCTCACGCTTAAGATATTGTGAATTGTTCTGCAAGATGATGATCCGTGACTGTAATATACATCGTGTCTCTCGTTCACTTTCTTCTCCTTGTCTATATCGTGTTTGATCCGTCCTGTTTTATGATGGGTTTGAATCGAGCTGCTTAAGCAAATTAAACCGTGCTGGGTAATGTGAACTCGTGACTAGGGAGGCACCCGCCATTTGCACGCAAAGCCCAATCCCATGCTGTCCCTAAAAGTTTGATTTTACACACCGTGAGATCGACATTCAATTGAGTTTCTTTGTGGGGACGAGTGTGAAAGTATTGATTATGTCTAGGCCATAATGCATTTGTGGGCTCCAACACTTTAATCTAATTGGTACTTTTGCAATCTGATAGACAAGATTTACGTGTGTATGCGGTACCGCTTTATTTTCTTTCAGGTCTTTCTATATCTTTCCTCGTTGCTTCCTCTTTTTGGAACTTTCCTCACTCGTTTTTTCGCATTAATCTCCATCCTCTTCTCAAAACATCACAACAGAAGCATCCGAAAGTATTTCGTTCCACACCACCAAGTCATCTCAAAAGGAGCTCGTTTCATCTCATCTTCGACCGGAGCGACAACTGTAATTCCCCAGGCAGACTTGTTTCGTGACCGTGTCTTCTCTCACTATTCCCGCATCCGACGAAATCCTCATCTCTCGCTACACTAACTTTGGGGCGCATATGTTGGTACTTAACCAATCAATTACTCAACGTGAAGTATAGTTGGGCATACTATAATGTCCTAAAGAAATTATTTTTTTCTTGAATTTGAGTGGCATCACAAAAAAGTGATAGAAAGAAAATTTTTTGGGGCTAAGAAAGTAGTAATACTAGAAAGGGTAGCTGGGTCTATGGTCTCCTTTGACTTTTTCTGTTGACCTCTTCAGACATTTGGCCGGCTACCATGCGCTCTACAAAAGTATAGTGGAGGGAGGCAGCTACTGCCTTGCCGCGTCTTATTCCTCGAATAGGAAGTAATTACACCCACATAAAACGTAATGGACACGGCCCTCGTACTCTTTCCTTATTTTTTTACGCATCCCACGTCGACCGCTGTTAAATAGTCGGTCAAATTTTCAAACTTTAACTTAGCAATTAAAAGTGATGAAGGTGGTTCTAAAATAAAAATATAAAGAGAGAGTGATTAACTGCTCGACATTCTGCCCCATAAGCATCATAGTATGTATTCCTTTCCCATTGTATTTTCCCTTTAGATTTCATTTGCTTCTCGATAAATTAATGATTTGTAAAATATTTTCCTAAAATTGATAACTTGTATTGTTTTAAATATTATCAATGAAATTTTTTTCATTACTAGTAATAATTTATTATTGAACATTTTCAAAAATAATTAAAATATTTTTCATTGACGTATTATTTCAAGTGATATCATTGATAATTTTTTTAAAAATATTTTACAAATCATTCACATTTTGCGAAACAAACGAACCCTTCAAGTAGCATAAAATCACATAATAATACACAAGTGGACTATAGTTTATCCCCTATAATTTTCTTTTGGGACTTGTTTTCCTATTACTCTAATCAGAGGAAATTTCCTCGAACCATATCTCTTAATCGTGGTTACAAATATAGATATCACCCGCATTTTATTTTGACTAAGTTTGTAGGCGAGTCACTATGACCTATTAGAAGTATGGTTAGACTCTCTCCCATTAGGGGTCGGAGAAAAACTTGTCAATCTTATTATATATATGACCGGCTCTCGTGCCCGATGATTGTTGTTTAACAAGTCTTGGGGAGGAAGGCGACTAATTCCTCATTGGGGGCTCGTTCCTTCAGTAACTCATTAGAACTACATATAACATAACCGAACAGACCGCAAAAAGGGATTAATTATAAGAAGGATGACGTGTATGGCTTTCTAATCTTATATAAGAGGCAGAACGAGGGAGCATTCTCGGCAGTGGCTTGGAAAAGCAAATACGTTTTACTTCTTTTTGGCTTCGGATCAATGGAGGGCTCATTTTTCTGCGTGTTGAAGAGGGCTCTCCTCTTTCTCTCTCTCCAAGTCCTCATGATCTGCTTCATGCATCAAGGTTATAGTTATGGAGTAGACGGGAAGATTACAAGCCACACCGTGTCAGTTAGCTCTCTGTTGCCTTCTCCTTCTTGCTCACCTTCCACTACAAAAGGTAGGTCTCTCTCACTCTCTCTCTCTCTCTCAAGTCATGCCTTGCGCCTGTGAGTTGCCATGGAATCCTCCTTATTTTTCACCCAGATACTTTTGTTGGGTTCTGAAACAACTTGGCTAAGTTGGCTTTGCTTTAAACTCTATTAATGGGGAAATTAAGAGGTGAGAGGGTGATTAGAAGAAGACATAGGCAGGTGATCCGTCTCTTTTGCATTAGCTCGCCCGAATATTTCAAATTGCATTTAGTGGAGGGAGTTGGTCATACAGTGATGGTGATCATCGGATGTGTCTTATTCAAGAAGCCAAGTCGTTCGAAAGGAGAGAGTGGGAACACATGTTTAAGAGGTTGACCCGACCAAACCGAAGTCTTCGTTGAATGGAAAGATAAAATAATCTATTTTGTTCTTTTGACCAGTGGATTATCGACTTACCATTCACCTAATCTGTTACTCTCACACGACATGCTTTCAGCTAGCAACCTGAAGTCGACCTTGGAGGTAATTCACAAGCATGGCCCATGCTCTCAGCCTGTTAAAGACCAAAATCCTTTAAATCACACCAAAATCCTGCTCCAAGATGAATCAAGGGTCAAGTGGATTCAGTCCAAATCCTTCAACAGCAGCGACAGCCTAAAATCTTTGGCGGTGGCCCGTCTTCCAGCAAAGTCCGGCATCACCATTGGCACTGGCAACTACTTAGTGAAGGTCGGCCTCGGCACGCCAAAACAGAACCTCACTCTCATTTTCGACACCGGCAGCGCTCTCACGTGGACCCAGTGCCAGCCATGCGTGGGATCTTGCTACAATCAGTCTGACCCAATCTTTAACCCATCGCGATCGTCGTCCTATTCCAATGTCTCGTGTGCCTCGACAGCATGCTCTCAACTTTCTTCCGGCCACGGTAATATCAACCCCATTTGAGATACTTAATTCTTATGATGTCCTACTAGAATATTTTTCAAGCGTTGATGAGGAATATCTGTTTCTAATAGTTAAAAACCATCGCAAGAAAAAATAACCAGAAGTAATTAAAGCAACGTATTATGCTCTTGGATCTTTAGGTGGTTCGCGATGCAACGGAACTTGTCTATATTCCATCCAATATGGGGACAATTCATCTTCGATAGGCTTCTTCGCAACTGAGAAGTTGACAATATCGCCAACGGAGGTGATCGACAATTTCAAATTTGGCTGCGGTGAGAACAACCAAGGCCTCTTTGGCACAGCTGCAGGGTTGATCGGACTCTCAGACAACAATATCTCCATCGTGGAACAAACCGCGGCCAAATATGGCAAGTATTTCTCCTACTGCTTGCCCTCTTCCACTAGCTCTACTGGACACTTGACTTTCGGCAAGGACAGCAGTACACCGAGCTCAGTTAGCTTCACGCCGTTATCGACGGTCCCACAAAGCTCGCAATTCTATGGAATAAGTATCGTCGGAATCAGGGTAGAGGGAAAACCTCTATCAATACCATCGACGGTCTTTTCAAATGGAAGCGCGATTATTGACTCGGGAACTGTCATTACCCGATTACCTCCAACAGCCTATAGTGCCTTGAGGACCACAGTCAGGAAAGCGATGGCGAATTACACGACAGCATCGGCAGTTTCCCTTTTCGATACTTGCTATGACTTTAGCAAGGAGAGCACAGTCGTGATCCCATCAATAACATTCTCTTTCGCCAAGGGAGTCAACATCGACTTGGACCCTAGCGGGATATTTTACGTCGAGGATGCCTCGCATGTTTGCCTAGCTTTTGCAGCGAATGGTGCTGATAGTGATATGGTCATTTATGGTAATGCGCAACAGAGAACGTTTGAAGTGGTGTATGATGTTGCTGGAAGAAAGCTCGGCTTTAGTCCAAATGGCTGTTCCTAAGATTGATTGATTAAAACGAAAGCTATTTGTAGACATGCTCGATGATGATTAGAAGTATGCAAATTGAATATTCATCATTAACTTTCACCATTCTTGAATAAATGTTTTGAGTTGTAACTATTACATATCAAAAATAGATGAAGTGCACTTCTCTAGTGTCGTTTAACATCGATCTTTGTGAGTTACAAATTATGTACATCATCAGTATGCAAATTTAACTTAACAATCATGTGAGTGATATCCAATTAAGAATTTTTTTACAAACAGCGATGGAGGAAAATACGACGAACTTGAGAAGGGATACGCCTCTGAAGTTAGAGGGTCGCCCTATAATGACCAGATTGTTCCTACTTTCTTGTGGAATATACCACAATAAAGAGATTCAAATCCCAACCTCTCTCTCCCCCCAGCTCAACCATTACCACCAAATTACGTCGGATTGTGACTAGGCCTCCCTGCGCCGGCGCTCCCTATTAACAAAGACAGGTGCTCACAGTGGTTGTGACCTTGAAAACACTGCAAAGCAATTTTATCTGTAAATCAATCAAATTAAGATTGGTAATATCGAACAAAAGTTAATATCGAACTTGTTGGTAAGCCATAAAAAGAATGTATGGGTAGATTATTAAAGTAGTTGGTTATTTTTGAAGTAAAATTAAATGTTTGCACAGCTCTAGATCAAGCAAAATAATTGTTGCTAAGTAACTAAAATTGGTTGATAACTTAATGTTGAAAATGTTGGTAAATCAATGAAACTATAGTTTGTAATTTCAAGTAGAAAGTTTGTAACTTTGACATGGTGAGTGAGCCAGAAAAATGCGTAATGATAAATTATTGAAGTAGTTGGTAATTTTGGAAGTATATATATGTTAAAAATTTTCAAAATCATACAAGATGAAAATTGATAAAAGACAGTTGGTAACTTAATGTTAACGAATTTTGGTTATTTCGAAACCTAACAAGTAAAAAGTTAATAAGTTACTAACATGAATTGGGAACATAAAGTGACAACTGTCGACAACTGTTGTAAAATAAATTAAACTAATATTGGTGATTTCGTGTATAAATTAATAATTTAACATAGTTAACGAGCCACTAAAAGAGATGATGGTAGATTAATAAAATAGTCGGTACTTTCGAAAGTATAAATAAATGTTGATACTTTTCGAATTGAGTGAGGTAAAAAGTTGGTAAGTAACCAAAATTAATTATAGTTTATTTGGTAACTTGTGTGTGACCAAAATTAGTAGCAATTTCCATCAACATTGGGCCACATGGCAATTTGTACCTTGAATTATCCAAATAATATGACGTATGGATAATAGATAAGAGATATGAGCAAATATATATGCACAAGGCATTACATATTATTTTACCAAGTAATTGATTTTTTTTTTGTCAAAAAAAATTATATTGACTCAAAAGGATACACGGAAAGTACATGGACTTTCATGGTAAAGCAAATCGAAGCAAAGCAAAGGACAGAATACTACAAAACAAAGTCAAATCCAAAAAACAGTGAGAATTAACAAAGCACTAGTAGGATTAAGCACACGATTTTTCCAAAAGAACATATTTGTCAAGCAAAATAATTGGCGGCCAATCACTGGATCTCATATCATCGTCAATGATGAGCACACATTGAAAGTTTCTTCTCTAATAATTATGACGTTGCCAATTGGTGTTGCATGCTTAGGTTTAATTTTATTCTACACCATCGCCGTATAGAGACAATCAAAATAGATTGAATAAATACAGATCTAGCCTTTGGGAGAACAAATTTTCATAATTTAGCGAAACGCCAAAGCTCCCGAGTTCATTGAAATCAGAGATAGAGGACCTATACATAAACATAGCATAGGGGCATCAAATCCCTAAAAACATTATCAAACTCCCAAATATAAATCGGAAGAAAAGAACTCTTAGGTCTAGAACTAGATTTGGAGAGTTAAAACTCTCAAATCTAGAACTAGATCGAGAGAGCACATCTCCCAAATCTAGATTGAGAGAGAAAAATGAGGAAAAGTACCCAAAAAAAAAAAAAAAAACTCAAAGAAAATCAAAACAGATGGAGGGAAGGGTGAGACTAGCTCAAACCCTAGTAATTGATATTTACTTGATTAAATATTGTGGTAATATGACACTTTAACTTCAATTAATTTCATTAGTGTCTACAGATGCCCCCAACTTCAGTCATGTGTCCTGCAAAATATATCTGTGCGCATTGAGGATAATGTCTTGAAGTCCCTCTTCAAAATCTCACCTTTTCGCCTTGAATTAGATGAAAGAGACGCAATTATGTGGTAATTGCATCATCTTGTTAACATCCAACTAGGTCACATCATATCATGATATGATATGATCTCGTTTTTCCCATTAGATTAAGCTAGGATTGGAACTTCTAACATTGTATCGGAAGCGGGTTTCGTGAAGTTTCATGTTCCCACTGGAATCACAATGACATCATGGTACATGTTTGTTTCAAAAGAGGAGAAAGGGGGAAGAAGCAAACAAAAAATAAAGAAAACCAGTTGACGGGATCAATTCAGCCTCGGAATCCTCCGCGCATGTAGGGGTAGCGCCTCCCTCAAATCGGACCGGAGGCCGAAAGTGACATGTGCTATTAAGGGAGAAATTTCCGGAAACTTAAATATATGGTTTGGAAATAGAAACAAAGCGATGGACTCATCGCCAATCATTTTTTTGAAGGCCTAGGATGTTTGCGGACCTAGGTGAGCATTGGAAGGAACTGGTCATATTGCGAGAACTAGAAAGAATATTCGTCTAGGGTTAGCACCCCAAGAAACCTTCTCGGTACCACATTTTCCCATCGAGTTATCGAAGCAATTATCAATATAATTTCTTAATATTGAGAACGTAATTTTGATTTATAGCAAGTGTAGTCAAGTAAAATATGTTACATCCCTTTATGCTTTGGCATGACTTCTAATAGAATATTTAAATATTAAATTACGCCTTTATCGTGTAAGTTAAACTTTTAAAACAATACATAACGGTTCCACAAAATTTTACATGATATCGAAGCAAGAGATCCTGAGTTCAAATCTTTTCAAGTCACTATTTACCTCCCAATGAAAAGTTTCCTAATGAAAATATGCTTGGTAGTATGCATGAGTCCTAATTTTGTGCATTTTGACTAACCAAATTTATTTGATTATACATGAATAAGTTTGCAAATGACACGCCCATGTTATTAATTGACCTATCTAGATAGGAGTCACTTTCGTCCTTTCGACCATACATATGATGATGTGTTTCGGAAAGCTGAAAACAGTTTTTAAGAAAATAATTATATTTGTGAAAATATTTTCGGAAAAAGATAACATGTAGAGGGCCTCAGTTCACGACTGGGACCGGCCTGATTCTATTCAAAACCTCTAACCTTTTGGAAACCATCCATTCACTTCACTATCAGAATTAGGTAGAGCTTTTGCTCGGTTAGCGACAAGAGATTAATTTATCTGCTAATTTGTCACCTTTCTCAAAAAAGCTTTAATATGCATATGACCTCCAAAACAAGCGATGTTAGCTTCTCACTATTAGGTACGATTATCCAAATTTTCATGATTAGTTATTATACCATTCATATTATTAAGATTATCCAAATTTTGATGATTAGTTATTATCCCATTCATAATACACTAATAATATTAGTTATAATTATGCTAATTAAAAATTGAATAGTTATATAATTATTATTCTACTCATATTGTTAATCATTCGATGAATAATATTTATTTAGTACATCACATATAGTATGGCTAAATTGAAACCATAAGCATAGATTAGTTATAATTAATTAACAGTTAATTTTTTGTTAAATTGTAAAGTCTTGATAGTATAGATGGGATATTACACTGATGATTGACTATCGAAATGATAGTACAATATTTATTTAAATGTCATCACACTATATGTGCTTAACATTCTGTTATAATCACAAATAAATTATCAAGATATAGATAAATATTTGATGTGATATATTATATTTCTAATATAGGGGTGAGCGGTTCCAGGTTCCGGTTCGGTTCCGTCTGGAACCCGGGAACCTACCTCGTACATGGTTCCTCAAAATGAGGAACCTAGAACCTACCCGTTAGAGCAGAACCCAGGAACCTACCCCGACACAGGGTTCCAGGTCGGTTCCAGTTCCAACAGGTTCTTTTTTTTTTTTTTTTTTTTTTTTTTTTTTTTGTTATTTTCAGATTTGAACTATAACGTACGCGCACGTTACCAAAAAAAACTATAACGTACGTGCACGTTACCAAAAAAAAAAAATATATATATATATATAACGTACACGCACGTTACCAAAAAAAAACTATAACGTACGCGCACGTTACCAAAAAAAAAAAAAATATAATGTACGCGCACGTTACCAAAAAAAAACTATAACGTACGCGCACGTTACCAAAAAAAAAAAAAAAAAAAAAAAAAAAAAAATATATATATATATATATATATATATATATATATATATATATATATATAACGTACACGCACGTTACCAAAAAAAAAAAAAAAACTATAACGTACGCGCACGTTACCAAAAAAAAAAAAAAATATATATATATATATATATATATATATAATGTACGCGCACGTTACCAAAAAAAACTATAACGTACGCGTATACTACACGGTAACTTCCCACATCTTAGCAAACATACCAATACCAACTGTTAAGAATTTGGACATACATAATCAAAACTAATAAGAAGTTTCCAAAGAGGAAAGGAGATGCTTGATTACATAAAAGGAGCTTGCATTAAGATTACAACAAACAAAGTTGCTCATCAATAAGCCAACAAAAAACCTTGCTTGACTTCTCAACCATTGGACCCATTGCAAATGCGACACCACCAACTTTATTTATCAACGATAATCTCCGCATTAAGACCAATCATATCTGAAAAAAAGAGGAAGAGATTAAATAAAATATTTACTTATCATATATACAAAAAGAATTACAATATATAAAGATATAAATCTTACTTACCCGACTCAAATTGTTCTGCGTTCTCAATACACTCTTCAACATCAAGCGGTACACGAACAGCTCTCAACCAATCTTGAGTGCAAATCAAAGCTTCCACTACTTTTGGAGTTAAAGAACTCCGAAAGCCATCAAGCACACAACCCGATGTACTAAAAGTTGATTTTGAAGCAACGGTAGTTACAGGAATTGACAAAACATCTCGAGCCATCAAGGAAAGGATCTTATATTTTGATTGGAAAATGTGGAGCAGAGGTTCTGTTAACTGCATGTTTTTTGTGGGTAATCAATAAAAGAAGCCAAGAGACAAACCAGACTCGTGCTGGCATTGCAGGATCCACGAAACAACTTCATCTGAATCCACTGTGTCAAGTTTTCCAAGAAGATCTAGAGTGGTCAATCCCCAATATGCTCCATTCAATCTCAAGTGCTCCATAACCACTGACTCAAAACTATCCTTTTTCTGAGTGCAAGATCAACCCAAAAACTCAAATCAGTAAACTCCAACATGCTGAATGGCAGGTCCAAATAAACCAAGTCATTCCCAAAAAACTGGCAGGAAGTGGAGAAGAGAACAAGAAGAGAATTGTAAAAATTTCATACCTACCTTTTCAACAGACAATATGTACTTGACATGTTTATCGCCAGCCAGCTCCCCCATCTGTCAACAAGAGACAACATATCTATGAACGTGGAATCAAACCTTACACATGCCACATAAGATCTCAGAAACTAAAGCGCAAAAAGTATACAATTACGAAACTTTGTGAGGTCATCAAGGATCGTAACGATCCTATAAATTTAACAACAGATTATGTTCAGCTTTGTTTTGAACAATCGCATGCATATAAAAAATGAAAAGAGGGAACGAAGCTCATCTCCATTTCTAATAGGAGAAAGATGTGTCCATGCTCAAATTACTCGCATTCCCAATATCTGACTCAAGCGTAAGATACTCTCCAGTTCAAAGAAAGCAGGCCATTTAGAC
The DNA here is from genome assembly GCA_014182395.1 of Eucalyptus sp. ANBG9806169. Classification (NCBI taxonomy): domain Eukaryota; kingdom Viridiplantae; phylum Streptophyta; class Magnoliopsida; order Myrtales; family Myrtaceae; genus Eucalyptus; species Eucalyptus sp. ANBG9806169. The sequence goes on along the minus strand of CM024579.1, from coordinate 18,757,959 downwards.
CAACAAGCAAATTCGACTGAAGCAATTCAACGGACACCCATCAGCAATTACGACTCGAAACCAACTACGACATAACATTTCTGAAATCTCAACTTCACCTTCTTATACTACTATCTATCTTCGTTACCACAAGAGATCTCCCTTATTTTCTTGCCACCCGAGCTAGAAACCGCACAACTCCAGGTTAAAGACGATCTAATGAGCAAAAACAGTCGCAACATCGACGAAAATCAATGCAAATTAACTTAAACAGAACAAACAGGAATCAAATTGAAGGACAGAAACATCCGGCGCGACGATTCAAGCCGGAAAAGCACGCAGAAGTTCCCAGAAGAACTTACCAGTCGATCGATAAAGATGAAGTTGAGTGAAAACGAAGATGTGGGTTCGATTCAGAAACCCGGAAACGCTCTTTCGCTCGACTGAAGATTCCGATTCTTCCAACTCCCCTGGACCGCAACGGGCTTCGATCTTCTTGAGGAACGAAGGGCTTCTTTTGTTTCGGAAATCAAAAGCTTAAGAGGCTTTGGGGCCAACAGAATTTGGGCCCATTTTATTAGCTGGATTTTACCAGAAAATATTCAGTGGTTCGAAATCACCATGTCATCCGCCTACGTGGCGCGCATGAGCTGAAGTGGCTCCACTCAAAGGGCGACATATGGCATGTGACGTGGAATAAAGGAAAGGACCGCCAGCCTTTTTTTCTCTCTCCTCTGGCGAACGCATGGAGAAAAGACAGAACAGTAAAATGCCACTCCCGCTCAAGAAAAACCTCTCCCCCCCCAACTCTCTCTCTCTCTCCCCCCCTTCACGTTCTTTCCTTCGTCTCCCTCCCTCATCGGTGACGACCCAAGCGAGAAGCTTGCTCAGAATCAGCAGCAACGGGCCCCGGCCATCAAGGAACGCGATGGCGACTCTGAGCGGAAGCACGAGGTACAATTTGACCTAGCGGAGATCTCCCTCCGAGGATTATGACCCCTTCTCCTTCCTTCATCTTCTTCCTCATCGGCAACGACCTAAGCGAGAAGCTCGTTCAAAATATGCAAAATCAGCAGCAATGGACCTTGGCCATCAAGGAACGCGATGGAGACCTCGAACGGAAGCACGAGGTGTAATTTGACCTAGTGGAGATCTCCCTCCGAGGACTGCGACCCCTTCTTCCTGCTCGTTGATCTGTCTTGACAGAGATCTCCCTCTAGGGACTGTGACCGCGTTTTCCTAAACGCTGATCTATTAAAGTTCTGGGAGGGGTTAATAAATAGTGGTCTTTTTTTTTCCCTTTATTCCACGTCACATGCCACATGTCGCCGTTTGAGTGGAGCCACTTCAGCTCATGCACGCTACGTAGGTGGATGACGTGGTGGTTTCGAACCACTGAATTTTTTCTCCCAGTGTTCAACCGACCAAAAAACTAGTAAATCTCCATAATTGTCCTCATTCTGATTTTGTATGAAGCCATCAAATTTATTCACTATTAATCCAAAGCTGCGGCTGCTGTCAAGTTGCCTGTCCGTAACTTTCAATTAAATCTCATGAGTCACGCAATATAAAAGTCCAAAATGATGTCTATCACTATCGAAAGTGGCATCGGACTTCGGATGTTGAAATCAAGAATTTTGTCATCATATCTCACATAAACAGCCTTTTCTCCTTTAATAATGTAACGCGCTTGCTCTTCTTTTGTAAATTTATGAAGGAGGATGATAATGGTGGAGAAGCTCTTCCCATTAATGAAATGTAATGTTATTATTGCTAAAATGTCCAAAAAAAAAAAAGCGGAAATTTGACTAACAATGAATCACTCACTTGAAATAAATGCATTTAACTTAAACTTTTCTTTAGGAATATCTTTTATTATGCATTTATATAGATAAATTCCATTTTTATCTATATAAATATGTTTAACCATAGATATAGCTATAAACTAGTTATAAATGATTTAAACGTTTGAAAATCAGATTTTTTTTTAATTAAAAAAATTGGTCATAAATTCAAAAGTTCAAATGCACTAAGAAGAAACTCCAAAGAAATTGGGCTTGTGAAAAGGTACACCTCCATAATTGTCCTTCATCTCATTTTCTGTAAAGCCATCCACTTTATTGACCGTTAATTGAAAGCTGCAACTGCTGTGAAGTTGTCTGTTCCTAAGTTTCAATTGAATTATGTGAGTCACGCGATACAAATGTCCAAAATGATGTCTCTCACTAAAGAAAGTGGCACCGGACTTCGAGCGTTCAAATCAAGAATTTCATCATTTATTTCTCATAATAAACATCCTTTTATCCTTTTCTAATGTAATGCGTTGGTTCTTCTTTTGTAAATTTTTCAAGAAGGATGATCTGGTGGAGAAGCTTTTCACATTAAGAATGTAACAAAAGCTCTTCCCATTAATGAATGTAATGTCATTATTGTTTCTGAAATGTGCAATCTAACAGAAATATAAGAGCTACGCATTCAAAATAAATTGAGGCTGATTCAAGTTCTGATATATGTAAATAGTTTGTTAACATAGAAATTTGTCACCTTTTCTCAATTAATATTGTTTGACATTGTGGCAGCTATGGGAATCTTATCACGTTAGTTGTTAATGAGATTGTGGTCAGGGTGAAGACAAGACAAAGGCAACTGACCAAAGATTTAGTTGGAATGGTGGATCGGATAGCAACCATAGACAATTTATTAGATATCGCTTTTGACGGTATGCGGTTCATTGGAATCTATGGGTTGGGCAACATTGGCAAAACAACACCCACCAGGTGATCTTCAACTAGCTATATCCTCACTTTGGGAAAAACTGCAACTTTCTTGTTGACACAAGGGAAATGCTAAAAACCAAGTTTTTCGATATATGTTATTCTAGAGTGACTTGTGACAATGATAACATTGATAGATGCTAATTGTATTGGATGATGTTGATGATGACAACCATATCCAAAAATTAATCGGAGTGAATTCTTTGTATCTTGGTACTAGGATACTTGTTGCCTCTAGGGGACAAGAGTGTATATGAGGGAAGTATATATGCAAGGATTAAGAATTGGTGGGTTGGGTTGAGCAATGAAGACGCACTTAACTTTTATGTAGGCATACCTCTAGTTAAAATGTGGAAAAGGCTTAGCTGACCATCACTCCTTCAAATGATGGAGTGACGGTCAGTTGAGAACCACACATTTTGGAGGAAACCGGTTGAAATCCATCTTTTACCCTTTTTTATGTTTTGTTATTGTAAGCTTAAATTAGGAGATAAAGTCATAAGAGGACCCACGCAATCAATTTTCATGAATATGATGAAAGAAAATATAAATTAGATACCAAAATATAATTGGTAATTTGGATGATATGAGTTATCGTAACTATTCTTGAAATTTGATTTGCAATCGGGAAAGAATCGAGGGTTTTCGCTGATATGTATTATTATTATTTTACTTAAAATACCTTCCTATAAATTGACTTTTTATCTATATAAAATGACATATGGTCATATCTCGTGGTTACGTGAATCTTCTCAACAAACCAAACATTGAAGCTATATTAGGTGAAATATTTATAAAAATTGACAAAAATCATTTCAGCTTAGTTTTCACTCGTGTGATCCTAAGATTGATTTTGTAATATTTTAGGTCCCAACTCATCTTCATCTACGAGATTTGGATCAGTGAGGTAAATTTTATTCCCTACTAATTCATTATTCTTATGTTGTTCTTTTCTTTACTTCATTTGTTTTATGCGTAATTAACATTACTCGTCTTAATTTTAGGTCATCAGAGAGTCCTTCCAGAGCAATTTGATTTTGGCGATAGGATTGAGAAGCCAATTCATTGCACAATAATTTTGTTATTAGTTGCAAAGCCAACAATTCAAGTGTTTTTTCATCTTTTAAATTTAATAGATCTACATAATGAAATGAACAATTTCTTTTTAGTGGAGGACAATATTTTTTACTTCTAATTATTTATATTTCGGTATCTAATTTATTTTTCCTTTCATAATATTCATGAAAATTGATTGTATGGGCCCTCTTATGATTTTATCTCTCAATTTAAGCTTGCAATAAGAAAACATAAAATTCAAAAAAAGGAAGGGGGGTAAAAGATGGAATCCATGCGAATTGTGTGGTCATTAGTTGACTGTCACTCCATCATTTGACAGAGGAAAAGCGGTAGAGAGAAAATTGGTTATTCGTATAGATTTATTCATCCACTGTTGATTGTCGCATAGTGTGGATTAGTTTGGCTCTAATTCATAGCATTATGTCACTTTAGTTTTCTTTATTTTCTCGTGTGCACTAAGTCGTTCTTGATGCAATTTTAAGGTTGAAATTCCAATTGAGCGTTTCCAAAGAGAAAAAATTCCAAGTGAACGTAGTGCAAACTTTTATGAAAATTTGGATTTATATTACATATTATTTTGGCATATAGATTCTAGTTCATATTTATTTCAACACGTAGTCAAATTTTGTTTCACTTATATATGTGTGTGTGTATATAAAGAAGGGGGAAATGCAAAAAAGAAAAAAAAAACAAGTGGAAAGATAAACTGCATATTCATAAAATAAAATAAAAAAACATCTAGGAGTGTATTTTACCAATAAAGCATATTCATAAATAAATTTTGTTTTCTTAACATTGCATTGAGTAGATTTTACGTTTTGAAGTAATTGTTCATTTTAGGAAAGTAGTTTATATAGTGGATATTCTTGAAGTATCATTTATTTACTTTCCGGTTTGGAGCCATAGTTGGAGATCTAACATCGAGTTTCTATTTATAGCTCAAGGGGTCCTATCTTGGAACTTAAGAACAAAGCTTTGTATTGATTTTGTTTTTTTTTTTTTTTTGCAATACGGCTCAATTTCTTTATTTTCGTACCTTTTATTTGCTCTATTTGTTTCAGTATTATTGGATTTTATTTGTGTTTGCTTGAGTGATTTCATGCATGATCACCTGCTTCCCTCGATATTGAGAACAAAATGGGTAACTAAGATTGTGAAGACCGCATGAATAATTGCACATTACGTATCCAGCCTAATCAAGTAGTTAGACCCACAAATCTCTGGTTTGTAAAAGTAAAACGGGCTCTTGTGTTTTACTTGACTCCTAATTGGTTTATAAAAAATTAATGGCGACTCTTGAGCAAATGAAATAATTAATAGTAACCAAGTTGAGATTGATCCTGCCAAGAGCAAGCGTCACCTTGCAAAAGGGACCATTCATGCTTACTTAGTAATTCGGTAACTTCCTCAGGGATCTCGCCTCGGAAGGGTTGTGGCATAGAATTTGTTTTTTTTTTTTAATCATGAAATTACATATGATGAAGAGGTAAAATAAAAGCAGAAAGAACGATTAAGCCGAATCAAGCCACATAAAATGGTTTGGCTTGGTTTGATCTTGACTATAATACGGTTTAATTTGGTTTCACTTTTCTTCAAACCATATTTATTGTTGGAAATAAAACGAGTGCTTGACTAAAAACACAAAATAAGGAAATGAATCAAACACTAAATTTACGTGGTTCGGTTATGTGACCTACGTCCACGAGGAAATGAAAACCATGAAATTACAATGCAATGGAGATTACAATAATACTTGAGTTACTCAAATATTATTTGTGTTTTTCTCCCTCAATTACGACTAATAACTCTGTATTTAACCCTCATAATTTCTCTCGAAATAATATTTCAATCTCATAAAAGATTGACCTGAACATTAACACAAGATTTAATTGACTTCATTATGTGTAATTTCACAAAGAAAAACTTTTTGAATCAAAACTTTTAAGTGGAAAAATTTAATCTCGTTGTGCAGTCCTTGGAGCTCTCATTAAGAGCTCTTCCTCTTCGTATTCACAGAGAAAATTCACTATAAGCAAATAAAGAAGAAAGAAAACAATGAGCGGCCATCGTTAAATGACACCATTATCGCAACTTTCTTCATCGTTTTCCTTCCCCTTTTGTCTCGTATCAGCGGTGGCCATCATCATTCTCTCTTTTCCTCTTCAGCTGAGCAAAGTCGTCTCTTATGGTCAAGACCAGGACGGTCTCTCTTTCTATCGACGCTCAAAGCAACACCATGATCGGATGGCATCATGGTCATGGACAGGCCATCATTGCATTTCCTCTCACCACTCTTGATTAGAGGTCGAGTGTCGATAAGTCTTTTTCGATCTGGTTTAATCCGGCCCCGACTTGAGATATATTTCAATGTTTATATAATTAGGTTTGGCTGATGTCCAAACCACACTAATTATATCATGCTCGCATTCTAATAGTTTTCAATAAGACAATAAGTGTTGTAAAAGATTTGCTTTTCAATATAAAGGCACATATATTGCAATATTTGTGGGGTTGAAGGTAATTAATTATGATAAAAAGTAAGTCTTTAAGGGGAAGAGATCAAAACAAATACGTCATAGTGAGTAGTAAGCATACTATTAGGTAGTGCTTAGGTGGAGCATTTTTATGGTGAATGTAGCAAATCCAATCTCAATAGTTTGAAGGAAAATCTTCTAATTGTCCAAAGTCTCATATGTCATAATGAGAGATATTCTTTAGGAATATTTCGTTATTATACATTTATTTATATATATATATATATTGTGATTTTATCTATATAAATATGTTTGATTATAGATATAGCTATAGAATAATTATAAATGATTTAAACATTTGAAAAATGGAGTTTTTTTTTTTTTTTTTTTTTCTAATTCAAAAGTTCAAAGGCACCAAGAACAAAGGCGAATGATATTGGGCGTGTGAAACGGTACATCTCCATAATTGTACATCTCGACCGACCAAAAAAAGTGGTACATCTCCATAATTGTCCTCCATCCGCTTTTTTTCTGAAGCCATCAACTTTATTCACTATTAATTAAAAGCTGTAGCTGCTGGGAAGTTGCCTATCCGTCACTTTCAATTAAATCTCGCGAGTCACGCGGTACAAACGTCCAAAATGATGTCTATCATTAACGAAAGTGGCATCGGACTTCGAGTGTTCAAATCAAGAATTTTGTCGTCATATCTCACAATAAACACCTTTTCTCCTTTTCTTAATGTAATGCGCTTGTTCTTCTTTTGTAAATTTCTAAAGGAGGATGATATAGTGGAGAATCTTTTTACATTATCGAATGTAATGTTATTATTGCTAAAATGTCTAATCCAAAAAAACAGTTACAATTTGACAAACAACGAACTTCTCACTTGAAATAAATGCACTTAAACTTAAACTTTTCTATAGGACTAATTTCTTATTATGCATTTATATAGATAAATTCCATCTGTATCTATACAGACATGTTTAACCATAGCTATAGAATAATTTAAATGATTTAAACATTTGAAAATCAGATTTTCTTTTAAACATTATAATCTTTTTAATCTTGAAAGAAATTAATGCGTGCTTTTATATGTTAGAAGCATATCTTCTAACTGGCAAAATTAATCCTCGAATTGAAGGAAGGAAAGTACGTGATATCCTCTATATTTTGCAAATATTGTTATCTCTTTTACAAGAAATTGTAGGTGGCAAAATAATCTTTCCATCTAAAATTTGGAAAATTTGATCTGAAAAATCGTAAAGATTCCACACCATTTTCGAAGGATCGAAAATTCTCCTCTAGGCGCAAAATTTGTTAAATTTATTAAAGAAGGAGAAAGTGGATGCACAGTAAAGGAGAAGAACCGTGATCATCTCATAAAGGCATTAAATTGAAAGAGAGTGTAAATCAAGTGTGAGAAAATCTTGATTAAGTCAATTCAATTTTTGGTTTTTGCCTCCTCTTGATTATGGAAGAAAATATAATGTATATTAGAAGTTGCTAAATTCTACATGATCTGGTTAGTATATTTCATACTTCACTTACCTTGTCATTATAAATCTCATATTTCCATAATCGTTTTATTATCACAAAAAATGTATATGAAATTTATATATTGCATATGTTATTAGTGACATATATTTATTGATGTATATGGTATTTGATTCTATAAGAACATGAGCTATATTGCAATTATTTTATGTTCACCGTAGCATCTATAAGATGTTTGTGAAAATTTCGTTTCACACTAAATATGTTTTGAAGATTGTGTGTGAAGATGAGCTAAATAGTATATTCTCTATGTGATACTTCTTCCATTATTATTGTCTCTTTTGTGATGCTGACAAAAAGGAAGAGAAAATGCAAGAAAAGCAAAACACTATATGTAGATGAAGATCTTTTGTGATCTTGCTCAGGAGGAGCTATATAAAAATAGGAAGTTTTCTTGAATCTATTCTTATCTTGAACTTCCTTAATCAGAGTAAGGAATTTCTTCACAAATCAAGGAATTTCTTTACAAATCTTATTCACTCTTATTAGCTCGATATTCTCTAAGAAGTTTGTACTTATCTTTACAAAATCAGCAAAGTTCTTATAGAATTCACATTGTGCCTTATCTAAAATCTTGCTTTCAATAGAGCTATTTGATTACTAAATCTTTTTAAAATATTTTCTTAAGTTTTGCTTGGAAAGTTTTGTCATCATAAAAAAGGGGAGATTGTTGAGAAAATCTCTCAAATTGATTTTGAAGATTGACAAAACTTATCTAGCGTAAAGACTTTAATTCTGATGATAAGTATTTTCTAGGTGCAAAGTTTAATGGAATATGATCAGACAATATCAATCAAAACCAGAGTCATGACTTAATTATTTCCTTTCATATGTACTTTGTCAAACAGCTAGGAAGGAGACAATAACCTCATGTAAAGGTAGTGGCGACTGATTGGATTCCTTGTCTTTCCTAGAACGATATACTTGAGGCGAAACATTCTTTCTAAGTTGAAGCACTCGACTTATGAAAACTCAAACTTCTGTATGAGCGACAGAATCTATGAAAAGCTTTATTCTCGGCATCCTTGAAGTGATCAAACATTCTTAACGAGATCTAGGCCAACAGGTAGATTGGTTGGATAATCTTGTTGGATATATGTTCAATGGTTAGCTTGGTTTGGGAGAAGTATAAAAGGAGGTTTTGAAGCTAAAAGGAAAAACGCAACACAAGAGAATTGAAACTTATAATTCCAAAGTCTGAAGAGTGTTTTGCAATCAAATACATTCGTCTCTATGAGTATCATTGTATAATTATTTAGAAATTGAGAGTATGTGAGGAGTTATGCACACGAACTTGAGTGTTTAGAGCTCATATCTTGTAACATCTTATTAGTTTTTCATAGTGGAATCCAACTAATAGGTTGTAGCATGGGAGAGTGAATAGGCTTATCATACGCCGAACCACTATAATTGTTGTGTGCGATTTTCTCTATTCTTTAATATCTCATTTATTCTATTTATTGCACATAGTAAAGTCTAATTATTGTGTAGTTTTTCATCAAAGGTTGCAGAAAATCTAATCACTACAAAGTTTTTCATTGGATTTTGTTTTTCATGATATTGAACTTGATTGTTTTAAACTCCACTTTAATTGTTTATAATCATTTATTCACCCCTTTTTAGGTGATAGTGTTAGCTCTAACAAAGAAACTCGATAGAAATTGGGCTTGTAAAAAGGTTCACCTCCATTATTGTCCTGCATTTCATTTTTTCTAAAGCCATCAACTTTATTGACTATAAATTGAAAGCTGCAACTGCTGTGAAGTTGTCGTTCATAAGTTTCAATTGAATCGTGTGAGTCACGCAATACAAACATCCAAAATGATCTCTCTCGCTAAAGAAAGTGGCATCGGATTTCGGGCATTCAAATCAAGAATTTGTTTGTTTATTTCTCATAATAGAAATTCTTTTCTCCTTTTCTCATGCAACGCCTTGATTCTTCTTCTGTAAATTTCTAAAGGAGGATGATACGGTGGAGAAGCTTTTCGCATTAAGAATGTAATAAAAAGTTCCCATTAATGAATGTAATGTTATTATTACTCAATTATCCAATACAAAAGAATGGCAGAAATTTGACGAACAATGAGGCACGCACTCAAAATAAACACATCTAAACTTTTTTTGTAGAAATGCCTTCGATGACAACTCTCCTCCAGCCAATTACTACACACTCTCAAAGGCATTGTCTATACCACATATCGATTACCTTTAGCTATTGAAGAAATAGGTTGAAAAACTAATCGTCCGATAACATCAATTTTCACATGCCTAAAACCTTTCGGATTTATTGAAGCTGTATGCAGCATGCGTGATTAATTAAAAGGAAAAAAACATGATTTCAAAGAATGGCATGTTGGCATCTTTTGGGGATCTTGTAATATGGTATCGCACGACCTTCCGATTTTACTAAAAAGCAAGCATTAACGTCTTTTATGTATTCCAATCGTTTGAAGCAATGGCTTGAAAGCATAGGATGTACATGTTCATAACATAGTTATGATTCAATTGCCATATCTTTGGAAGGATTGTTGTTTTATACATAATTTGTGAAATGTTGGGTTTGTAAAAATCGTCATGAATACATTATGTGTATTTTGAATGCTATTTTTGAAACGACGTTTTCTTCATATTTGATCACATTGTCCTTTACTCATTACTCCCTAGTGTCTCCTTGACCATCTTGTGAATGGAACTAACCTAATGCACGTGAATGGAGTGATTTGCGTGCATAAATCGGTATTAATTGAGTCGAATGATTTAGAGACTAGTGTTACAAATGAAATAAAATAAATGTGAACGGGTCATCCTCTCGAAGACTTCCTACAGTGCGCCAATTTAGTCAACAAGTCAAAGCAACTAATAACGCCACGAAAAACAAGTAAAAATAAAACAAACCAAAATATAAATAATTGCGGCTAGCCTCTATCTGATCTTCACTACTACTACAACGGTTCAAAATCTGAAGAATAATGTTCATAATGATTTTTAATTTCTCACTAAATATTTATTTAAGAGATGAAATATGAAAATGATTTATGTTAAATCCTGCTAACCAAAAAATGTATCGCTAACAAATGTCGTGAAAATCTATGTCGAATCATGCAAAACAGACATACTTAATATGTCAAGATTGTAGTTGCAAATTTATGATTTTCTTGATATATCGCATTCAAAACTAAATAACAAAATATATTTGACCATAAAATCATGGAAAATGAAGGAGTCAAAGTGAAACACACGGGCCAGCGCAATTTAATAGAGAAAATGGCAATAAAAGAACATTACTATGCATTTGTCAAAGGGACATTAGAAGAAACGGGTCGTGTAGATTGCATTGAATCTCGTACTCATGATCAGAGTTAATGTTAAGCAGGCGATGGGACAAAGTCTATCACTAACCACAAGTTTAAGGTTATAAATATTTATTGATATCTTAAGAAAATAAAAGATACTTTTTCATGCATTTGTTCATGAATGCCTAATGCTGTTCTATTGAATATCTTTTACTTTGGTTTCACTTTTCTTCAAACCATATTCCCTTTTGAAAGAAAAAAAAAAAAAGCAATTGAATAAAATGCACAAAACAAGAAAATGAATTGGACACTAGATTTATGCGATTCAATCGTGTGGTTTACGTCTACAAGAATAGCAGCACAAGATTTCATTATAGATAAAAAAAATATAATGAAAGTTATAATCACACTTGAGTCATTTAAATACTCTCAGTGGTTTCCAATTTCTAATTATACTCAATAGCTCACACAATGTTTAGTTTTTAAAATTTCTCTCAAAATAATTTTTTCAATCTCTTAAAGAAATGATACAAATCTCAACAAAAGATTTAATAGGCTTAGAAAAGAAATATTTGGTGTGATCAAGAGGAACTTTCAACACGCTTTTCAATATGCTCTGTGCAGCCTTCGGAGCTCTCCGCGACATTAATAGCTCTTCCTCTTGGTATCTAAAGGGGAAATTCAGCAGAACCAAATAGAGAAGAAAGGAAACAACGGGTGGCCAACATGAAAAGACATCGTCCTCGTCACTTTCTTCGACTTCTTCCCTTTCCGCCCATTATTGGCAATGGCCATCGTTGATCTCGTTTTCCCTTTCTTCAGGTGAGCAAAGCCATCTCTTATGGTCAAGACCATCATGGTTTCTTTTTCTTTCTTTCGCGCTCACAGCAACACCAGGATGGAGTGGCATCATGGCCATTGACAGGCCATCAATGCATTTCCTCTCACCAATTTTGAATAGTGGTGGAGCATCCATAAGTCTCACCTGGTCCTATTTCATCCAACAATTTCAAATTCGAAATATATTCTATCATATTTATATAATTTGATTTGGTTTAACGTCCAATGCACACTAACTGCACCATGCTCACATTCTAATAGTCATCAGTAGAAAATAAATTATCATTTGCTTTTTAATATAATGGCACATTTTATGAGAATATTTGAGTTGTTAAAGGAAATGACTTATAATTAAAGGAAGTCTTTAAGGCAAAGAGATTAAAACAAGTATTTCATAGGAAGTAGTACGTATATGCTTAGGTAGAGCATTTGTTGTAGAGAATGCAGCAAATCCAATCTCTATAGTAAGAAGGAGATATTTCTGATTATCTACAGTCCCAAGTATTAGAATAAGAGGCGATCCTTTAGGAATAATTTGTTTCTCTATATAAATAAATTGTCATTTTACAATTCTAGATTGGGATTTTAAATATGCCTAAATATAGATATAAAGAATCGAATATTTTTAATCCAAAAGTTCAAAAACACAAAGGGAAACTGGAAAGAAATTGGGCGTATAAAAAGGGGCACCTCCATAATTGTCCTCCGCCTTATTTTTCTTTTTTAAAGCCATCGACTTTATTGATGGCAAACTGGAAATTGCACCTGCTACGAAGTTGCTTATACGCGTTTTGGACGGCAAATTGGATTGGATTCAAATATGTGAAATGTCATATGGCAAACTCAAAGACCAAGTGAGAGGGCTGACCTTGCTAAGTGCGAAGTGAGCTCCGATGGTGAACTCAGAGACAGGAACAAGCACCAGCAATCCATCAGGAGGTGAGTACCAGGTCTTCTTGAATTTTAGAGGGCCTGATACTCGTCGTACATTCACCGATATCCTCCGCCACGCCTTGGTAAATGCTGGGATTAGTGTTTTCATCGATGATGAAGAGCTTCGACCAGGTGAAAGAATTAGTGGCAACCTTCTACAAGCAATTGACAATTCCAAGCTCTACATACCCATCTTCTCCAAAATTATGCTTCAAGTCACTGGTGCCTCGACGAGCTTGCGAAGATGGTGGAGAACACCTCTAAATTTAAAGAAGATGGGAAAGAGAAGGTCATATTGCCCATCTTCTATGACGTGAAACCCGATGATGTGAAGTTGAAAACCCCGTTGTACAAAGATGCCATATCGAATTTGGCGCAAGAGATGGAGGATCAGAAGAATAAGTTTAGCTCCACGGTTATAAATACATGGCAGCAAGCTCTCAAAGAAGTTGGTCGCAACAAGGGATGGGAGTTGGAGAAATATTCTGGGTAACAATCTAACCATGACTCTGAAAATTATTTTGTACAATCAGGTCATTTTATATTTAAGTAAATCTTCTATTATAGTAATTCACTAGATGTTTATATTTTGATTCTTCTACCCTTTTTGGCCAAAAATTCCGATTCTTCACTTGATACAAAGATCAAACATTTCTCTTCTATATGATAAACTTGATCGAGTTTCCACCTGGTTGGTTAGTAGATGGCTGGTCAACATGCAAATTTGTCACCTTTTCTCAATTGAAACTACTCAACTTGTTGGCAGCTATGGGGGACTTATCCAGGCGGTTGTTCACGAGGTTGTGGTCAGGCTCGAGACAAGACAAAAACATGTAACCGAACATTTAGTTGGAATGGAAGGTCGAATAGCAACCATAAAAGATTTATTAGACATTGATTCTAATGATGTGCGGTTCATTGGAATCTACGGGATGGGCGGCATCGGTAAAACAACACTCGCCAAGATTATCTTCAACCAACTACTTCATCGCTTTGGGAGAAACCGCAGCTTTCTTGATGATGTGAGGGAAATGGCAAAAACCAAGGGCTTAGTCGAGCTACAAAAAAAATTATTGTTCGATGTCTCTTATTTTGGAGTGGCTCCTGACATTACCGACATTGATCGTGGGATCAATATGATTGAAGAAACAATTTGCAACAAGAAGATGCTAATTGTATTGGATGATGTTGATGAGGCCAAGCAGATCCAAAACCTAATCGGAAAGAAATCTTTGCATCCTGGTACTAGAGTACTTGTTACTACTAGGGACAACAGCGTTTTGAATATCAGGGGAATTAAATATGGATTCAAGGATTATGAAATGGTGGGGTTGATTGACGAAGACGCACTCAAACTTTTTTGTAGGCATGCATTTGACGACAACCCTCCTCCAGCCAATTACTATACTCTTTCAAAAAGCATTGTCTCTACTACAAATGGACTACCTTTAGCTCTTGAAGCAATCGGTTCATCGCTTTTTCAAAGAAAGAGAGAAATATGGGAAGAGATGCTAGAGAAACTAAAGAAGACACCTCATAAGGATGTCTTGGGAAAGCTAAAGATTAGCTATGATGCCTTAGAGCTGGAACAACAAAAGATATTCCTCGATGTTGCATGCTTTTTCATTGGTGAGAATAAGATTTATCCAATGTACATGTGGAAAGATTGTGAGTTTTGCCCAGAGGATGCCATTGAGGTTCTTACTAGGAGGTGCATGATTAAGGTTTTCGACAATGGTAGATTGGGGATGCATGATCGCCTTTAGAGATCTTGGAAGGGCAATTGCCAAAAACGAGCATACTAGATTGTGGGATGAACACGACATCATTTCTGAATTAACATCAACAGAGGTAAAGCATGGCCAAATTTGACTAGAAAATTTCTTACACCCTCTTCTTAATTGAGGATTCCCGTTTTTGATTCGGAAGCTACTCTTCTGTTTTGTTTTTTCTTCTCTTCTTTGAACTGGCAGACCAAGAACAGCGTTGAAGCACTCGATTTGTCACGGAATCATTTAATTCATCCTCGTATGACTGTCACTTCAGAGCAAATTAAGCGTTTCCCATGTTTACGGCTTCTCTTGATGAATGGGGTAATCTGCCAAGGTGACTTTACGGGCTGTCTTTCCAAGCTGAGATGGTTAAGTTTGCGCCACGATAAATTTTTGGGCTTTAATCAACGTTTGGAGGCAACCAATTTGTTGCATCTAGAAAACGCGGTTGTGGTGCGTCTTTCTAGTATCGATTTCACAGAAGATGTGTTCGAGAGCCTAATCAAGGTATGCTAGTTTCCCTCTTAGTCTACTCATTCAATGAAGGACAAAATTTGCTGGATTTATAATCTTATTTACTCATTGGTAGCCTAAATCCATATTTATTTCTTGTCTATCTTGATGTTTCGTTGGCTTTTGTAGGGGGCAAGGAAATTGAAGATTCTCATTATTAATAATAATTGGTCGATACATAGGATACCAAACTTTCCTGAGAACTTAGTTTTAGAGAGGTTGACTATTTATAATTCTTGTTCTTTGAAGGAAATTGATTGCTCTATTGGAAAACTGAGGTGGTTGACTTACTTGAGTTTTGAGTCATGTAACTCTCTTAGAAAATTGCCAAAACAAATTGGAGAGTTACATAATCTACGGCACCTCTCTCTTAGGAATTGTCACGAATTCATTGAACTCCCCGACTCAGTTTTGAAATTAGAGTCGTTAACGACGTTATATGTATCTGGCACAAAAATTACAAGATTACCAGATTTCATTGGTAGACTAGCAAGCTTGTCATCTATCGAAGTATCACACACACCAATTGCGGGAATGCCCAGTACAATCAGCAAGTTTCATCAACTCCAAACACTAAGCTTGATAGGTTGTGATGAGATACAAGAGTTGCCAAAACTCCCCAAATGTTTGACCACTCTACAGCTAAGTTCTACTTCGTTGCTGACTGTCCCTAACCTCTTATACCTTACTAATCTAGTTGAGCTGCACCTATCCAATGGCTCTATATTTAGTGACACATCAAATGCAATTCAAACTTGCGATTTGCGGTGGATTGGCATGTTATCCAAACTGAGGAAGCTGTACTTTTCCTTTCCAAATGTCCGCACCCCAACTACACAGTTGTGTTCCCTTTCTTTGCTGAAGGAACTTACTCTATGCGGAATAGACTTGCCACCTTTCAAACAACTTCCGTCAAACTTGATGGTTTTAGAGCTTTACGAAACTAGAGGGAAAAAAGTATGACTCGATGGGCTTCCTTCATCGGAAAAGGAGACTCCATTCCTTCCAACAAGTTCGGGAATATCGAGAGAAAGCAAGGCGTACGAGCAACTAGATGTCCAATCTCCCAATGTCTTAGAATCGTCAGAGAGATCACGTATTCAGGACTGCAAATCTTCCGAGAGTTTGGTTTGTGCGGAGGAGCCGGGGTGCAGTGAAATACAAGCTCCTGAGCTGATTGATCATTGGAGGGAAGCCTTCCTTTTCCCCAGCTCCCTAAACATGCTTATAAAATGCTGTCTGTCGGGGTTCCCAGAGGTACAGGATATTCAATTTGTTTCTCCGTTAGAATCATTGGAAGAATTTTCCGTTAAAGAGTGCTCTTCATTAAAAAGCTTAGGCGGTTTGTCAAGCTTGAAGAACTTGAAGAACTTAGCGATTCACCAATGCCCGAGCCTGAAGGTTGTTGAGGGCATTGACGAACTGGAGTTTTTACGTTGGTTGGAAATTGAGGGGTGCAGATCATTAGAAAGGATTTTTGATGCTTCGAGATCAAAAATCCGCAGAACTTCCAAGAGTATGGTTTGTCACCCGGAGGAGCGGGGGTGCAGTGAACCACAAGCTCCCGAGTTGACTGATCATTGGAGGGAAGCGATCCTTTTCCCAAGCTCCCAAAAGATGCTTAAAAGTTTCTGTTTGTCGGAGTCCCATGAGGTACAGGATATTCAATTTGATTCTACGTTCGAATCATTGGAAGAAATTTTCGTTCGTGAGTGCTCTTCGTTAAAAAGCTTAGGCGGTTTGTCAAACTTGAAGAAATTGACGTGGTTAGACATTGACCAGTGCTCTTCGTTAAAAAGCTTAGGCAGTTTGTCAAACTTGAAGAACTTGTGGATAAAGATTGACCGGTGCCCCAGCCTGCAGGTTATTGAGGGCATTGACGAACTAGAGTCTTCATGTTCCTTGGAAATTAGTGGGTGCATAGTGGAAAGGATTTTTGATCCATTGAGCTAAAAAATACCAGATAATTGCCGGATATTCATACGATGCGAGGAGTTACCCAACGGTTGTAAAATTGTCAACACTTGGGAGTCTTACATAGAGAAGATTCTGAGCAGAACAAAGCAAGCGCCGGGCTCTGAAATTGAAACAACGAACTCGAAACAAACAAGGGGGATCCTCTACGAAAAAACGGTGCGCCTTCTTTCTGTTCATAGATCATCATTGTTTCTTCTGCTTTGCTTGCTTTCTATTTCTGCTTTACTCTAGTGAAGAGAGACAATGAACTGATTCTACAACGCACAACCAAGAAACATCTTATTAAAATTCCCCATCTTATTGGGAATCTCCATATGTTGTGTGTGTCCACTTTGGTGGCGACGTTGGGTATCTTACATCCCTCACCATCCACAACGAAGGGGCCTTTCTTAAGAGAAATTTGGGCGCAAGAGACCTCAACTCACTTTATTATTTCTTTCTGCAGAATCAGGAAAATAAAGAGAAGAAAAGGATTCCTCTTCTGGTTTACGAGGGTTGTTCCGTTGAAGCTGCCGTCCTTCCTGCTCGTGCCCAGCTCGCTTTCAACCTTCTTCCTCTTTGGTGGAAGCTTGCTGCTGTTTCGTGCTCCTCCTCTTAGCTTTGCTTTGTTCCTTTTGGCTGTCTGTTTGGCCTCTTTTCTTCTTGCTTGTTTCTCTCTAGTGTTGTTTAGTGTTGTTCTTCTTTCTTTCTTGTTGCCTGGCACCCTTTCACTCGGTTAGACGTGTTGTCTTCTCTTAGTGCAAGTTGGTGCCGGGCCTTTCTCCTTCTGTTTGTCTAGCTTTGTGCTGCGTCTTTGCAAAAGTCTTTATATATACTTACCCCTTGCCAAAAAAAAAAAAAAAAAAAAAAAAGAGAAGAAAAGGAAGAGAAAGAGGAGAAAACTTCAAAAAAAAGCTTGGGTGCATTTGTTTCACCCTATTATTTCCTTGTGCAGAACCAGGAGAATGAACAGAAGAGGAGAGAGAGCAAGACAGTCGGCAAAAGAACGGGAAAAAAGAAAGAGGGGAAAAAGTGCCTGAAGTGGATTTTAGGACCGAGGTGGTAAGTCGGTCTCAAATTGCAAATCGAATTGGGATTAGAGTTCTTCCTTTCTCCCGCTGCTCAAGCAAATCGCTGTCGCTCACTCCACAGGGACTTCACGCCCAATCCTCGCTCGCTCCTTGCAAGCTTAAGTCTGTCGTTTGCTGTCGTCTCCCTTTTCCCTGGTTCCGTCGTCAGTGAGCTTGAAGCTCGCATGTCCGTGAGCTTCAAGTCCTTCTCCAATGCCACTTTTCACTCTCGTGCACATTTTCTTCTTCAGTGTCGCACAGCTGTAGGAATTTAGTGCATTCGTTAACTTCATCAGGGAGTCATTGGCTTGAACTCAAGCTCTGGATCACTAGCTAATGGCTAAATAACAGGTAAGAATGGTGTGGCAGTTGGTGTGTTTCTTCTTTTTTTATTCTTTTGTTTTTGGTCAGAGTGACAGTTGGTGTTTAGTTGAATGTAATCGTGTGATTTATCTTTGCGTAGAGCATGAGCTCGAGCTTCATATGGTAATATTTGTATAAGGGTCTGCTTTCTTGCATTTGTCTGACTGTTTGAATACCTAGTCTAGTTATGTTGCTATGCTTTTGTGGACAGCTCGATTGAGTGTAATCATGTGCAGAGGATGTTGTGCATCTTCTCGTGAAGAGTTTATCTATAAGTATATTCCAAGGTTTGGATAATCATCGCTTCAATGAGTGTCCACTGTCTGTTTATCACCTGTGAGGAGCTCTTGATGATTGAAAATGAAGCAAACAGTGCTTCTCTTCTTGGTTCATCGTGCAGAATTAAAACGGGATATCCATTTTTTTCTTTTTGTCAAATTTTGGGCAGTTGCGGTTTCCATTGGTTTGAGGTCTGCTGCATATGGTCCATTGGGCAGTTGTCCGTGCTTCCGTGTCGTGTCCGACACGTGTCGGAGCGTGTCGGACACGTCGACACGCTCGGACACGATCGGACACGCGGTCAACGAGTGTCGGATTTTCCGACACGTGGTCAACCTTTGCTGACATGTTTCGACACGCGTGTCCGGGAGGAAGCAGACTGTGAGCGACGGCGAGAGACGAATCAAAGGCGAGAGGAAGAGGAGAGGAAGGCGGTCGTGCGGCGAGCGGCGAGCGGCGAGGAAGGGGGTCGGGCGAGGAGCGGCGAGCGGTGAGGAAGGGGGTCGGGCGAGGAGCGGCGAGCGGTGAGGAAGGGGGTCGGGCGTGCGGCGGGAGCGGCGAGCGGTGAGGAAGGGGGTCGGGCGTGCGGCGAGGAGCGGCGAGCGGCGAGGAAGGGGTCGTGCGTGCGGCGAGGAGGGAGGAAGAGAAGAGGAAAGGTCGCGAGCGGCAAGGAGGAAGAAAGAAGCTAGGGTTTCTCATAACTCAAAAATAATTAAAAATTGGGAGTCTGATGGGTACGCATTTGGGGGAGGGAAAGTGACGAACAGGTGGGGGAAATGGATGGTGGGAGGGAAAGAATAAAAATTAATTTGAGGGTGGGGGAATCGACCCATTAGTTGGTGGGGAGGAAAAAAGAAAGTGAAAAACAAATTGGGGGTAAAAGACCGAGGGAAGTTTGGGCGAAGGTTGGGGGCGGGGTTTTCAAAAAATAAAAGTAAATTTGGGGGAGGGGGATTTCGAAAAATAAATGTAAATTTGGGATAATAAAATAAAAAAAGTGTAAGATTTATTAATATTATTAGTATAAATTCATTGTAAACTCTTTATTTATTTATTTATTTATTTGTGAATTTGAATCAAATTAATTAAAAATAAAAATATTTATTTAATATTTAACGTGTCGAAATTCTCTACTTTTTGAGAAATGACGTGTCGCGTGTCGTGTCGTGTCGTGTCACGTGTCCGTGTCGCCGTGTCCGTGCTACATAGCATATGGTTGGGCATTCCGCATGTCAAATTTGCTATGTGGCCGACTAGACAATTGGCTAGACAAAATACACACGGCTTTGTCATCTATTGAAGCAGGAACATCAAATCTTGTCACTTCAGGATTACTCCCACCTTCCAGTTCTCCGTTTTGCAAATATCATCTTATTTGAATTGAAAGAAGAGAGAAATGCAAATATCATCTTATTTGAATTGAAAGAAGAGAGAAAAGTGAGCAAGGTGCTTGGTGAGGCTTCTTGTGCTTCTTAATTTAGTTGTTTGGTGCTTCATTGTTTTATGCCTAATTCTCTACTGGAAATCATCAATTCCTCCCTACTTTCACACGTTTAAGATGAATCCTAAGGAATGTCTTAAAACTGTGGCGACTCGATTTTATCCTTTGGTTGTGTTCATTGGAGCACAATTAGAAGACCCCACGTATTTAAGCAAATACATGACTTACTATGCACCAATCAGAAATTAGAAACCAGCTAAAGAGCTCAGCATGAGGTTATGACATACTTGCTAGATTTGGTTGGGTTGATAGATTTGCTCTATATTAATCAAGGGTAGGACGGTGGACTGGAGAAACTTTCGTTATTGCTTAGCTAGGAGAGGAAAGAACTGCAATTCATGGAGGCCCTTCGTGGCTGCTTATGAGAATGCATTTTTCGATTGTTGCTCATTGCGGGTTTCACGCGTTTGAAGTGTGCTTACTTGCTCAGTTAGCAAAGCATTCTAGGATTTAAGCGGTTCTGTTAATCTCCTGATTACTACTTTACTAAGTCCGGAGGCTTTTCAGATTGGAATACTTGCAATCAATTGTGGACCTGCAGTGTCCCCGAATATAGACTTCTGGAACTGCACATTGTAGGATCCTGGGAATTGGAAAGAAAAATTATTCAAAACTGATGATTTATGAAATTCAATAAGTATGCCTTGAGGTTGAGTTTACATTCTCGAAATACACTGTCACCAAGATTAAACTGTATTCAATTTATATGAGACTATAGTCTTACCAATCCTAAGGAGATCATTGTCTTGTGAAGATCGTAGCTTAATAATATTTTAGGCAACTCTGAAGTTTCTTTACCTTTTGTGATAGTACGGTGAGATTCTGGAATTTTAGTTGGCATTTTGGCAACAAATAGTTCCCTGTAGATATAGCTAGACCAGATGGTTTTCTCCAACTGTTAACTACCACCAGCTAGATTAGTTGAGAGAGCAAGGACATTAGTGCGTTGTCTTGGGATATCTTAGATAGACATCAGGGGTTCACACAGTGATTATACCATCAAGATGGAAGCGAAGGCTGCTTGCAATGATATCATTTCAGGTCAGACCCTGCACCGGGTTTGCAACCAAACCCGCCATCCAAAAATTTGCAACTCACCATATATCTGACAGCATTCTCCTCATTTATCGAATCCAACCGTTTTAGTATCGCAAGACAGACTATGGCACAATGAGAGAACCTTCTAAGGGAAAAAAGGATTCAAGGGATGTCAATTATTTAAGAAACATCCTCAAAAAGCACAAAAATTATAATTGATCAAAGATGAGGACAAGACACTGAGCATCAACGTCTCCCCATATATCCCCAGAGAAAGATTCATGTTCATTCAGGCACAACAATGTATAACATTTGATACCAGAGACAATCCAACAGTAGCAACTTCAATCTCCATAGAGAGAGCCCCCCTCATCAATGTCTGGCTAGCAATATACACACTATAAAATTCCATAACATAATCTGACCTTTTACATGCAAAACAGAGCCTAAGGTAAGTTCATCAAGGAACTTGCAAATCTAGGACGCTTTATTCCAAAGGATACAATCTCTCACCTTATTGATGGCAAGAACATCTAACTTGTCATAAAGGGTCAGTACTCGCACGGCTCTGAGTGCATACAGCAGATGTGGATCATGTCCAATATTTGGCACCAAAGCCACCTGCACAAGCAGCCCTAAGTGTCATTCGCACTTTGTTCTTTAGAGTCAATATTTAGAATATAAATAAATAAAGCAACACTAATCACTCCTAAAACATGGTCATCATTGTAATAGATGGAACTTGTTAATCTCAAGCTAATATCTTAAGCACACTGTCAAATAAGATATATTTGATTGAATGTGGAGTGGAGGTTCTGTTAGCCACATGTTTTTCATGGGTAATTGCAAAAAGAAGCCGAGAGACAAATAAATACAAACAAATAAATACAAACCAGACTCATGCTGGCATTGCAGGATCCAAGAAATAACTTCATTTGAATCCACAGTGCCAAGTTTTCCAAGAAGATCTACAGTGTTCTATCCCCAAAATGCTCCATTCAATCTCAAGTGCTCCATAATCAACGACTCAAAACTATCCTTTTTCCGAGTGCAAGATCAAACCCAGAAACTCAAATCAGTAAACTCCAAAATGCTGAATAGTAGCAGATCCAGATAAACTAAGTCATTTTCAGTAACTGGCAGAAAGTGGACAAGAGAACAAGAAGAGAGTAGTAAAAATTTCATACCTACCTTTTCAACACAGTATGTACTTGAGATGTTCATCGCCAGCGAGCTCGCCCATCTTCCAGTAAGACGCCACATATCAATGAACACGGAATCAAATCTTAAGCATGACCCATACAAAATTTCATGAGGTCATCGAGGATCGTAACGATCCTATAAATTTAACAACAGATTGTGTTCAACTTTGTTTTGAACAATCACATGTATATTGATATGGAAGAAAGGGAACTAGGCACATCTCTTTTCCCAATTGGAGAAGATGAGTCCATGCTCAAATTGCTGGCATTCCCAATTTCTGACTCAAGCACAAAATAATCACCAGTTCAAACAAAGCACGCCATTTAGACAGACAAACAAGCACGTCCAACGGAAGTAATTCCATGGACACCCATCAGCAATTAAGGCTCGAACGCAACTACGGCATAACATTTCTGAAATCTTCATCTCACCTTCTTACACTACTTCGATCACCACAAGAGATCTCCGACATTTTCTTGCTACCCGAGCTAGAAACCATCCAGCCCCAGGTCGAAGACGATCCAATCAGCAAGAAACAGTCGCGACACGAAAACTAGCTTCAAAAAGCAAAATAGATATCAAATTGAAGAACAAAAGCGGTGGCGCAACGATTAGTAGTGAAAAACGCTCACAGAAGCTCCCCGAAGACCTTAGATGAAAACGAAGATGAGTAGCGAAAACGAAGGTTTGAGCTCGATTTAGAACCAAATATGCTCTTCAAGTCGACTGAAAGATGAGACTTTCTTTCGTCAGTACGAGGGACAAAGGTTTCATTTAGCCCAAGAGAATTTTTGGGCCAACGATAACTGGGCCCAATTACCCATTTTCTTCGGGTAAATATTATTTCGTTATCTTCTTGTTTCACGAGAAATGAGTGATTTAAAATATCAAAAAATATTATTTATATCACTTACAATTACTTCTATCACTTATAAAAATAAATGATAGGTATTTTTTTCATCATTCATTCACCAAAATATTTAGACATAAAATTATTATTAATAATGAAAACATTATTTATTGAGAAATATTTTCAAGAGATACAATGTAATCATTTTTTGAAAAATATTTTTCAAATTATTTATTTTTCGTGAAACAAACGAAGCATGATTATTATCGAATTTTTCACTTGAATTTATATTTTGGTCGAACGTCACTTGAATTTGACTGGCTGCATTTGGTCGCTAGGAAATAATATTTAACATAATATGATTAAATGAAAATTTATATTATTGTTAAGCCTGCCGTCAGTGTAAAAGAAAAATGGAGAGAGCTTTGGTTAAATTCCTTAATCGACAAGTCTCTCTACCGGGCAGTATTTCCTAAGAGCCTAGCATTTGGTGGCGTTGAACTTTAATTTAGTCGGTCGATATTTCATTCAATTTCCTCGAAGCTCTGTATTAACATAGCCTAGGATAAACACAACACTAATATAACCTGATATTATTGCTGTAAAAGTGCCTTTGATGTCGGTTTTAGTATGTTTCGAAAAAATGCCCCATCAAAACAAAAGGTTACGTAATAAAAGAGACAATATGTAAACACACATGTTTTAGTGGCTCGAAACTTAGGCTTGTCAGGTTACTCCATGGATCTCAACTTCCACCATTTATGGTTTGCAAGCGAACTAAAGAAGATATAGGAAATTGATCTCTCCATTTCTAGAGGATGTTTATCCTTAGAGAGTGAATCATGATACTGGTTTAGATATATAAACTCTTTGGTAGCTGCTATTATTAGTTAGAGATGAGCGGTCTTGCCCCCGACAAGATCAAATATATTCGTGCAAATACAAGACAACATTATGCGGGATGCTTTATCCATGTCATATTGCTAAGGATAGAGTGATGTTCTCTAGAATTGCATCCGGTTGCTTTACCCAAACTGATGCTTTATCCTTATCATTGGATCCGAGATAAATTAGATGAGAAACTTTTCTTACTTGAGAAAGTCTACACTGATGATAATGGATCTAATATGATGAGTAAAACCTTGCCAATGGTGAAACTTGATTCCTGTATAGATAACGCTGGCATAATGAAACTTCTTCGTAAGGTGAAGGGGAAGTTTGTTGGGTTGGGTCCACCTCTTGTGGGGCTCATCTCATCATGTTAAATAAAATAAAAAAGAAAAAGAATTGATAGGGCTGAATGTTCTTGATTTAGAAGAGAGGGATTATAGAGAAAAAGAGGCGAAGAGCTTTGCTTTGAAGAAGAGAAGAGGTAGTCTAAATTCGATAGTGAAACTTTGTCAGAATTGGCCAAAATTTCATATGCTGTTCGTGAGTCCATGATCTACAAGTTGATCGGTTGTGTTTGTTAAAATCTTCTCCAAATTGTCTCCTGATTTTGTCTAGCAGCAGTTAGATCTCTCTTGCTTCTTTATGTTAATCCACCTTTGTGGCAATAATATTTTGCTAATGTGAAGAGCCTCTAGCTGTGTTATTTGAGATGAACTATTATGTATTATGCTATTCTTGGTGATTAGTGGAAGATTTTGACCGGTCTCATGATTTTTCCTGTATTGTGCTTTTTACGTAAAATTTTACGGGCGTTGGTTTTCCCTTGCTTTAATATACAGCACTATCTTCACTGCTTTAGGGTTAATATTGCTGGAATATTGAGACTAGTTGTTATTGGGGTTAATTTAATATTAGTTGGTTGATTTTTGGGGAAAATATTCATCATGATTGGGCATAACCAATAAATTGTTGCCGTTTCTATGTTACAGAATGGGAATGCTCATTTGTCTACCGCAGATAAAGAATGGTGTAGCAATGAGTTCGCGAGTTCCTTTGACGTCTAGTAATCGGAAGTATAGTTGCAAAGGGGTGGCTTTTTTATTAAAAAATATGCTCCGCTCGATCAACTTCAGGCCCGGTTGAAGGGTTGGGGCCTAAACAAGTCCTCTTGGATAGGCATCAATTTAGTTTTGGGCTGGGTTTGGCCCGAAATATGACTGACTTAAAAAATGAAAAAAAAAAAAAAAAAAAAAAAGACACAGAAGAATTTCCAGCCATCTCCAATCTCTTCAAAGTTGTTGGAAATCGACGCAACACTGTTGAAAAAGCCACAGGCGGCCGAAGGCGAGCCTCCCATTTCTGAGCCATCATTTTCGCGGTATTGTGAAGTTACCTATCCGTAACTTTCAATCAAATCCTATGAGTCACGCGACCCAAACGTCCAAAATGATGTCTCGCACTAACGAAAGTGGCATCAGGCTTCTGGCATTCAAATCAAGAACTTCTTCGTGTATCCTTTTCTCTTTTTTTAATGTCACTTATATGCTCTTGGTAATTTTTCATCTCTTAAATATAATTAATAACTCTGTCTTTAACCCTTATAATTTTTTTTCGAAATAATTTCTCAATCTCATACAAGAATGACATGAATATTAAGACAAGATTTAATTGGCTTCATTTTGTGTAATTTGACAAAGAAAACCCTTCTGAATCAAAACCCTTTAAGAGGAAATCTTCAATCTCTTCTGTGCAGTCCTCGGAGCGCTTCTCTTTTCGATTTCAGACAGAATTTACTAGAGCCAAATAAAGAAGAAGAAAGGAAACAATGAGTGGCCATCATTAAAAGACACCATTATTTCAACTTTCTCATGGTCGAGACCAACATGGTCGAGTTTTCTTTCCACGCTTAAAGCAACACCATGATGGGATGGCATCATTGCTATGGACAGGCCTTCATCGCATTTCCTCTCACCACTCTTGAATAGAGGTCGAGCGTCCATAATTCTCCTCCGATCTGATTTGATCAGGCTCTGGCTCGAGAAATATCTCCACATTTACATAATTGATTTGGCTGATGGCCCTGACTACACCACGTTCACATTCTAATAGTTCTCAATAAGGAAATAAGTGTTATAAAAGATTTGTTTTTTAAATATAAAAGCACGTTTATGACAATATTTGAGCAGTTAAAGGTCATTAATTATGATAAATGGTACGTCTTTAAGGCAAAGAGATCAAATAAATATTTCATAGTGAGTAGTAAAAATAAGCTTAGGTGGAGTATTTTTTTTTTAAAAAACACCATAAAAAACCCCAAACTTTACCCAAAGTGACAAATTTACCCAAAATTTTTTATGATGACATGAAAAATCCTAAACTTTGTTAATCGTGACACATTTATCCCAAACTTTTTTTCATTATACAAAAAATCCTGAACTTATATTTTCATGTGACACATTTACCCTAAATTATAGGGCATTTTGGTATGTTACTTTTTTTCTTTTTTTTCCTTTTTTGTTCTTCTTCTCTCTTCCCTCCGCCAACCATGGCGGAGGGAAGCCAGAGTCAGGCGAGCGCTACCCTCACCTGGGCTGGCTAGGGCCACCCTTGCCGACGTCGGGTGAGGGCAGCCCTCAATTGGGTCAGGCAAGGGCCACCCTTACCAAGCCCTTGTTGGCGCCAGGCGAAGGCCGTCCTCGCCGAACGCAAGTGAGGGCCGCCCTTGCCAGCCCTCGCCTAACCCAGCTGAGGGCCACCCTCCCTCGATGTCAGCGAGGGCATCCCTTGCTTGACTCCAGCTTCCCTCCATCGGCTTCGCCATCGCCGGCGGAGGGAAGAGAGAAGAAGAAGAAGAAAAAAAGAAAGAAAAAAAGAAAAAAAAAACACAAGACGAAAATACCCTTGGTGGGGGTAAATGTGTGACGGTTTGCAAAGTTTGGGGTTTTTCATGTCACAAAAAAAATTTAGGATAAATTTATCACTTTGGGCAAACTTTGGGATTTTCAGTGGCCTTTCCCCTCTCTTTTTTGGGTGGTGAATGCAGCAAATCCAATCTCAATAATATGAAGAAAGATCCCTTAATTATCCATAGTCCCATGTGTCATAATGAGAGGGACTATTTAGGAATATTTTGTTATCATGCATTTATATTGATAAATTATAATTTTATCTATATAAATATGTTTAACCATAGATATAGCTATAGAATAATTGTAAATGATTTAAACGTTTGAAAATCAGACTTTTATTTATTCAATAGTCCAAAGGCACCAAGAAGAAATTCGAAAGAAATTGGGCCTCTGAAAGCTACACCTTCATAAGTGTCCTCCATCTCATTTTTTCTAAAGCCATCAACTTTATTGACTATAAATTAAAAGCTGCAGCCACTATGAAATTGCCTGTCTATAACTTTCAATTAAATCCCGTTAGTCACCCAAAGTCCAAAATGATATCTCTCACTAATGAAGGTGGCATCTGGCTTTGAGTGTTCAAATGAAGAATTTCATCGTGTATTATTTCCTCCTTTTCTAATGAAACGCACTTGTTCTTCTTTTGTAAATTTCTGAAGGAGGATAATCTTGTGGGGAAGCTCTTCACATTAAGAATGTAATAAAAATCTTCCCATTGATGAATGTAATGTTAATGTTTCTAAAACATGTAATCCAAAAGAACGGCTAAATTTTGACAAACAACAGTTGCGCTTTCAAAATGGATCGAGGCAAATTTGAGCTCTAATATATGTAAATGGTTTGTCAACGTGCAAATTTGTTACATTTTCTTAATTGAAACCATCTAACTTTGTGGCACCTATGGGAATCTTATCAAGTCAGTTGTTAATGAGGTTGTGGTTAGGCTCAAGACAAGACAAAGACAAGTGATCAAACATTTTGTTGGAATGGAGGATCCAATAGCAGCCACAAACAATTTATTAGACACCGATTATGGTAACGTGCAGTAATTCGAATCTAGGGGATAGGCAGCATTAGTAAAACAGCACCCCCGGGGTTATCTTCGACAAGCTATATCCTCGCTTTTGAAAAAACTACAGCTTTTCGATGACATGAGGGAAACGTAAAAAACTAAGGGCTTAGTCTAGCTACAAGAAAAATTATTGTCCAATATCTCTTCCTCTAGGGTGACTTGTGACATCGATAGCATTGATAGATGCTAATCATAATGGATGATGTCGATGTGGGCAACCATATTCAAAAACTAATCAGAGTGATTTTTTTTTTTGTATTATGGTACTAGAATACTTGTTGCCAGTAAGGATAAGAGTGTTTCAAATTTCAGGGGACTTAAGTATAAATTCAAGGATGACGAATTGGTGCCTTGAGCGATAAAGACGCACTTAATTTTTTTGCAGGCATGCCTTCAGTTAAATGTAAAAAGCGGAAGAGAGAAAATGGGGAATTTGTATAGATGTATTCATCCACGATTGATTTTCTTATAGTGTGGATTAGTTTCGATGTAATTCATAGCATTATGTCACTTTAGTTTTCATTATTTCTGGTGTGCAATGACTGGTTCTTGGAAGAATTTTAAGGTTGAAATTCCAAGTGAACGTTTAGACCCAAAAAAAAATTCCAAGTGAACGTAGTGCAAATTTTCATGAAAATCTGGGTTTATATTACATATTATTTTGGCATACAGATTCTAGTTCAAATTTATTTCAGCGCTTAGTAAATTTTTTGTTTAATTTCGGTTCACTATAATATATATAAAGAAGGGGAAAAGAAATAAAAAAAGATGAACTGCATTTTCATTAAAAAAAAATATATATATCTGGCAATGTATTTTAGAAATCATGTATATTCATAAACAGATTTTGTTTTCTTAACGTTGCATTGCGCTTTAGATTGCATTAAGTAGGTTTTACTTTCTAGATGCAATAGATTATTTTAGGAAAGTAGTTTATATTGTACATATTCATGAAGTATCATTTATTTACTTTCCATCTTTGGGCCATATTTTATTTTGGAAATTTTACAATGAGTGTCTATTTATAGCTTAAGGGGTCCTATTCCGGAACTTAATAACAAGGCTTTGTATTGATTTTTTTCTCAGCTCGGGTTCTTTATTTTCGTACCTTTTATTTGCTAGATTTGTTTCGGTATTGTTGGATTTTATATGTGTTTGCTTGAGTGAATTTATGCGAGATCACTTGCCTTGCTCAACATTGAGAATAAAAATCGTAACTAAAATTGGAAAGACTGCATGAA
Organism: Eucalyptus sp. ANBG9806169; assembly: GCA_014182395.1. Classification (NCBI taxonomy): domain Eukaryota; kingdom Viridiplantae; phylum Streptophyta; class Magnoliopsida; order Myrtales; family Myrtaceae; genus Eucalyptus; species Eucalyptus sp. ANBG9806169. The sequence continues at coordinate 18,728,374 of CM024579.1, read as the reverse complement.
TAATCGTTTTTTTGAAAAGAGAAAAAAAGTACCAAATTGGGCTTTAGATATATCCAGCCTAATCAATTCTTTAGACTCACAAATCTCTGATTCGTAGAAGTAAGGCGGGCTCCCGTGTTCTACTTAACCCCTATTTGCTTCAAAAAATTAGTTTTGACTCTTAATCAAATAACCAAGTTGAGACCTATCGTGCCAAGAGCAAGTGTCGCCTTGCAGCAGGGACCATTTGCACTTGCTTGGCCATCCAGCAACTTCCTTGGGGATCTCACCTCGGAAGGGTCTCAACATAGAATTTGGTTTCTTCTCATGAAATTTCAAATGATGAAGAGATAAATTAAAAGAAGAAAGAACAATTAAGCCGAATCAAGCCGCAGAAAATGGTTTGACTAAAATATGGTTTGGTTTGTTTTCCATTTTTTTAAAACCATATTTATTATTGAAAATAAAACAAAGCATAAAAAAATGCGCAAAATAAGGAAATGAATCGGACGTCCACGAGAAAATCAGTTTACTTTCCTTTATAGATAAAACAAAGTAATGGATATTATAGTCATATTCAAAGCACTTAGACATTCTTGGTGTTTTTCATCCTCAAATACAACTAATAACTCTGTCTTGAACCCTCACAGCTTCTCTCGAAATAATTTATCAATTTCATAAGAGAATGATATAAAAAATTAAGACAAGATTTAATCGGCTTCATTTTCTGTAATTTCACGGAGAAAACCTTTCTAAATCATACCCTCAAGAGGAAATTTTCAGTCTCCTCTGTGCAGTCCTCGGAGCTCTCATCTCTTCGAATTTAAAGACTAGAAGCAAGTAAAGAAGAAAGGAAACAATGAGTGGCCATCGTTAAAAGACACCATTATTGCAACTTTCTTCGTCGTTTTTCCTTACCCTTTTGTCCCATCATCAATCTCTCTTTTTGTCAGAAGATGAAGAACAAACAGGAGAGGAAGAGATTGTAGAGATTTTCTATGTATTTTCTATATCACTTTCAATGTACATTGTACTGTAATTATAATACAGTAGATACATGAATAAAGGGAAATGATATATTTTTACAATCGCATTGATATCTCAATCTAATCAATCTAATCTCTAATTGATCTAATGCATGATCATAATCAAAGGTAGATCTTGCATATCTTCCAACACTCCCCCTCAGGCTGGTGGCTTGTAGATATCCAAGACTCCTAGCTTGCTTAGAAGATATGTATGCTGTCTTTGACATAGAGGTTTGGTGAAGATGTCAGCAGGTTGTTCTGCTGTTCCAATTCCTCTTGTCTCGATGATGCCTTCTCGAATTTTCTCTCGTGTAAAGTGGCAATCCACCTCTATATGCTTCGTTCTTTCATGCATTACAGGATTTGCTGCGAGTTTAAGAGCTGCATCATTGTCGCAAAACAGCTTTGTTGGTCCTTTCAGCCTTATCCCAAGATCTCCAAGTAACCCCCGTAGCCATACAATTTCACATGTAGTTTTTGCCATGGCTCGATATTCTGCTTCAGCTGAAGATAAGGAGACCGTTGCTTGTTTCTTGGTTTTCCATGAAAGAAGAGATTCCCCAATTTTAATACAAAAGCCAGTAATCGATCTTCGACTCATCGGGCAGGTTGCATAATCTCGCATCACGGTATCCCGTCAATTCCATATTGCATCTCCTAGACGAAGTATCCCGAGTCCCGGGCATTTCTTTAAATATTTCACAACTTTCAAGGCAGCATTCATGTGAGACTCCTTCGGGCTGTGCATAAATTGACGAGAGTTTGCACGGCATATGAAATGTCGTGCCGGTCATAGTCGATATATGAGCTTTCCTACAAGCTTTTGATAACTTGTCGGATCTTTGAGTACAGGATCATCTTTCTGAGATATCCCTCCAAGAAAATCCGATGTAGTTAACTTGATGTTTTGTTCAATAGGAATAACTGCCGGTTTGCATCCTGATAGTCCAGCTTCTGAAATGATCTCCAACACAAATTTCCGTTGACTGAGGGAAATCCCTTGGTCGGATCGAGCAATTTCAATACCAAGGAAGTATTTTGGTGCTCCCAGATCCTTTATATGGAATGTAGCATGCAAATATTTCTTAAGACGCTCTATTGCAGTTTCATCATTACCCATGATGAGGATGTCATCAACATATATCATCAAGTAGATAGATGACATACCTTTAGTCCATGTGAATAAGGCGTAATCATGCTTGGATTGTTTGAAACCTGCAGTTGTGAGAGCAGTTGCAAACTTTGCATACCATTGTCTTGAAGCTTGTTTTAGTCCATAAAGGGATTTGCGGAGACGACATACCCTTTTCTCCCCCTGTCTCCGTATGCCCTGAGGAATATCCATATAGATCTCCTCATCTAAGTCACCGTGAAGAAAGGCGTTATGAACATCCATCTGATGTAGAGACCAGTTTTGAATAGCTGCAACTGATAGAAAAGAACGAACTGTGACGTCTTTAGCAACAGGGGAAAAAGTCTCGTGATAATCGAAACCTTCGCGTTGCGTATATCCTTTAGCCACCAATCGAGCCTTGTAACGCTCAATAGAACCATCAGATCGATATTTGATTTTATAAACCCATTTGCATCCTATGGACTTTCTGTTGTGAGGAAGATTGACTAATTCCCATGTGTGGTTATCAGTCAAGGCCTGTAGCTCTGCTGCCATGGCCTGTTGCCACTTTGGATCTCTGGATGCTTCATCATAACTAGAGGGTTCTTTTGCATCGGAAATACGACTAATGCAACAACGATGATCTGACGAAAGCTTATCAAAGCATACGTAAGAAGATATTGGATAGCAGATACCTGGTGAGTTAAGTGAAGCACAAACATAATCTTTAGTCCAAGTTGGCGGTTTTGTGGCTCGTCCTGAGCGACGTGGATGAGCTGTTGGTGCTGGAGATGAAGACTGTGATTCTTGAGGAGAAGATTGTCCCTCTGTATTTATCTCATGGGTGTCTTCCATATTGGTGATGTCTTCAGCAGCATTATCCAGAAAATGGTCTGGAGGAGAACTGGACAAGGTGAAAAGATGATCTGCTTCAGGTTGTGTGGTGAGAAAGAAACCAGGGGATGCTTCTTCTTCATCTAGATTTCGGCGGGAACCCGTTGGAGCATCCAAGTCGTTTTGGGAAGATGAGTTTTCACGAAATGGAAAGATATTTTCATGAAAAACAACATCTCGACTGGTAAAAACATCTCCTGTTCTGATGTCAAGAACATGATATCCCTTTTGCAGATTTGGATATCCCATGAATATGCATCTTCTAGCGCGAGGACCCATTTTGTCCCGAGGCCCCATTATTGCAGCATAACATAGGCAGCCAAAAACTCGTAGATGATCTAAAGTGGGCCTCTTTCCATAAAGCAATTCGAAAGGCGATTTGCCATCCAGTATCCTTGTGGGCATTCGGTTGATCAAATAAGCTGCCGTGAGAACACAGTCTCCCCAATAGTTTTCTGGGATAGATCCCTGAAATTTAAGTGCTCTGGCGACTTCCAAGAGATGCTGATGTTTTCGCTCTACTACTCCATTCTGTTGTGGAGTGTAAACACAGGAACTTTCATGAAGAATGCCATGAGACAGAAAAAGTGAACGGCAATCATTATTAAAAAATTCCGTCCCATTATCAGTCCGAATTTTCTAAATCGGCCTTCTAAATTGATTTTTGGTTAGGACCAAAAACATCTTTAGATGAGAAACAACCTGCGCTTTTGATTGCATTAGGAATATCCATGTGGCACGAGAATAATCGTCCACAATTGTGAGAAAATAGCGTGAACCATCCCTATGTGGGGTGTGATATGGTCCCCAAACATCCATATGAACTAGAGAAAAAATTTCAGTAGAACGTGTTGTACTGAAAGGAAAAGGAGTTCGGGATTGTTTTGCAAGTGGGCATATTTCACATTTAGAATAAGGAAAGAATGCACTATGACCCATTCGCGAATGCATAAGAAAACTCTTATCATTGGTAGACAAATTACACAACGATTTCTTATTCAGGGAAGATAAATCAAAATGACTAGGATAACTAATCCAAAAATAAAGCCCTTCGGAAAGACTACCCAAGCCCATCAGTTTGCCAGTCGAACGGGCCTGAAAAATACAGGTGTGAGAATCGAAGAATATTTGACATGAATTTTCTAGGCAGACTTTGGAGACAGAAATAAGATTGAATTGGAATTCTGGGACATAAAGAACATTTTGAAGGACAATTTGATGACTCAATTGGACAGTCCCTGTCATGGTGACATGAGTAATATTCCCGTTTGGTAATTGCACAGAAATAGGTGTATCTAATTTCTTGTGCATATTGGAAAAAAAATCCCCTCTCACAAACAATATGATCACTTGCCCCTGAATCAATTATCCAAGCTTTTCTTGAAATAGAATTTATCAGGCAATAAGAAATACCTGAAAAACTTGCTCCCTTATTTCCAATATCGATCTTTTGCAAAGCCTGCATCAGCTGCTGATATTGCCCATTTGTAATAGGTTGATCATAATTCAGACCGGTTGGTCCAGTGACCTGATAAGCTGCAGCAAATTCCTTTTTTTTTTTCCTTTTTCTCCTGGCTTACCATGCAATTTCCAACAATTGTCTATGGTATGATGTGGGCGCTTGCAATATTCACAATATAATTTACCCCTGCCCTTTGAATTTTTACCAAAATTCTTTAAAGATGCAGAAAAAACCTGACCGTCCGATCCTCTTGATGAGGAATAATCCTGGCCATCCGATCCTTTTAATGAGGAATAAATCTGACCGTCGGATCTCTTCATCAAGGGATAATGGCCACCGTCCGATTCGCCGTGCGGATAAAGCCCCTGTGCACCGTCCGATCTTGGCAAATGATCTGGACCGTTCGTTCCTTCTCTCTTAAAGGAACGATCGGTCCCTCCTTGGAACCCTAGCCCCCCTTCGCGATTCTCTCTCTCTCGGGCTAGGGTTTTTCCCGAATCTCGCCGGACGCCGCGCATCGCGAGGGCGACGCTGTCGCTTCCTCGCGTTTGCTCTGGAACCGCGAGTCTCTGGTTTTCCTCTTGAACAGCCAATTGAAAGATTCGGCCAAGGGAAGGCACCGGATCCATCGCCAAGATCTGAGATCGAAAGGTTAGATAACTTTCATTCAAAATCAGAAGGAATCGTGTTGTCTTCTCCCTCTCCCTCATCGATCTATACTGTCAGAGCATGTCTTCTGGTCCCTCGAGCTTTTCCTCCGTGGCTTCGAGTTGATTCCAGAGGGAAGATAATCTGTTGTAGCAGGCCGTGACGGTCATATTTCCCTGTTTTAGGTCGCTTAATTCCTGCACAAGAGAAAAATTTTTGGCTTGATCGAGTTTCCCGTACATCTCTTTTATGCTATCCCACATCTTTTTCGAGTCTTCTGTCGGAGGGAGTCCGGCGGCCACCTCTGGAGAAATGCAATTGCCGATCCACGTTCGGATGAGGTGGTTGCATTTTCTCCGGCTCGGCCAGCCCGCCGCTCGTCCGACGGTGTGGGTATTGCTCCGTCGAGAAATCCGTCTTTGTCCTTCGTCACGAGGGCCCGCCGGAAATCTTGCGACCATTTGGAATAATTTTCCGATCCGGTTAGTTGTAGACTGATTAATTTCAGTTCTGGTCCGTCGGAGTTTGATACGTACAAAGGGTCGCCTGATTCTGGTTGGCCAGTGATCGGAAACGGAAGGAAACCCGATGGAAAATTCGGGTAAATGTTCGCCCCTGCACCCGATCCATTAAATCCGGATCCATGACCCGCATTAGAAACTGCTGGGTAGGGATTCGACCCTAAACCCACGCTCGGGTAGGGATTTGACCCTAAACCCGATTCACCAGTCCCGCTTATTTGTTCGAACCGACGGGCCGAGTTTGCCCCATTCGTGGTAGGCGGACTCCCGTCGGGCTGAGGGCTTGCTCTGCTGCTCCGGCCCCGGCAATGATGCGTTTGGGCCTTGCCCAACGTACCATGGATATGGTACCCATTGGTAAGGATGCCCGGAGATAGGCAGCCCCATGTTAGACTGAGCCGGGTAATACTGCCATGGCAGATTTGGAACCTGAGTTTGCGGTTGGATCGTTGAAATTGTTGGAATTGTTGGAATTGTTGTCTGTACTTGCTGTGCAGACGTAGTCTCTGCTGTCAATGCTATATCCACGCTAGAAGATGAATTGTCTGGTGGATTCATGGTAAGTATCCTCCTTTGCTTCTTTCTTCTCTAACAAAAATTTGATTCCTTCTCTACTTTGATCTAATTTTGCAGATCAAGAAGCTGCGACAGGCAATCAAGGTGTGCGGAAGCGGGAATCAAGAGCAAAGCTCTGATACCATGTCAGAAGATGAAGAACAAACAGGAGAGGAAGAGATTGTAGAGATTTTCTATGTATTTTCTATATCACTTTCAATGTACATTGTACTGTAATTATAATACAGTAGATACATGAATAAAGGGAAATGATATATTTTTACAATCGCATTGATATCTCAATCTAATCAATCTAATCTCTAATTGATCTAATGCATGATCATAATCAAAGGTAGATCTTGCATATCTTCCAACACTTTTCCCTTTCTTCAGCTGAGCAAAGTCGTCCCTCGTGGTCCAGACCATCATAGTCTCCCTTTCTTTCCACGCTCAAAGCAACGACACGATGGGATGGTATCATTGCTAGGGACGGGCCCTCATTGCATTTCCTCTCACCACTCTTGAATAGAGGTCTAGCCTCTATAATTCTCGTCCGATCTTAACTTGATCGGGTTCCGGCTGGAGATATATTTCCACATTTATATAATTTGGTTTGGCTGATAGCACTAACTACACCATGCCCACGTTCTAATAGTTCCCAATAAGGAAATTAGTGTTGTAAAAGATTTGCTTTTTAATATAAAAGCACGTTTATGACAATATTTGAGTGGTTAAAAGTAATTAACAATTATAAAAGGTATGTCTTTAAGGCAAAGAGATCAAACAAATATTTCATAGTAAATATATGCTTAGGTGGAGCACTTTTTTATAGTGAATGCAGCGAATCCAATCTCAATGATACGAAGAAATATCTTCTAATTATCCATAATCCCATGTGTCATGATGAAAGGGATTATTTAGACTTTTTTATTATGCATTTATATAGATAAATTGTGATCTTATCTATATAAACATGTTTAACCATAGATATAGCTATAGAATAATTATAAATGATTTAAACGTTTGAAAATCAGATTTTTATTTAATTCAAAAGTTCAAAGGCACCGAGAAGAAACTCAAAAGAAATTGGGCCTGTGAAAGATACGCCTTCATAATTGTCCTCTGTCTCATTTTTCCGAAAGCCATCGACTTTATTGGCTTTATTGCCTATCCGTAATTTTCAATTAAATCTCGTGAGTCACACGATACAAGTGTCCAAAATGATGTCCCGCACTAACGAAAGTGGCATCGGGCCTTGGGCATTCAAATCAAGAATTTCTTCGTGGGTCCTTTTCTCCTTTTCTAACGACGCGCACTTGTTCTTCTTTTGTGGCAGCCATGGGAATCTTATCAAGTCGATTGTAAATGAGATTGTGGTTAGGCTCAATGCAAGACAAAGACAAGTGATCAAAGATTTAGTTAGAACGGAGGATTGAATAGCAGCCATAAACACTGTATAAGACATTAGTTTTGGTATTGTGCAGTTCACTGGAATCTACAGGGTGGGCAGCATCGATAAATCAGAACCCGCCAAGGATATCTTCAACCAGCTATATCCTCGCTTTTGGAAAAACAGCAACTTTCTTGATGACGTGAGGGTAACGCCAAAAACAAAGGGCTTAGTCCAACTGCAAGAAAAATTACTGTCGAATGTCTCTTATTCTAGTGTGACTAGTGAAATTGATAACATTGATGAATGCTAATTGTCTTGGATGATGTCAATTAGGGCAACCATATCCAAAAACTAATTAGAGTGAATTCTTTGTCTCTGGGTACTGGGATTCTTTTTGCCACAAGGGAGAAGAGCGTTTCGAACATCAGGGGATGAAAGTATCAACGGAAGGATTATGAATTGGTGTGTTGAGCGACGCATACAGATTTGAACTTATGATTATGCATTTATATAGATAAATTGTGATTTTATCTAAATGTATTTAACCATAGATATAGCTATAGAATAATTATAAATGATTTAAACGTGTGAAAATCGAGATTTTTTTCAATTCAAAAGTTCAGAAGCACCAAGAAGAAACTCGAAAGAATTTGGGCGTGTAAAAGGTACGCCTCCATAATTGTCTTCCATCTCACTTTTTCTGAAGCCATCAACTTTATTTACTATAAATTGAAAGCTGCAGCTGCTGTGAAGTTAGCTGTCCATAATTGTTAATTAAATCAGGTTAGTCATGGGATACAAACGTCCAGAATGATATCTCTTACAAACAAAAGTGGCATTTAAATTCAGGTGTTCACATCAAGAATTTCATCATATATAACTTACAATAAACATCCTCTTCTTCTTTTCTAATGAAACGAACTTGTTCTTCTTTTATAAATTTCTAAAGGAGGATGATCTGGGGGAGAAACTTTTCACAATATGAATGTAATAAAATTCTTTATATTAATGAATGTGATGTTATTGTTTCTACAATGTGCAATGCAAATGAATTCGAAATAAATGAGAAAGATTTGGGCTTTGATATACGTAAATGGTTTGTCCACATGCAAATGTGTCACTTTTCTCAGAATTGGTGGGTTGGGTTGAGCAATGAAGACGCACTTAACTTTTATGTAGGCATGCCTCTAGTTAAAATGTGGAAAAGGCTTAGCTGACCATCACTCCTTCAAATGATGGAGTGACGGTCAGTTGAGAACCACACATTTTGGATGGAAACCGGTTGAAATCCATCTTTTACCCTTTTTTTTTTTTATTTTATGTTTCGTTATTGTAAGCTTAAATTAGGAGATAAAATCGTAAGAGGACCCACGCAATCAATTTTCATGAATATGATAAAAGAAAAAATAAATTAGATACCAAAATATAATTGGTAATTTGGATGAAATGAGTTACCGTAACTATTCTTGAAATTTGATTTGCAATCAGGAAAGAATCGAGGGTTTTCAATAGTTGCTGATACGTATTAATATTATTTTATTTAAAATACCTTCCTATAAATTGACTTTTTATCTATATAAAATGATATATGGTCATATCTTGTGGTTATGTGAATCTTTTCAACGAACCAAACATTGAAGCTATATTAGGTAAAATGTTTATAAAAATTGATCAAAAATCATTTCGGCTTAGTTTTCACTCGTGTGATCGTAAGATTGATTTTGTAATATTTTAGGTCCCAACTCATCTTCATCTACAAGATTTGGATCAATGGGGTAAATTTTCTTCTCTACTAATTCTTTATTCTTATTTTGTTCTTTTCTTTACTTCATTTGTTTTATGCGTAATTAACATTACTCGTCTTAATTTTAGGTCATCGGAGAGTCGTTCCAGAGCAATTTGATTTTGGTGACAGGATTGAGAAGCCAATTCATTGCACAATAATTTTGTTATTAGTTGCAAAGCCAACAATTCAAGTGTTTTTTCATCTTTTAAATTTAATAAATCTACATAACGAAATGAACGATTTCTTTTTAGTGGATGACAATATTTTTTACTTCTAATTATTTATATTTCGATATCTAATTTATTTTTTCTTTCATAATATTCATGAAAATTGATTGTATGGGCCCTCTTATGATTTTATCTCTCAATTTAAGCTTGCAATAAGAAAACATAAAATTAAAAAAAAAAGGGTAAAAGATGGAATCCATGCGAATTGCGTGGTCAGCAGTTGACTGTCACTCCATCATTTGACAGAGGACGGTTAGCTAAACTGCGCCCTAAAAAAAGCGGTAGAGTGAAAATTGGTTATTCGTATAGATTTATTCATCCACCGTTGATTTTCGCATAGTGTGGATTAGTTTGGCTCTAATTCATAGCATTATGTCACTTTAGTTTTCTTTATTTTCTCGTGTGCACTAAGTCGTTCTTGATGCAATTTTAAGGTTGAAATTCCAATTGAGCGTTTCCAAAGAAAAAAAATTCCAAGTGAACGTAGTGCAAATTTTCATGAAAATCCGGATTTATATTACATATTATTTTGGCATATAGATTCTAGTTCATGTTTATTTCAACACGTAATCAAATTTTGTTTCACTTATATATATATATATATATATATATATATATATATATATATATATATATATATATATGTGTGTATATATAAAGAAGGGGGAAATGCAAAAAAGAAAAAAAAAACAAGTGGAAAGATAAACTGCATATTCATAAAATAAAATAAAATAAAATAAAAAACATCTAGGAGTGTATTTTACCAATAATGCATATTCATAAATAAATTTTCTTTTCTTAACATTGCATTGAGTAGATTTTACGTTTTGAAGTAATAGTTCATTTTAGGAAAGTAGTTTATATAGTGGGATATTTATGAAGTATCATTTATTTACTTTCCGGTTTGGAGCCATAGTTGGAGATCTAACATCGAGTTTCTATTTATAGCTCAAGGGGTCCTATCTTGGAACTTAAGAACAAAGCTTTGTATTGATTTTGTTTTATTTTTTTTTGCAATACGGCTCAATTTCTTTATTTTCGTACATTTTATTTGCTCTATTTGTTTCAGTATTATTGGATTTTATTTGTGTTTGCTTGAGTGAATTCATGCATGATCTCCTGCTTCCCTCGATATTGAGAACAATGGCTAACTAAGATTGGGAAGACCGCGTGAATAATTGTGCATTACATATCCAGCTTAATCAAGTCGTTAGACCCACAAATCTCTGGTTTGTAGAAGTAAAATGGGCTATTGTGTTTTACTTGACTCCTAATTGGTTTATAAAAAATTAATGGTGACTCTTAAGCAAATGAAATAATTAATAGAAACCAAGTTGAGATTGATCCTGTCAAGAGCAAGCGTCACCTTGCAAAAGGGACCATTCATGCTTACTTGGTAATTCGGTAACTTCCTCAGGGATCTCGCCTCGGAAGGGTTGTGGCATAGAATTTGGTTTTTTTTTTTTTTTTTAATCATGAAATTACATATGATGAAGAGGTAAAATAAAAGCAGAAAGAACCATTAAGCCAAATCAAGCCACATAAAATGGTTTGGCTTGGTTTGATCTTGACTATAATATGGTTTAATTTGGTTTCACTTTTCTTCAAACCATATTTATTGTTGGAAATAAAACAAGTGCTTGAATAAAAATGCAAGATAAGGAAATAAATCAAACACTAAATTTACGTGGTTCGATTATGTGACCTACGTCCACGAGGAAATGAAAACCATGAAATTACAATGCAATGGAGATTATAATAATACTTGTTGAGCTCAGATTATAATAATACTTGAGTTGCTCAAATATAATTTGTGTTTTTATCCCTCAAATATGACTAATAACTCTGTATTTAACCCTCATAATTTCTCTCGAAATAATATTTTAATCTCATAAAAGATTGACATGAACGTTAACACAAGATTTAATTGACTTCATTTTGTGTAATTTCACAAAGAAAACCTTTTTAAATCAAAACTTTTAAGAGGAAATTTTTAATCTCGTTGTGCAGTCCTTGGAGCTCTCATTAAGAGCTCTTCCTCTTCGTATTCACAGAGAAAATTCGCTAGAAGCAAATAAAGAAGAAAGGAAACAATGAGCGGCCATCGTTAAATGACACCATTATTGCAACTTTCTTCGTCGTTTTCCTTCCCCTTTTGTCTCGTATCAGCGGTGGCCATCATCATTCTCTCTTTTCCCTTTCTTCAGCTGAGCAAATTCATCTCTTATGGTCAAGACCAGGACGGCCTCTCTTTCTTTCCACGCTCAAAGTAACACCATGATGGGATGGCACCATGGCCATGGACAGGCCATCATTGCATTTCCTCTCACCACTCTTGATTAGAGGTCGAGTGTCGATAAGTCTCTTTCGATCCGGTTTAATCCGGCTCCGACTTGAGATACATTTCAATGTTTATATAATTAGGTTTGGCTGATGTCCAAAGCACACTAATTATATCATGTTCACATTCTAATAATTTTCAATAAGACAATAAGTGTTGTAAGAGACTTGCTTTTCAATATAAAGGCACATATATTACAATATTTGTGGTGTTGAAGGTAATTAATTATGATAAAAAAAAGTAAGTCTTTAAGGGGAAGAGATCGAAACAAATACGTCATAGTGAGTAGTAAGCATACTGCTAGGTAGTGCTTAGGTGGAGCATTTTTGTGGTGAATGTAGCAAATCCAATCTCAATAGTTTGAAGGAAAATCTTCTAATTGCCCAAAGTCTCATATGTCATAACGAGAGATATTCTTTAGGAATATTTTGTTATTATACATTTATATAGATTGTGATTTTATCTATATAAATATGTTTGATTATAGATATAGCTATAGAATAATTATAAATGATTTAAACATTTGAAAAATGGAGTTTTTTTTTTTTTTTTTAATTCAAGAGTTCAAAGGCACCAAGAAGAAAGGCGAAAGATATTGGGCGTGTGAAATGGTACATCTCGACCGACCAAAAAAAAGTGGTACATCTCCATAATTGTCCTTCATCTGGTTTTTTCTGAAGCCATCAACTTCATTCACTATTAATTAAAAGCTGCAGCTTCTGGGAAGTTGCATGTCCGTCACTTTCAATTAAATGTCGTGAGTCACGTGATACAAACGTCCAAAATGATGTCTCTCATTAATGAAAGTGGCATCGGACTTCGGGTGTTCAAATCAAGAATTTTGTGGTCATATCTTACAATAAACAGCCTTTTCTCTTTTTTTTTTTAATGTAATGGGCTTGTTTTTCTTTTGTAAATTTCTAAAGTAGGATGATATGGTGGAGAAGCTTTTCACGTTAAGGTCCGTTCGTTTCGCGGAAAATAATTTTCAGGAAAACGTTTTTCAGATTTTCCGATGTTCGTTTCACGGAAAATGAATTCATTGAGAAAATTTTTTCCATCAAAAGAAAAAAGTCTTCTAAAGTAGGGGAAAATGTTTTCTACTTTTGAAAAGTGGAAACAATTTCCTCACTGATCTCTCTTATTTCACACATCTACAAATCTTGACTTCCTCCTCTTCTTTATTTTTCTTCTTTTCTCTTTTCATTCGAATTATTTTTTAATTTTCTTTTTCTTTTTTTTTTAATTCGAATTATTTTTAATTTCCTTTTTTTCTTTCCTTTCCTTTCCTTTTCCTTTTTTTTTCCCATCTTCTTCTTGGTAGTCGTCGGGCCAAGTTAACCTCAGCTCGTCGATCTCAAACTCGCGCTCGATCGATCCCAGCAGCCTCGAGCTTGACGCCGCACTCGCCAATCTCAGTGAGCGAAAAATATTTTCCTTACCGAACACCGGAAAATATTTTCTCAAACATTTTCAAATTTTAAATAGAACACCGAAAATATTATCATTTTCTTGGAAAATGACTTTTAAAATATTTTCCTGAAATTACTCATTTTCCGCGAAACGAACGGACCCTAATAATGTAATAGAAGCTCTTCCCATTAATGAATGTAATGTTATTATTGCTAAAATGTCCAATCCAAAAAAACAGTTAAAATTTGACGAACAATGAACTTCTCATTTGAAATAAATGCACTTAAACTTAAACTTTTCTATAGGACTATTTTCTTATTATGCATATATATAGATAAATTCCATTTGTATCTATATAAATATGTTTAACCATAGCTATAGAATAATTATAAATGATTTAAACATTTGAAAATCAGATTTTCTTTTAAACATTAGAATCTTTTTTAATCTTGAAAGAAATTAATGCTTGCTTTTATATGTTAGAAGCATATATTATAATTGGAAAAATTTATCCGCGAATCGAAGGAAGGAAAGTACATGATATTCTCTATATTTTGCAAATATTGCTGTTTCTTTTACAAGAAATTGCTGGTGCCAAAAGAATCTTTCCATATGAAATTTAGAAAATTTGATCTGAAAAATCGTGAAGATTCGGCACCATTTTTGAAGGATCGAAAATTCTCCTCCAAGCACAAAATTTGTGCAAATTATTAAAGAAGGAGAAAGTGGATGCACAGTACAGGAGAAGAACTGTGATCATCTCATAAATGCATTAAATTGAAAGGGAATGTAAATCAAGTGTGAGAAAATCCTGATTAAGTCAATTTAATTTTTGACTCCTCTTGATTATGGAAGAAAAGATAATGTATATTAGAACTTGCTAAATTCTACATGATCTGGTTAGTATATTTCTTACTTCACTTACCTTTTGTCATTATAATCTCATATTTCCGTTATGTTTTATTATGACAAAAAAGGTATGTGAAATTTATATATATATATATATATATATATATATATATATTTACTGATGTATATGGTATTTGATTCTATAAGAACATGAGCTATATTGCACTTATTTTATGTTCACCGTAGCATCTATAAGATGTTTATGAAAATTGTGTTTCATGCTAAATATGTTTCGAACATTGTGTGTGAAGATGAGTTGAATAGCATATTCTCTATGTGATACTCCTTCCATTATTATTGTCTATTTTGTGATGCTAACAAAAAGGGAGAGAAAATGCAAGAAAAGCAAAATACTATATGCAGATGAAGATCTTTTGTGATCATGCTCAGGGGCAGCTATATAAAAATCGGAAGTTTTCTTGAATCTATTCTTATCTTGAACTTCCTTAATCAGAGTTAGGAATTTATTTACAAATCAAGGAATTTCTTTACAAATCTTATTCACTTTGATTAGCTCGATATTCTATAAGAAGCTTGTACTTATCTTTACAAAATCAGCAAAGTTCGTATAGAATTCACATTGCGCCTTATCTAAAATCTTGCTTTCAATAGAGTTATTTGATTGCTAAATCTTTTTAAAATCTTTTGTTAAGTTCTGCTTGGAAAGTTTTGTCATCATAAAAAATGGGGAGATTGTTGAAAAAATTTCTCAAATTGATTTTGAAGATTGACAAAACTTATTTGGCATAAAGACTTTAATTCTGATAATGAGTATTTTTCAAGTGCAAAGTCTGATGGGATACGATATCAATCAAAACCAGAATCATGACTTAATTATTTCCTTTCTTATGTACTCTGTCAAATAGCTAGGAATGAGACAATATCCCCATGTAATGGTTAGTGACGATTGATTAGATTCCTTGTCTTATAAATAAGAAGTTCCAAAGGAAAGTATTTATCGAAGATTTAGATTTCCTAGAACAATATACTTGAGGCGAAACATTCTTTCCAAGTTGAAGCACTCGACTTATAAAAACCCAAACTACTGTATGGGTGACAGAATCTATGGGAAGCTTTATTCTCGGCGTCCTTGAAGCGATCAAACATTCTTAATGAGATCTAGGCCAACAGGTAGATTGGCTGGATAATTTTTTTGGATATATGTCTAATGGTTAGCTTGGTTTGGGAGAAGTATAAAAGGAGGTCTTGAAGCTAAAAGGAAAAATGCAAAACAAGAGGATCGAAACTTATAATTCCAAAGTCCAAAGAGTGTTTTGCGATCAAATACATTCGTCTCTATGAGTATCATTGTATAATCATTTAGAAACTTAGAGTGTGTGAGGAGTTATACACATGAACTTGAGTGTTGAGAGCTCAGATCATGTAACCTCGGATTAGTTCTTCATAGTAGAATCCATCCAATAGGTCGTAGCATGGGAGAGTGAATGTAGGTTTATCATAAGCTAAACCACTATAATTGTTGTTTATAACTTTCTCTATCCTTTAATCTCTCATTTATTCTGTTTATTATACATAGTAAAGTCTGATTATTGTATAGTTTTTTATCAGACGTTGCAGAAAATCTAATCATTGCAAAGTTTTTCGTTAGATTTTGTTCTTTCATGATATTGAACTTGGTTGTTTTAAACTCCGCTTTTGTTGTTTATAATAACCTATTCACCCTTTCTAGGTAATAGTGTTAGCTCTAATAGAAGGAACTCGAAAGAAATTGGGCTTGTAAAAAGGTACAGCTCCATTATTGTCCTCCATTTCATTTTTTCTAAAGCCATAAACTTTATTGACTATAAATTGATAGCCGCAACTGCTGTGAAGTTGTCGTTCATAAGTTTCAATCGAATCGCGTGAGTCACGCGATACAAACGTCCAAAATGATGTCTCTCGCTAAAGAAAGTGGCATCGGACTTTGGGCATTCAAATCAAGAATTTCATTATTTATTTCTCATAATAGACACTCCTTTCTCCTTTTCTCATGTAACGCCTTGGTTCTTCTTCTGTAAATTTCTAGAGGAGGATGACACGGTGGAGAAGCTTTTCGCATTAGGAATGTAATAAAAGCTCCCATTAATGAATATAATATTATTATTATTGATTTGTCCAATACAAAAGAGTGGCAGAAATTTGACAAACAATGAGGCATGCCTTCGACGACAACTCTCCTCCAGCCAATTACTACACACTCTCAAAGGCATTGTCTATACCACGTATTGACTACCTTTAGCTATTGAAGAAATAGGTCCAAAAACTAATTGTTCGATAACATCAATTTCCACATGCCTAAAACCTTTCAGATTTATTGAAGTTGTATGCAGCATGCGTCATTAATTAAAAGGTAAAAACGTGATTTTAAAGAATGGCATGTTGGCATCTTTTGAGGATCTTGTAATATGATATTGCATGATCTTCCAATTTACTAAAAAGCAAGCATTAACGTATTTTATGTATTCCAATCGTTTGAGGCAATGGCTTGAAAGCATAGGATGTACATGTTCATAGCATTTTCAAAAGGTGTTGCTAAGTTGTAGAAAGTTGCGCATCAAAGATGACCATAGTTATGATCCGATTGCCATATCTTTGGATGGATTGTTGTTTTAAACATAATTTGTGAAAAGTTGGGTTCGTAAAAACCGTCATGAATGCATTATGTGTTGGATAAATTCTCTTTAGGTATTTTGAAGTTGACAAAACATTTTCCTCAGTCTAGTCTGAAGACTTACAGACTCTACTCGCAAAGTCTGAAGATCAAAGTCTGAAGATCAAAGTCTGAAGACTTACAGACTCTACTGGCAAAGTCTGAAGCTAGCAAGACTCAAGTTTCAAAGTCTACCCTCATGGACAGTTTCTAGACCAACAAGATAAAAACTTCTATTATGATCTAATATGGTTTTTACTCCAACGGCTAGAGAATATATTTCTACTGGATTCAGCACTAGAAGATCTTATTTTCATATTCGAATATATATAGATTCTCTAAAGATTCGCAACTTATATTCGGAAGGATCTACTTATGGAAACCAAGATCCTGATTGTATGGGCGAGCAGGATTGATGGGCTATCAACACTTACCTTAAAGAGCTCGAGATCTCTCTAATTGATTCTGTCCAATGGGTTGATTGGAAGAACTTCTTTGGAATGTGCCAACGGTAATGAAGGCATGAAGAAGTATATAAGAGAGATGCTCCAGTTGTTGAAGGGTGCCGGATAAAAGAATTCCAAAGTCTGAATCTCCTTTTATATTTTGTGATCTTATTCTTCGAGTGTTATATGTAATCAAAAGAGAGATCATACTGTGGTGAGACCTTGAGGAAGTGTAGTAGAGCTTCTACACTGTGGACTCAAGAGCGTGAGACTGTAATCACTCTTTTGATTCTTAGTGAAATCCGGCCCGGAAGGGCTGTCCATGCGGGAGAGTGGACGTAGGCTTGGTCTAAGCCGAACCACTATAAATCTGGAGTCTTGATTCTCTATCCCTAATCCTTTTATCTTTCATTACTTTTATTTGCTACAATTGTTGGTTTTCATTCATTAATCTCTCATTCGGATTAAATTGTTAAAATTGCTTTAATCACCTATTCACCCCCCTCTAGGTGCTAATTCTAGTCCTAACAATTGGTATCAGAGCTTGTGTACTCGTTCATAAGAAGTGTCTTTACTTCTGAGTAAAAGATATATGGCTAGTATGTTGCATACAGGGTTGGTTGAAGGTCAAAGCAATACCAGACCTCCATACTTTGATGGAAAAGACTATAGCATATGGAAAACAAGATGAAGGCATTCCTAAGATCGAAAGATCCTTTGGAATGGGAAGTGGTTGATAAACGAATCATTCCTGCTGCTGCATCAGAATCAGAGAGAGGAAAAGAAGTTGCTGATCCCACTCTACTGACTCAAGAAGAAATCACCAAGAGACAGACTCTTGATGCCAAAGCTATTTACTCCTTATATTGTGCTTTATCCCCTACTGGGTATAACAGAATATCTTCTTGTGATACAGCAAAAGAAGTCTGGGATAGGCTTCACATTACCTATGAAGGGACTGATCGTGTGAAAGAAACGAGGATCAATATTCTTTTGGGACAATATGAAGTCTTTAAGATGAGATCAGGAGAATCAATAACTGACATGTTTAGTCGCTTTACAAAAATTGTGAATGGTCTTGAATATCAGGGACATCCAATCTCAGGACACATGAAGGTCAACAAACTCCTACGAGGACTCTCTAAAGACTGGAATTACATAAAAACCTCAATAAGAGAGACGCAGAGGATTGCTCCACTCTCTGTAGACGAACTGGTTGGGACTCTTCAATCTTATGAAGTGGAACAGACCAACGAAGAGGAAGATTCAAAAGGTAAGAAATCTACTGCCTTAAAGTCTAATGACTATTCTGATGCTACAGACTTTGAAGAAGATCTAGATGATGGAGAACTGGCACTTATGATAAAGAGATTCAGAAAGTTGAACAGAAAAGGAAGGAAATTCAATTGGAAGAAACAAAGCTCACAAAGGTTTCAAAACAAATCAACAGAGGAAGATGATTCTAACAAAGAAGTGACTTGCTTTGAATGCAAGAAAAAGGACACATCGGACCCAACTATCCTCTCGTTAAAGAAGAGAAAAAGGAAAGACTGAGAAATACAAGAAGGCACTCAAAGCAGAGACTTGGAGTGATACTGAATGTGAAGAAAGTGATGACGATTATGCCAATATCTGTTTAATGGCAAAATCAGACTCAGACTCAGATCTTGATTCAGACACAGACTCAGACAGTGAACTCGAGGTTGGTAACCTAAAAATTCCTGTCAAGGTTTCTAAATATATTGATGAACTTTGTCTTAGTCTAAAAACCTCTCTTAAGAGGATCTCCGAATTGAAAAGGGAAAATTCTACATTGAAGCAACAGGAAAAACTTATGAAAGAAAAGTTTGAAAAGTTAGAAAAGGACTTTGCTGTTATGAAAGAAAACTCAGACTCTATTTCGAATGAAAATAATCTTTTGAAAAATGATATTACTAACATATCAAAAAGATTTTCAAATGGTTCTGAAAAGTTGGATAAGATTCTCTCAATACAAATACCATACTTTGATAAGTTAGGTCTTGGTATGACTTCTGAAACTATTCCACTAATTGATTTTCCAAAGGTAAAGGAAAGAATCAAACAGAGACCGGCCAGAGTTGTTTATAAGAATCATTTCCAGAAAGTCTTTGTAAAACCTGTTGGCGAAAATGCCTTGAAATGTTCCAAGTGTAAAAGCTCGAACATTTTGAGAAAGAATGTCCTTTGGTTTGGAGACCTGTTAAAAAGAGCTGGGCTAAGACTGTCTATTGTTCTAACACTTCTAGACCCAAGATGATATGGGTACCAAAGAAAGCTTGAATTCGTGCTATTTGCAAGTTACTATCAAAAGGAAAATTAAATGGTATCTTGATAGTGGCTGCTCAAGACATATGACAGGAGACTCAAGTTGCTTCATAAAACTTGTCCAGATAGACGGAGGAAAAGTTTCCTTTGGTGGTAATAACAAAGGAAGAATTACTTGGTCGAGGAACAAAAAGATTGGAAGTTTGTCAATCAAAAATGTTTCCTTAGTTGAAGGATTAAATTACAACTTGCTTAGCATAAGCCGGTTGTGTGATACTTGTTTCAAGATCAATTTCCGGGAAGAAACGTGCTCGGAATCGGTAAAGACTTTACTCAATCTTTTACCGGACGAAGACATGGAAATATCTATCTTCCGGATGTGAATCATGAAAGATCACAGTGCTTAATATCGTACAAGATGAAGCTAATCTATGGCACAAAAAGCTAGGCCATACCAATATGAAGCAAATCAACAAGATCTCTACCAAGAAACTTGTTCGAGGATTGCCTATTCTCAATTACTCAAAGTCTGATCTATGCACACCATGCGTACTGGGTAAACAGGTTAGAAACTTTTACAAATCAATAAATAAAGTTTCCACTAATCATGTACTGCAGCTTCTGCATATGGATTTGTTTGGACCTACCAGAACGCAAAGCATTGGTGGAAAAAGGTCATGTCTAGTAATAGTGGATGATTATTCACGATTTACTTGGGTCTACTTTCTTTCAAGTAAGTCTGAGACTTTCTCTCTCTTTTCAAAGTTTGCTAAGAAAGTGCAGAATGAGAAATGTCACACTATCTCAAGCATTCGAACAGACCATGGAGGTGAGTTTAAAAATCAAGACTTTACTAAATTTTGTGATGAATTTGGTTTTCAGCACAAATTCTCCTCTCCATATACACCAGAACAGAATGGGGTTGTGGAAAGGAAGAATAGGTCTTTACAAGAAATGGCAATAACTCTTTTAATTGGAAATAATATTTCTTCAAGGTTTTGGGTTGAAGCTGTTTCAACTGCTTGCTATATTATAAACCGAGTGTTTTTAAGGCCAATTCTTGAGAAAACCCCTTATGAAATTTTTAAAGGAAAGAAACCAATAGTTTCTTATTTTCAAGTATTTGGTTGCAAATGTTTTATTCTAAAGAATGCAAATGATCGTGTTGGTAAGTTTGAAGAGAAATCGATGAAGGATTCTTTCTTGGTTACTCAACTACAAGCAAAGCCTTTAGAGTATTCAACAAGAAGACTCGGACTGTGGAAGAATCAATGAATGTCAAATTTCAAGACTCTCCACAAATTCAGCAAATTCGATCAAGATTCAAAATCTGTTCCACTCGCTAGATCTACCTCCATTGAAGCAGTTAAAAATTCAGATGCAGTACAACAAGATACTGATAAAGAATCTACTCAAGAAAAAGATCAACAATCTATCAGACTGATACCACCCGCCGTGGTGGCGTTGCTGGCTTCGGGCCTTCTCCCCCTCACGAAGGGGAGGGGTTCGAATCCCCAGTGCGTCATTTGGTGATTTACCCAGTGGCACGTGCGTGGTGGTCGTGCGTGTCGCCCCCGGGGTTTACCCGCCGGCTGCCGGCTGTACGGGGTTCCACAGGTACCAAAAAAAAAAAAAAAAAAAAAACAATCTATCGGATCGACCGTGCTTGGAAGCACAAGTCTACTCATCCTGAAGAACTCATTATTGGAAACATTAATGAGGGAATTCGAACAAGATCCAAAAGGCGAGAAGAGTCTAGTGATGTTGCTCTTATTTCTGAGATAGAACCCAAAAATATTGAAGAAGCTTTAGCTGATGAAAGCTGGATTGAAGCAATGCAAGAAGAGCTCAGACAATTCAGTATTAACGACGTATGGGAATTGACTCCTAAACCAAAAGGTAAATTAGTTATTGGAGCTAAATGGGTTTTCATGAACAAAGTTGATGAAAAAGGAAAAGTAACGAGAAACAAAGCAAGACTCGTGGCTAAAGGATACACGCAAGAAGAAGGGATAGACTATGATGAGACCTATGCTCTAGTAGCAAGGTTAGAAGCAATCAGTTTACTACTTGCTTTTGCTTGTTATAAGAATTTCAGATTATTTCAAATGGATGTCAAAAGCGCATTCCTGAATGGATTTATTCAAGAAGAAGCCTACGTGGAACAACCTCCTGGATTTGAAGATTCAAAGAAACCAGACTCGGTGTTCGGGAAGAAAGCTTTATATGGATTGAAACAAGCTCCTCGAGCTTGGTATGAAAGGCTAAGTAATTTCTTAATTCAAAATGGCTTTTCTAAAGGAAAGGTAGACACTACTTTGTTTATTAAAAAGGAAGGTAAAAGTTTTCTACTTGTTCAGATTTATGTTGATGACATTATATTCGGATCATCTAATGAGACTTTGTGCAAGAAATTCTCTAAGTCTATGTAGGATGAATTCGAGATGAGCATGATGGGTGAACTATCCTTTTTCCTTGGTCTACAAGTGAAACAACTAAAGGAAGGAATATTTATTCATGAAGAGAAATATGCAAAAGAACTTGTTAAAAAGTTTGGTTTGGAAAATTGTAAAAAGACTGACATACCAATGTCAAGTTCCTTGAAGATAGACAAAGACGAAGCAGGGAAGAAAATCGACCAAAAGTTATACAGGAGTATCATTGGTTCACTTCTTTATCTTACCGCATCCGGACGACATATTATTTAGTGTTTGCATATGCGCTAGATTTCAATATGATCCTAAGGAATCTCATTTAAGTGCTGCTAAACGTATCATTAAATATGTTGCTACTACTGCTAAGATTGGTCTATGGTATCCCAAAGAAGGAGACTTTACTCTTCTTGGTTATTCGAGACGCAGATCTTGCAGGTTGTAGAGTTGAAAGAAAAAGCACTTCGGTACTTGTCAATTGCTTGGAAACGGGCGCAGTATCTTGGTTTTCAAGAAAACAAAGTACTTGTGGCTCTTTCAACAGCTGAAGCGAGAATACGTAGCCCTTGGAAGTTGATGTTCTCAAATATTGTGGATAAAACAACAACTACAAGACTTTGGCATTGAAGATTCTTGCACGAGAGATCAAATGTGACAATACCAACGCAATCAATCTTACAAAGAATCCTATCCTACATTCAAGAGCAAAACATATTGAGATTCGACATCATTTTATAAGAGATCATGTTCAGAACAAATAAGTCTTGATACAATTCATAGACTCAAAGAATCAACTGGCAGGCATCTTCACAAAGCCACCTGAGAAAAGCTTGTTTGAGTCTATTCGCTCAAGACTCAATATTTTATCTCTTGAAGAATGTTGAAGCTCAGACTCAGAATTTAAAGTCTGACAGAGTATCAGACTCAAAAGGTTGTAGACTGAGAATACCAATTGACACGACTGTAAGTTCATTTATTTACTTAAATTGTTATTTCGAAAAGGTAAGATTGTCTGTTTATCTCTAATTGAGCTTATTAAGGCAGTTAAATTCAAAAAAGGGGTGTTTATCGATTTATTAAGGCAGTTATTTTTTTAAAAGGAAATTCTTAATATTTCTTATTTGCGACGCTCGAGTTACCCCGTATCAGTTATCTTTTATATACTCATTCTCCTTCGTTTTCACTTTACCTAGAAACCCTAGTTCAAAAGCTTTTCACTTCTCTGAATTTTTCTCTCCCAAATTTCTACCTCTCAAGTTTTTGACTTTCTTGTGACACAAGTGTGAAAGTTTCTCCAAGAAAGCGACAATGTCTTTCCAAAGGAAATCCTCAAAGATAGCAAACAGGGGACCACAGGGCTCTGGTGAGGGGCCTACGCACTTCGATCTCACAGAAGAAAGTGACTTTCCAATGCAAACGGACTCCTCAACTATCTCAACAGCGCACCTCCTCAACTAGACCTCATGATCGTCGCCCTCAACATGCAGAAGAAGTTCTTGAAGATGTTGAACCTGTAAGATCACTCAAGCCTGCTTTTGTTTATAGGCTTTACTCTGCATTGAAGGAAGGAGGTTCTGCAATGACCTTCATTGATGAATTTCTGAAAGAAAAATGTTACAAAAATGAGACACACTTTCTCACTGTGATGGAAAGATCAGGCGTTGTTCCTGCTGGAACGGCAGCAAAAGTCTTTGCAAACTTTCCCAGTGACCCTAGGTTTGGTGATGTAAATCAACCTGAGGGAAAGGATGATGATGAGAAAATGTTTTTACATTTTAAACCTTGGATGGGTGTGGCTGCAAACCTTCGAGGAAAGAAGGATGATCTGTTTCGATCAGAAGGACACAGGAAGATGTATGAGAAACTGCTGAAGCGTGGGGTGATGAATCCACGGACGGTGGACTTTGATTTTCTGGATTTATTAAGCATCAATCTGAGAGAGAAGTTTGAGAAGCTTCAACTTCATAAGTTCTGCACTGAATGTGATGTGGCTTATTCTGAATTAACCGCATATTTTTATTCCAATCTCGGTTTCCTTGATGCGAACAACTTTTCATTCAGCGTGAGAGATAGAGAATATGTTGTTGATACGGACACTCTGGCGGATGTAATTGGTGTGGAAAGAGGTGCTTTCCAATCAATTTCTGTGTCTGTAAGTCATGCAACTCTAGAACTTGCGAGAGACCGAATTGCTGAAGGTCGTCTCTCCTACTCCAGGATGAATGCAACAAACACTCTGCTTCACAAGATAGTGATCAACTGTCTTAGACCGAAATCAACATCAAAGACAGATGTATCCATCTCAGAGGCTAAGTTGATGTATGTAATCAAGATTGGTTTTAACTTCTCACTGCCACACACTATCATGTTTCACATGTACAAGTCTATGGCAAAGGACAAGGGAAAACTCCCTTATGCTGCTCTCATCACTCGTCTTTTCAGACACCTGAACATTCAGCCTCCTCACATTCTCTCTGTGAAGACTATTGATCAAATGGTCATCGGACTGAGGATGATAACAAAGATGCGTCCGAAAGAACTCGGCAAGAAGTGGAGCAGTTCAAGGAGAAGACTCTGTTAAGTCCAGGACCCGACTCTTCCGCGGCCAAGAGAAAAGGAAAGGAACCGGTGGACTCGGTCCTATCAAGAAGAGAAGGGCAATCATCTTGGAGGATGAAGATGATGAGGATGCTTTGCCTATCTCTCGCTCTTGTCTCTCGCCTTTTCTGCACTGTTTCAGCTTCCCGAGCAACATTTTGCAGAAGACACTGAGAAAGGACTCCAGGGAAAGGGATCCTTACAAGAAGAAGAAGAGAAAGAAGTGAAAGAAGAAGAGAAAGAGGAAGAGAAAGAGGAAAAAGAAGAAGAGGAAGAAGAAAAAGAAGAACAAGAGGAAGAACCAGCAAAGAGAGATTCTCCAGCAGAAAAAGAGGATCAAAAACATCCTGTCACTGAGGAAACTCCTCAGAAAGAAGAGTACTTCTCTCCTCCAGAAGGCATTGAAACAGGGGGAGATGCCCAAAGAGAATGTACTCCTCTTCTACTGACTTTTACAAGTGCAGGTGTTAGTCTATCGCCTCTTGATGCAGAAGATGTTCATGCTGCTTAGTTTCCTGAGGGAGAGGCATCATCTCCAAATATTGATCTCCCTGCTGATATTCACACTGGCTTGACTCCACCATCAGACCGAGTTGACGCAAACACACAGACTGAAAATTCAGATTTTGGAAGATTGCTTGACATCATCTTGGAGCTCAAAGGCCAAATCTATGCTATGGGGTGTGAATTTCAGACTCTACAGAATGAGAATCATGCAATGTTCATCACCATGCATGATCGGCTTAAAGAGGTTCAGCGTCGAGGTTCGCCACTTTGCAAAAGGCACTTCTTTGCTCAACTAAAGGAAGATTTGAGGAAGCTGGAAGGAACTGTCAAGTCTATGGAGGCTTTCAACTTGTTCGCATTCCTCGTGCTCCTTGATTTCTTTTTAATGCTGACAAAAAGGGGGAGAAGACTTTGCAGATTTCAAGACTTTCACTCTATCCTCTATCCTCACTCCAAACCAAATCTTCACTTTTAAACATCCTTTTTGGTTTGTTATAATTGTGATTGATATTTTGACTTTATCTTGAGTTTTTGAATGTGTGCTCATTATTGCATTACTTTAAGCTATTAAATTAGATAAAGATAGTAATGTCTGCACATGACTAATGAAAAGAGAGATCATACTGTGGTGAGACCTTGAGGAAGTGTAGTAGAGCTTCTACACTGTGGACTCAAGAGCGTGAGACTGTAATCACTCTTTTTGATTCTTAGTGAAATCCAGCTAGAAGAGCTGTCCGTGCGGGAGAGTGGACGTAGGCTTGGTCTAAGCCGAACCACTATAAATCTGGAGTCTTGATTCTCTATCCCTAATCCTTTTATCTTTCATTACTTTCATTTGCTGCAATTGTTGGTTTTCATTCATTAATCTCTCATTCGGATTAAATTGTTAAAATTGCTTTAATCACCTATTCACCCCCCTCTAGGTGCTAATTCATGTGTATTTTGAATGCTATTTTTGGAACGACGTTTTGTTCAAATTTGATCACAGTGTCCTTTACTCATTACCCCCTAGTGTCTCCTTAACCATC
Organism: Eucalyptus sp. ANBG9806169; assembly: GCA_014182395.1. Classification (NCBI taxonomy): domain Eukaryota; kingdom Viridiplantae; phylum Streptophyta; class Magnoliopsida; order Myrtales; family Myrtaceae; genus Eucalyptus; species Eucalyptus sp. ANBG9806169. The sequence continues at coordinate 18,702,157 of CM024579.1, read as the reverse complement.
TTGTGAATGGAGCTAACCTAATGCACGTGAATGGAGTGATTTGCGTGCATAAATCGGTATTAATTGAGTTGAATGATTTAGATACTGGTGTTATAAATGAGATAAAATAAATGTGGACAAGTCATCCTCTCGAAGACTTCGTACAGTGCGCCAATTTAGTCAACAAGTCAAAGCAACTAATAACGCCACGAAAAACAAATATAAATAAAACAAACCAAAATATAAATAATTGCGGCTAGGCTCTATCTGATCTTCACTACTTCTACTACAAGGGTTCAAAATTCGAAGAATAATGTTCATAATGATTTTCAATTTCTCACGAAAAAATTATTTAAGAGATGAAATATGACAATGATTTATGTTAAATCATGCTAACAAAAAAATGTATCGCTAACAAATGTCATGAAATCTATGTCGAATCATGCAAAACAGACATACTTAATATGTCAAGATTGTAGTTGCAAATTTATGATTTTCTTGATATGTCGCGTTCAGAACTAAATAAATAAAATATATTTGACCATAAAATCATGGAAAATGAAGGAGGCCAAGTGAAAGTTACACACGGGCTAGCGCAATTTAACGGAGAAAATGGCAATAAAAGAACATGACTATGCATTGTCAAAGGGACATTAGAAGAAACGGGTCGTGTAGATTGCATTGAATCTTGTCCTCATGATCAGAGTTAATGTTAAGCAGGCGATGGGACAAATTCTATCATTAACCACAAGTTTAAGCTTATAAATATTGATTGATATCTTAAGAAAATAAAAGATACTTTTTCATGCATTTGTTCATGAATGCCTAATGCTGGTCATATTGAATATCTTTTACTTTGGTTTCACACCATATTCCCTTTTGGGAAAAAAAAAAAAGCAATTGAATAAAATGCACAAAACAAGAAAATGAATTGGACACTAGATTTATATGATTTAGTCGTGTGTTTACGTCTACAAGGATAGCAGCACAAGATTCCATTATATATATAAGAAAAGTTATAATCACACTCGAGTCATTTAAATACCCTCGGTGGTTTCCAACTTCTAATTATACTCAATAACTCACACAATGTTTAGCTTTTAAAATTTCTCTCAAAATAATTTTTTCAATCTCTTAAAGAAATGATTCAAATCTTAACAACGATTTAATAGGCTTCAGAAAAGAAATATTTGGTGTGATCAAGAGGAACTTTCAGCACGCTTTTCAATATGCTCTGTGCAGCCTTCGGAGCTCTCTGTGACATTAAGAGCTCTTCCTCTTGGTATCTAAAGGGGAAATTCAGCAGAACCAAATAGAGAAGAAAGGAAACAACGAGTGGCCAACATGAAAAGACATCGTCCTCGTCACTCTCTTCGACTTCTACCCTTTCCGCCCATTATTGGCAATGGCCATCATTGATCTCGTTTTCCCTTTCTTCAGGTGAGCAAAGCCATCTCTTATGGTCAAGACCATCATGGTTTCTTTTTCTTTCTTTCGTGCTCACAGCAACACCAGGATGGAGTGGCATCATGGCCATTGACAGGCCATCACTGCATTTCCTCTCACCAATTTTGAATAGTGGTGGAGCATCCATCAGTCTCATCTGGTCCTATTTCATCCAACAATTTCAAATTCGAAATATATTCTAACATATTTATATAATTTGATTTGGTTTAACGTCCAAAGCACACTAACTGCACCATGCTCACATTCTAATAGTCGTCAGTAGAAAATAAATGATCATTTGCTTTTTAATATAATGGCACATTTTATGAGAATATTTGAGTTGTTAAAGGAAATGACTTATAATTAAAGGAAGTCTTTAAGGCAAAGAGATCAAAAAAAAATATTTCATATTAAGTAGAACGTATATGCCTAGGTAGAGCATTTGTTGTAGAGAATTCAGCAAATCCAATCTCTATAGTAAGAAGGAGATATTTCTAATTATCTACAGTCCCAAGTATTAGAATAAGAGGCGATCCTTTAGGAATAATTTGTTTCTCTATATAAATAAATTGTTATTTTACAATTCTAGATTGGGATTTTAAATATGCCTAACTATAGATATAAATAATTAAATATTTTTAATCCAAAAGTTCAAAAACACAAAGGGGAAACTGGAAAGAAAGTGGGCGTATAAAAAGGGGCACCTCCATAATTGTCCTCCGCCCTATTTTTCTTTTTTAAAGCCATCAACTTTATTGATTGCAAACTGGAAATTGCACCTGCTACGAAGTTGCCTATACGCGTTTTGGACGGCAAATTGGATTGGATTCAACTATGTGAAATGTCATATGGCAAACTCAAAGACCAAGTGAGAGGGCTGACCTTGCTAAGTGCGAAGTGAGCTCCTATGGTGAACTCAGAGACAGGAACAAGCACCAGCAATCCATCAGGAGGTGAGTACCAGGTCTTCTTGAATTTTAGAGGGCCTGATACTCGTCGTACATTCACCGATATCCTCCACCAAGCCTTGGTAAATGCCGGGATAAGTGTTTTCATCGATGATGAAGGGCTTCGACCAGGTGAAAGAATTAGTGGCAACCTTCTACAAGCAATTGACAATTCCAAGCTCTACATACCCATCTTCTCCAAAGATTATGCTTCAAGTCACTGGTGCCTCGACGAGCTTGCGAAGATGGTGGAGAACACCTCTAAATATAAAGAAGATGGGAAAGAGAAGGTCATATTGCCCATCTTCTATGACGTGAAACCCGATGACGTGAAGTTGAAAACCCCGTTGTACAAAGATGCCATATCGAATTTGGCGCAAGAGATGGAGGATCAGAAGAATAAGTTCAGCTCCGTGGTTATAAATACATGGCAGCAAGCTCTCAAAGAAGTTGGTCGCAACAAGGGATGGGAGTTGGAGAAATATTCTGGTAACAATCTAACCATGACTCTGAAAATTATTTTGTACAATCAGGTCATTTTATATTTAAGTAAATCTTCTATTATAGTAATTCACTATATGTTTATATTTTGATTCTTCTACCCTTTTTGGCCAAAAATTCCAATTCTTCACTTGATACAAAGATCAAACATTTCTCTTCTATATGCTAAACTTGATCGAGTTCCCACCTGGTTGGTTAGTAGATGGTTGGTCAACATGCAAATTTGTCACCTTTTCTCAATTGAAACTACTCAACTTGTTGGCAGCTATGGGGGACTTATCCAGGCGGTTGTTCACGAGGTTGTGGTCAGGCTCGAGACAAGACAGAGACATGTAACCAGACATTTAGTTGGAATGGAGCATCGAATAGCAGCCATTAAAGATTTATTAGACATTGATTCTGATGATGTGCGGTTCATTGGAATCTACGGGATGGGCGGCATCGGTAAAACAACACTCGCCAAGATTATCTTCAACCAACTACTTCCTTACTTTGGGAGAAACTGCAGCTTTCTTGATGACGTGAAGCAAATGGCAAAAACCAAGGGCTTAGTTGAGCTACAAAAAAGATTATTGTCCGATGTCTCTTATTTTGGAGCGGCTCCTAACATTGCTAACATTGATGATGGGATAAATAAGATTGAAGAAACAATTTGCAACAAGAAGATGCTAATTGTATTGGATGATGTTGATGAGGCCAAGCAGATCCAAAACCTAATTGGAGAGAAATATTTGCATCCTGGTACTAGAGTACTTGTTACTACTAGGGACAACAGTGTTTTGAATATCAGGGGATTTAAGTACAAATTTGAGGAACATGAAATGATGCGGTTGAGCAAGGAAGACGCACTTAAACTTTTTAGTAGGCATGCATTCAACGACAACTCTCCTCCAGCCAATTACTATACTCTTTCAAAAAGCATTGTCTCTACTACAGATGGACTACCTTTAGCTCTTGAAGCAATAGGTTCAATGCTTTTTGATTTTAAAGAGAATGGAATATGGGAAGAGACACTAGAGAAGCTAAGGGAAACACCTCATCAAGATGTCTTGGGAAAGCTAAAGATTAGCTATGATGCCTTAAATCCGGAGCAACAACAGATATTTCTTGATGTTGCATGCTTTTTCATTGGTAAGAATAAGACAAATCCAATGTATATGTGGAATGATTGTAAGTTTTGCCCACAGCTTGCCATCCAAGTCCTTAGTCAGAGGTGCATGATAAAGGTTTTAGACGATAAATTTTGGATGCATGATCAGTTTAGAGATCTTGGAAGGACAATTGCCAAAAACGAGCGTACTAGATTGTGGGATAAACACGACATCATTTCTGAATTAACATCAACAGAGGTAAAGCATGGCCAAATTTGACTAGAAAATTTCTTACACCCTCTTCTTAATTGAAGATTCCCGTTTTTGATTCGGAAGCTACTCTTCTGTTTTGTTTTTTCTTCTCTTCTTTGAATTGGCAGACCAAGAACAGCGTTGAAGCACTCGATTTGTCACGGAATCATTTAATTCATCCTCGTATGACTGTCACTTCAGAGCAAATTAAGCGTTTCCCATGTTTACGGCTTCTCTTGATGAATGAGGTAATCTGCCAAGGTGACTTTACGGGCTGTCTTTCCAAGTTGAAATGGATCAGTTTGGATTATGGTTATGTTGTTCCTGACGATGACCTACCCCGCCGTAATCAATGTTTGGAGGCAACCAATTTGTTGCATCTAGAAAACGCTGTTGTGGTGAATCTTCTTGGGATTGATATCATAGAAGATGTGTTCGAGAGCCTAATCAAGGTATGGCGGTTTCCCTCTTAGTCTAATTTTCTCATTCAATGAAGGACAAGATTTGATGGACTTATAATCTAATTTTCTCATTGGTAGCCTACGTCCGTATTTATTTTTTGTCGGTCCTGATATTTCCTTGGCTTTTGTAGGGGGCAAGGATGAAGGTTCTTACTATTAAGTACAATAAGTCGATACGTAAGTTATCAACCTTTCCCGAGTACTCAGTTTTAGAGAAGTTGAATATTAATGATTCACGTTTGATGGAAATTGACTGTTCTATTGGGAAACTGACGCGGCTGACTGACTTGAGCATTCAGAGCATTAAACTTAGAAAATTGCCTGAACAAATTGGAGAGTTAATGAATTTGCAGCACCTCTCTCTTACAAGGTGTATTAACTTGATTGAACTCCCCGACTCAGTTTTGAAATTAAAGTCGTTAACGAAGCTGGATGTATCATTGACGAAAATTACAAGATTACCGGATTCCATTGGTAGACTACTACCAAGCCTATCATTTGCTGATGTAACATTCACACCAATTAAAAAATTGCCCAGTACAATGAGCAAGTTTCGTCAACTCAAAACACTGAACTTGAGGCTCTGTGATCGGATACAAGAGTTGCCGAAACTCCCCAGAAGTTTGACCACTCTACAAGTGACATCTACTTCGTTACTGACTGTCCCTAACCTCTCATACCTTTCTGAACTAGTTGAGTTGTACCTATCCGATGGCTCTGAACTTAGATACAGATCAGATATAATTCAAACTTGCGACTTGGGGTGGATTGGGAAATTATCCGAACTGAGCAAGCTGCGCTTTTGCTTTCCAAATGTCTACGCACCAGCTATAGAGTTGGGTTCCCTTTCTCAGCTGAAAGAACTTATTCTACATGGACTAGACTTGCCAACTTTCGAACAGCTTCCGTCAAACTTGATAGTTTTAGAGCTCTACGAAACTCGAGGGAAACAAGAACACCTTGACGGGCTTCCTTCATTGAGAGAATCGAGAGAAAACAAGGTGTGCGAGCAACATGATGTTCAATTTCCCGATGTCTTAGAATCGTCGGAGAGATCAAGCATTCAGGATTGCAGATCCTCCGAGAGGTTGGTTTGTCAGCCGGAGGAGCCGAGGTGCAATGAACAACAAGCTCCCGAGTTAATTGATCATCGAAGGGAAGCCTTCCTTTTCCCAGGCTCCCTAAAGAAGCTCGAAATATTCCATCTGTCAGGGTTCCCAGAGGTACAGGATATTCAATTTGTTGCTGCGTTCGAATCATTGGAAAAATTTTATATCATAGAGTGCTCTTCTTTAAAAAGCTTAGGCGGTTTGTCAAACTTGAAGAACTTGAAGCGGCTAGAGATTGACCAGTGCCCGAGCCTGAAGGTTGTCGAGGGCATTGATGAATTAGCGTTTTTGCATGAGTTGAAAATTAAAAACTGCGGATCGGTGGGAAGGATTCTTAATCCATCGAGCTCAAAAATACCAAATAATTGCGGGATAGTCATAACAGGTAGCGGGGAGTTACCTGACTGTCGTTATCATCGCGGCGGTTGTGTGCTTGTCGAGTGGAAGTCTTACAGAAAGAAGATTCTGAATGGAGCAAAGCAAGCGTGGAGCTCTGAAACAGAAATAGGGGATTCTGAAACAGAAATAGGGGATTCTGAAACAGAAACAGGAGATTCTCCACAGAAAACGGTGCGCCTTCTTTCTATTCATAGATCATACGTTTTTTCTTCTGCTTTGCTTGCTTTCTATTTCTGCTTTAGTCTAGTGAAGAGAGACAATGAACTGATTCTAAAACGTGCAACCAAGAAAAATCTTATTAAAATTCCTCATCTTACTAGGAATCTCCATATGTTGAGTGTGTCCACTTTGGTGGCGAGGTTGGGTATCTTACATCCCTCACCATCCAAACAAAAGGGCCTTTCTCAAGAGAAATTTAGTCCCAGGAGACCTCAACTCACCTATTATTTCTTTCTGCAGAACCAGGAAAACAAAGGGATGAAAAGGAAGAGAGAGACAGAGTCGGCACAAGAACAGGGAGAAAGCAAGAGGGGAAAATTTGAAATGAAAGGATTGGTTCGGTTGTTTGAGAAAAAAACTCAAGATTTAAAAAATATTTTTCAAAAGATAATTGCTTATATTTTTTACAAAAATGAATGAATGAAAATATATTTATCACCAAGAATATAACTAGGCATAAATTATTGATATTAAAGAAAATATTTTTCTGTCAGTTAATTTGTGTAACAGATGTGACCAATCATCTTTTAAAAAAAGTTTTTCCAAATTTTGAGTTTTATGTTTTTTTTTTTTTTTTCAGTCCTACTCTATTTCTATTCTACACTCACTCTCAGACTTTTTGTCCCGCCTCTTGCAGGGCGTGGGAGTCGAAACCCACTCTTGAAACTTACGCGTCTCCACCCCACCCCCTGAGAAGGTGGGGATTTGAACCCCTCACCTCCCCCTTCCATGTTGGAAGGGTGGCCACTAGGAGTTTTATGTTAAATAAATGCGTTTTTAAAGTGAAGCCATTTTCTCAAAAAAAAAAAAAAAAAAATCTAAAGTGAGTAAATCAGTCCCAAATAAAGATCCGAGCTCGTCAGTTGGTGGCCCATATTTTTCGGCAGCTAAAACAAAAGTAATTTTGTCCAAATCTGTAATTGGGTAAAAAATTGAAGCAAATCGCTGTCGCTCGATCCTCGGTGACTTTGCGTCCAATCCTCATCGCTACTCGTTTGCTCCTCGCAAGCTTCAGTCCGTCGTTCGCTGCCGTCTCTCCTTTCCCAGGTTCCGTTGTCCGCAAGCTTCAAGTCCTTAGTCCGCGAGCTTCGAGTTCGATGTCCGTGAGCTTCAAGTCCTTCTCCAGTGCCACTTTTCACTCTAGTGCACATTTTCTTCGTCAGTGCCGTTCAGCTGGGGGAATTTGGTGCATTCATTAACTCCATCGGTGGCGGGAGTCATGGGCCTGAACTCAAGCTCTGGATCACCAGCTAATCGTTGAAGAACAGGTACGAGTGGTGTGGCAGCTGGTGTTTAGTTGAATGTAATCGTGTGATTTATCTGTGTTGTTAAGCATGAGCTCGAGCTCTAGCTCTAGCTTCATATGGTAATAGTTGCATAAGGGTCTGCTTTCTTGCAATTGTTTGAGTATTTGAAAGCCTGGTCTTGTTTTGTTGCTATGCTTCTCTGGACTGCTCGATTGGTTGTAATCATGTGCCGGCGTGTTGTGCATTTGTTAGTTGGTATTACAAGAATTGCGTGTATTTGGTGAGCTGACTTAAGATTAGAAAGCTTAAAAATTCGGGAAACAGCTTTCATGGAGAACGGCGATGTAAACGTTTATGGTCGGCCATCTGACGATTGAACCTTTCCCATGAATGTTATTGCAGAGCACACAAAACTTTTTACACATGAAGAGTTCGTCTATAAGTATATTCAAAGGTTTGGATAATGGTTGCATTAATGAGTATCCACTCTCTTTATTACCTGTGAGGAACTCTTAATGATTGGGAATGAAGCAAACAATGCTCCTATTCTTGGTTCATCTTACAGAATAAAATGGGATATCCGGTTTTTTTTTTTGTTTTCCATATTTTGGGCAGTTGTATTTTCCATTGGCAATTCGAGTTCTGCTGCATACGGTTGAAGGGACTAGAAGTTTGGGGGTTGGTTGCACAGAATGTGCCTGAAGTGACTGCTGTGAACATGCGCACTATTAAGAGACTTTGCTAGTGATAATCAAAAAATATTTTATACAACTAGTGGTGGCTAACGTGAATCAGCATTTCTTTTTATTCTTTTCACGTTGATGCTAAGTTTATAATTTCAGGGGTGTAAAAGATGATTACCATGAGGTACTCATGCTTGTGGACAGACCACCCCACTATTTCTAGTGTAAGGATAGAAGAGCTTCAGATATGCATCAGTGTGCTGTTGCTAAAAATCTAGAGTACAGTTTCCTTTTTTGGGTATGCCGTCATGGCAAATACTTGGATGGTGTAAATGATTGCACCTTCTCTGCTCAGGCATACATAAAGGAAAACCGATATTCAAGCATTTACCTTATTTTACAATAGTCTAACCATTAGAATCTCAACTCAGGTTCACCTTATTGAGGGCATAGTTGATGGGACAGTATATGTTTCATTGGTGCATCCATGAGTTTTGGGATTCCACAGGTCAAATTACTGTGTGATGGACGGAACAATTCGCTGGGCAAAGTATACATGGATTTGTTATTTGTTGAAGCAGAAACGCCAGATCTCGTCACTTCATGATTACTCCCATGTTCCCATTGTTTGTTTGCGACAATCTTCTGATTTGAACTTAAAGCAGAGAGAAAAATGACCTGCTTTGTATCAAGGTGCTTGGTCAGGCAATTGTGCATCTCAATTTACTTCCTTGGTGCTTCATTGTTTTATGCCTAATTCTCCTTCGGAATCAGTGTTTCCTTCTTTCTCACGTCTAAGATGAGTCCTAAGGAACGTCTTAAAACTGTGGCGACTCAGTTTTATCCTTTGGATGTGGTCCCTGGAACATTTACTGCTTTCTTTTCCTCAGTTGAGTCCATTTTGATCCACCATCTTGTGGATTGACGAATGCTGTGGGAGAATTTTTGTAGCTTTTATGACTTCCGGAATGAATATATTTAAATGAATGCACTCCCTCTTCAAAGCTGATTTGTGGGGGTTGCTTCCCTGTGTACTGATGCATTGAATGGTAACTTCAATGTGCCCATCGCTCATAACCACACAAGCTTTGTGTGGCTATATGAGAAACGACCAATGCTGGGAATATAGAACTGACTCGAAGAAATGTGACTCCAGTCGAGTAGTTAAATATTGTTCATTTGTTAAATATTTGGCTTTAGTTTGTCAGATTATTTTGCAAATCAATTTGGTATATCAGCCTTTGGACTCTTGGACTACTGTAAAATAAGTTAAATTGACGGTACACCTATAAGAACAAAATAAGTCGCTCAACCTTCTTGGTAGTTGACTGCTATCAAACCAAGAGTGCCGCCATATGGATCACTGTGAGTCTCAGTAATTTGTCAGGATGCTGTGTAACCTCTGTAGCCATCTGCCTTAATTTTGAAGGTGAGATTCTTAATTGCTTGAATGGGCAAGATCTTGTCCATTATCAGTTGCATTCAGCAACAAAAGAAACCATTTGGAATACGATTGATTATCATCTTTTGACCATTCCCTATCAAACCATTGACCAGTTGAACTATCTTTACAATCAGGAAGCTTGAATGTAGAGTTAGTATCAAATACCAGCATTTGATCTTGCAGAAAGCATGACTTGCTGTGCCGGTATCTTTTTAGCATAATGTCTCAGCTTGCTCAGCTAAATCTAGATTCCTCAAAATAGGGACATCGAATGGAAGTATTCTGGCTATTTGGCTCCTTTTCCTTCTTACCAGTAACAGTAATTCTCTTAGTCCGTTAGGGAGAGTGGCTGCAAAATCCAAGTCAGTACCGATAAATATCAACGAGGATTGCAGAATAAATATTTGCAACATCCCCATATCAATAAGCTCAATATACTTTGCAATCATATTACCACAATCCATTCACTAACCAGTATCTACATCAAAATTTGGCTGCTAAACAGCACGTACTCAGAGCCCCAAATTTGACATTTTTTGAGCTACTGAATCTTACATGTGATGGAAAACACAGATTAAAGTATTTCGAGGCCCTCTTACTAAATCTACCCACCAATGCTGCTCCATAAAAGAAAATGGCAAGTTTATGATCGAAGGTTGGTTGAACATGAGATGGAAGCTGGGAAAGGAGACAATAGACTCAAGCTCGCGAAGCCACAAGGATCGGGCGAGGAGTGGGCGAGAACAATTAACCATACAACTTCAGGTTAAAGACCAGCAGATCGGCATAAACAGTCACAATCGGTAGGAGTTATTGCTAAAAGCAAGGTCCTTTTGTTGCTAAAACAGACTTCTATTTGGTCTGTTGCTCCTAAAAGTAACTCACCTATACTTGAAGAGGAAGCTGCAAAAAGTTAGGTCCATTCTTAAGCGACATACTTGACAAGTGATTCGCAATGGATAAGACAGTTCATTTGTGGTGTGATCATGGCACCCTCATGGCATTTGTAGGGGGTGTTTATTCTCAGAGAGTGATTCATGATACTGCTCTAGATATATCGACTCTTTGGTAGCTACTGTTACTAGTCGAAGATGAGTGGTCTTGCCTCCAACAAGATCAGATTTATTGGTGCAAATACAAGACAGCATTATGCGGGACGCTTTAGCGTTGTCATATTGCTGACAATCAGAGTGATGTTCACTGGAATTGCATATGGTTGTTTTACTTGGACTGAGTCTTGGAACCTGGTTAGAGAAAGAAGGCCAAAGGTTGTATGTCATAAACTGATTTGGGTTAAATCCGAACACTTCTAAGTTCTGTTTCGGCCCTTGATTAGCAATCTTGAATGGGTTGCAGACCTTTGGGAGGATGAAAAAATGGGGCTTCTGCAGTTGATCGATGTGGCTTGTGCTCAGCTGCTCTTGAATCTAGACAACATATGCTTTTTGAGTGTGCTTTCCCAAAGACAATCAGGTGCTCCTTTCTAGAACTGATGGGTATGAGGAGGCCTGTTGGAGCTTGGGACATGGAATTTGCTTGATTGTTGCAAAATCTGATAGAGTGATTCGCATGGTAATGTTTTGCCGCAAAAGTTTGAATCCTAGCTATGTACGAGGAGATGAATGCTTGTGTGTCTACCGTAGATAAATAATTGTTGTGTGGGAAATGGCATATCATGATGTGAGCTCGCAAGCTGCTTTTCAAGTTGCTTTTCATTCAAAAGCAGCCTCGACCCGATTACATCAGGCCTAAACAAGTCCTATGGGCTCGGCATAAAATTATTTTGAGCTCGTCTGGTTCGATCTAGGCCAGGCCCCAAATATGACTAACTTAAATGACGAGAGAAAAAGATGCGAAGAATCTATAGTCATCTTCGGTCTCAACAAATCATCATCAATAAAGCCATCAAAGGTTGGAGGAGAGCCTCCCAATTTGAGCTATCACCACCTTGCCCAGATGCTGCTGCTGTCGCCGCTTCGAATGGCAAAGCCGATCAAGGGAGCTTCTATTGGGAAAGATTCCAACCTCTGTCCTCGCTCCATTGATCAAACTCGAACACAACCGCCAGTTGCTTGAGGGCTCAAGCCGGCAGTGACGTGGTTGCACCAAATTTCCTTTAGGAACAAAATTTAACTTTTATCATCTTTAGTTTTTCACGAATAGCACGTAGGAGCCATGTGGCCATCGTGATCCTTAACGGCCACATAAACATTTTCGTCTTCTTTTTTTCCCCCTTGATGGAAGGTCCAATTGGAGCGAACAGATCATAGTTTAAGAATTTGATTGCAAAAAGGAAAGATTGAAAGGCAACATTGCACAAACATTAAGAATTTTCAATAGTTTTATTCCATAATAAGATGATAACTTGTGAACGATAAGTAGTACGTTTTTGGGATTTGTTGTCTAAACCTTGGCATCGCTATAAAACATTTCTCTCAATGCCTAAGAGATAATAATATATCACGTACGTTGACGTCATTTTACTATGTGGAGGGCACAATCTGCAATCATTGGTCTGATTACGTCAATAATACAAAGTTTAGGACACCTACATGGATATGATTAACTAGCTAATTCATTTTAGACTAGACAGGAAGACAAGTTGGGCGATCCAGACATGAACTTGAGCGCCTCCACCAATGGAGGTCACATGTCTTGTCTCAACCTCGATTGGATGTCAGACACGTATGCATGGAGAGAGAGAGAGAGAGTGTTGAGCTAGTCAAGAAGGTTCGGCATGGGAAGTGATGATAAGTATTTTTGAGGTGCAAAATGTAACGGAATATGATCAGACGATATCAATTAAAATCAGAGTCATGACTTAATACGTCAATGAGGACACCTACGTGGATATGATTAACTAGCTAATTCAATTTAGACTAGATAGGAGGACAAGTTGGGCGATCCAGATATGAACTTGAGCGCCTCCACCAATGGAGGTCACATGTCTTGTCTCAACCTCGATTGGATGTCAGACACATATGCATGGAGAGAGAGAGAGAGAGAGAGAGAGAGCGTTGAGCTAGTCAAGAAGGTTCGGCATGGGAAGTGATGATAAGTATTTTTCAGGTGCAAAATGTAACGGAATATGATCAGACAATATCAATTAAAATCAGAGTGATGACTTAATATGTCAATGAGGACACCTACGTGGATATGATTAACTAGCTAATTCAATTTAGACTAGATAGAAGGACAAGTTGGGCGATCCAGATATGAACTTGAGCGCCTCCACCAATGGAGGTCACACGTCTTGTCTCAACCTCGATTGGATGTCAGACATGTATGCATGGAGAGAGAGAGAGAGAGAGAGAGAGAGAGAGAGAGAGAGAGAGAGAGTTGAGCTAGTCAAGAAGGTTCGGCATGGGAAGTGATGGCGGTGAGGCACGACAAGACCACACCGGGATTAAGGATGTCAATGGGTCAGGTCGGATCGGGTTTTGATGTTACCCGACCCAACCCGAATCATAAGGGTCACATACTATGACCCGACCCGACCCGACCCGAAACATATTAGACCTGCATCGAAAATTCAGGTCAGGTCGGATTGGGTTTTTGGGTTTTCCTCTCTTTTTTTCCACCTCCCTATTTCTAAGTAAAAAAAATAAACGGTAAAAACTTGACCAAATTCTTCAGCCCTATCGCGAGATGCCAAACGCACGCGAAAGTAAACCTTGCAAAGCCAAAAAAGCTTTTCACCTCTCTCTCTCTATCTATCTCTCTCTCTCTCTCTCTCTCTCTCTCTCTCCCCTCTTTCTCTCTCCTCTGTGGAGTGATTTCAACTCGGCTGCAGCAACTTAGGCTCCCAGCTCAAGTTAGAGACTAGTAGAGGAATTTCAGCCCCCTTCCCTTCAAAGACAGGACTTTGAAATTCCATCAATCACTCAGTCCACCAGGGGGGAGGGGAGGATGAAGGTGAAGGGTGGAGGTAAGAAAAAGAGCGTGGTAGCGTCAAGTGAAGGTCTTCTTGAAGACGACCCCACGACAACCCCGTTGCCAACGGCGGTGATAAGCTTCGGCGGCTCCAATTGTCTATATTTTCAGTTTTCGCAATGTGGGTTTCGCTTGGCATTGACTCCCGCTCGGCGTGTGTCTGTAGGCAGAGGCGGCAGAAGGAGGGCATCCTCTTGAGGAGAAGGAGGCGGCAGAGGAAGTCGAGGAAGGAGAGGAAGCCGATGAGGACGAGGATGAGGACAAGGAGCAAAGAAGAGGGCGGCGGTGGAATCGATGAGAGGGCGCAGTCGTCAACAGTGGCGGCGGTGGCGGTGGACCGGAGAAGGTGCAATCATCATGTTGGGAGGGTCAATAATGTGTTTGGGTGAAAACTGAAGAGTGTTTGGGTTTGGGTGAAAGGAAAGCGTGTTTGTTTCAAACACATGGAGCCAATAATGTGTTCGGGGCCGAACAATATTTCGACACTAACCCAACCCAAAACATGTTTATTTTCTTGTTTCCTAACAATTACCCGAACAATATTAAGACCCGAACCATGTACTCCACTTGTTTTGTGTTTAGTTCTTGTTTGGGTCGTGTTTGGGTCGGGTCGGGTTTTTGGACACTCCTACCGGGGATGGCACCGGTCGTGATGGCTGCTGCCTTATGGAGTGGCCAATGACAGCGATAGTTGATGAACGTAGTAGAAGAATTAAAGAGAAAAAAGAAGAGTTCGTTTAATAAAAAGAATAAATTTAATTGAGCTGTCCAATCCACATCAACAATGGATGGTTTTTGCCAGATCGATGTATCTCAGCGACAGATTACCCATGACATTGAACTCCAATTGATAGAGGAATCACATTTAAGTTGATTTTAAAAAAAAAAATAGATATTAATTTAAATACGAAATAATTTAGTATTATGCAAACACTTCCTCTATGCTGGCCCTTCCTGCTGGCGGCGGGAGGCAGTGGTGGCAAGGGCTCAGCCGTTTCCCTCCCCTCTTTTTTTTTTTAATTATTATTATTTTTTTAAAATATTTGACTTTGTATTTTTTAATGTTTTAAATTTAATTTAATTAATTTTTATATTAAATTTTTACCACGTCGAGGCAAAATGACGTCGTTTTGCCATTTTTTAGCTACATCAACGTGCAAAACAACGTCGTTTTGCACTTACATCGCCAGAAAATCACCACGTCAGCATTTTGGCTAGATTTTGGCTAGATTAACACTTAAGTGATTCATTTTGCTCCGATTTTGGCACTTAAGTGTCCCCTTGTGCCAAGTTTTGATACTCTAGGTGTCCGCAACTCTTTTTTTTTTTTTAGTTAATTATGATTATTATACGATAGCCAATTTATAAAAAGTTTTAGCATAACGTTATTGTGCACATTATGGTCTTTATTAAACATTGAAAGGAATGTCATATGGGCCAAGCAGGAGAATGTAAGAATTATTATGGCACACATGATATTATTGATTAATGGTTTAATAAATATTTAATGCTAAAATGTATTGGTTATGAGAAATTACAGCTCTAATAAAATGGTACAATCCTCATTAAGAAGTTACTATTCTTCCAAAGAGGTGCGACTCTCATAGAAGTTAAAAGGCACTTTAATGGAAAGCCTATTAATAACATGCATAAATAAGAGTCCGGTCCTCTTTTCACCTACAACATAAAAAATAATGTTGTAATCTATCCTCTATCAAATAGAATACATTAAAGAAAAGCATGGGTTAAGGGATAAAATCAAATTTCTTCATCTCTTTGATTTTTCCACGACAAATACTTTCAAGTGTATTACTATAAATAAAGGTATGTCTCCATCTTTCTTATTGTGAAAATTATAAAGATCAAAGATCTCCCATTTTGTATTTCCATATAAAAGAATTATGTTATCACTTATAATGCCCGCGGCTCAAATGCTCGAGCAGCCATGGCGATCGTGAGCTCAACATCTACGACCTTTAAGATCTCACACGCATGACCAGTGACCACTCAAGCTCCACCCTGGCCACTAGCTCGAAAAGCCATGATGGCCGCAAGTTTCAAGGTCGAGCTCAAGTGATCACGGTGGTTATGAGCTTTGAAGTAGATCTAGCGGCAAATCGCAAGCTTCGAGCTCAAGCCATGAGCTTCAAAGCCAAATTTGGTTGTAGAGGCTGCAAGCTTTGATCTCAAACGGACATGGCCATGAGTTTGGAGCTCGAGCGGCCATGGTGGCCAAATTTGGCCATGGCAGCCACAACCTTCGATGCCATATTTGATCATAGCATCCGCAAGCTTCAAGCTCAAGCAGCCATGACTGCTGCGAACTTTGAATCCAGATTTGGCAATAGTGGTCACAAGGTTCGAGCTCAAGTGACCATGGCCACTAGCTTTGAGCTCGTGCTCAAGCAACCATGGTGGTGCCAAGCTTCGAGCTCAAATGACCACGGTTGTGAGCTTAAAGCTTGAGCGGCCATGGCTGCCACGTGGCTTCTACTCAATGTTCCGATTATCCATATTAGTATAAATCGATTGAAAAAAGTAGTGACATAATAGGAGGAAAAGCAACGACCCTTTTAAAAAGTATAGGGATGATTTTGGACAAAAAAGATACAAGGACGTTCTTGAATTTTCGGCAAGAATAAATGGACAATTGGTGCCATTTCACTTAATATTTATACAAATAAAATGCTTATGTGTGAAATGGACTTAATTAAACAATCAAGAGGAGAATGAATAGGTTATTTTAGGATTTTTGACACTTTTTTTCTTGCAAAACAATGCGTAGAGGATGAAACAATATTTGTAGATAAAATATGCTACGTATAGAAAATATCTTCTATGATAAAAAATGTAAAAAAGCGATAGAAAGAAGAGACTACAAATCAATTTATAGATGGATTCACAAGGCAAGCGCCTCATACTTCAATTCTATTCGGACGAAGGAAAAGAAAAAGAAGAAAAATATTTAAAAAAATGAAAAAAAAAATAGTTTACATCAATCGTCGATAGCCTAGCCATTACACATAGAATGGCTAGTGCTTACTGGATTGCCATAATAACGATTTCCGATTAAAATTGACCGGATGATCTACGTTTGAAAATCGTTAAAAATTTGAAGACTAAATTTATCAAATTGAAAAGTTTAGGACTGAATTGACCGCCATGCAATAAGTTGATGACTTTTTTGAATGATTTTCCTATCTAACAACAAGGCTGAATTCACTAATTATGAACGGAATTGCCTCTCTAAGAGGAACTGAAGCTCACTCTACAAGTACCTTGACTTTACTTTACACGCAAAGCACTCTGAACAATAATTACATCAACACTCTCTTAGAGAATTAAGAGTAGAATCGCAATAATATATAATATAATATATATGCATATATATTTATCAAATATTAAGCAAAGAACCAAAAAAGAAAAAGAAAAGCTTTGAAAGCGTTTTGATCTTCTCGGCCAACCTTCAACAATCACTTTGATGCAATAAAGCCCTTCAAAAATCACTTTCTCGGCCAACCCTCCAACAATTACGTTGGAGTCTTCATATAGGTCATGTAGCGCCTTGCCCAACGGTCTTGAGATCAAAGGTTTTACGCGGCAAGGAGCAAATATGTTGTTGGAAAAGGAGTTTTGGAAGTTTTGGGCCAACTCCAAAGTTTTCTTTAAAGTATGGGATGGAGTAACTGCCATTCAATTTAAAAAATTAGGCTGATTGGAAACATGGTCCACGTGTAATATTGATCATTTGCGAAAGCCAATGAAACTTGTTGTCGAAGGATTCATTTATGTGTGGGGAGGGGTCAGACTTCCCACAACGCTCTTTCAGTACCACATTTTCCAATTTCATCCTCTAAATTCAATTCTCAAATAATTCCTAACATTACTTATGCGACTAATGATATTTTTAGAGATGTCATCAGGAAAATTCCTTTGTCATTTTATGCCCACGATGTTGCTGGCAACCAAAACACCTTCCCTTCGAGCTTGACGGCCCCTCTTAACAATATCCATGTCGTCCAGGAAACAAATCGTTTTTTGTGGTTTGGCTTGGTTTCAACTTTTTTAAAGCCAAACCAAACCACGATACCGCATTGTATAAATTGATTGATATTGCTAATTATTTTTACCATTTATACATGAAATAGCTATTTAAATAGGTTTGATTTTCACTTTGTGTAAATTTATGAATTGTTGTCAACGCAGAATGCTAATACGTAAATTTTTTGAGATTGCACATTTTCTGCATCCTCATTTACGGCATTTAGATAGTACCAACATTTTGTTAGGAATAATGCATTCGCACCAAAGAAAACGTGAAACCTGACTACGAATTTCATTGAAATTAGTCCGCTTGTGAATTGAATTTGAGTGGATCCCAACACGCAAAATGTGCCATGAATTCATCTGAACTTCCGAGTCCAAGCCCGCACGACCCTGGCTCCCTTTCATGGGCTCGACCAAGAGGGAAATATGCGACAGACTTATCCGACCAGTACAAGTGAAATGGAACTATGCTGCACGTGGGAAAAGAAAGACGTAAGAAGAAAGGAAATAAAATCAATAACCTGCGTGGATTTTTGTGTTAGTTCATGTTGATTGTTCCTCGTGTCTCAGCAAGCATAAACATGGAAATATAAATAATCTACATGATGTGATTCGATTTGAACACTTCAGACCTGTAACAGCGTAGAAATTTTTTATTTTATTTTATTTTTAATAAATATTTAATTTCGGCAATTAGTATAGATGTACTCATCCACCCTTGATTTCGCATATTGTGGAATGGTTTTGCTTTAATTCATAGCATTATATCGCTTTAGTTCTCCTTATTTTCTGGTGTTTATTAACTCGTTCCCACGAGAAGTTTAGGTTGAAATTCCAAAGCAACATAGTGCAAATTTTCACGAAAATCTGGGTTTATATAACATATTATTTTGGTATCTAGTTTCTAGTTCAAATTTATCTCAGCACTTAGTTATTTTTTAGTTTAATTTCGTTTCACTATAATATATATAGAAGGGGTTAATGTGAAAAAGCAAAAAAAAAAAAAAAAAAAAACAGATAGATTTTATTAAAAAAATATACATCTAGGAGGATAATTTAGGAATCATGCATAATCATAAATAGATTTTGTTTTCTTAACATTGCATTGCACTTTATATAGCATTAAGTAGATTTTATTTCTTGATGTAATACTTCATTTTAGGAAAGTAGTTTATATATATTCATGAAGTATCAGTTATTTACTTTCTGGTTTTAAGCCATAGTTTATTTTGGAGATTTTACACTGAGTTTCTATTAATAGCTCAAGGGGCATGTCCCGGAACTTTATAACAAGGCTTTTATTGATTTTTTTTCCCCGATACGGCTTGGGTCCTTTATTTTCCTACCTTTTATTTGCTCTATTTGTCTCAGTATTAGTGGATTTTATACGTGTTTGCTTGAGTGAATTTATGCATGATCGCCTGCCTTTCTCAACATTGAGAATAAAATGGGTAACTAAGATTGGGAAGACCACATGAATAATTGTTTTAATAGAAAGAGAAAATATACAGCATTGGGCTTGAGATATATTTTGCCTAATCAAGTCTCCTAACCCACAAATCTCATGTTTGTAGAAGTAAGATGGACTCCTGCATTTTACTTGACTCCTAATTGGTTCATAAAAAGTTAGTGGTGACTCTCAATCAAACGAAATAATTAATTGAAACAAGTTGAGATTGATCGTGCCAAGAGCAAGCATCACCTCGCAAGAGGGGCCATTTGTGCTTGCTTTGTGATCCAGCAACTTCCTCGGGGATCTCGCTTTGGAAGTTTCGTGACATGGAATTTGGTTTTTTTCTCATAAAATTACAAATGATGAAGAGGAAAACTAAAGAAGAAAGAACGATTAAGCCAAATCAAACCCAAAAAAAAAAAAAATGGTCTGGCTTGGTTTGATCTTTAACTATAATACAGTCTAGCTTGGTTCCTCTTTTCTTCAAACCGTATTTATTATTGAAAATAAAACAAGTGATTGAATAAAATATACAAAATAAGAAAATAATTTGGATATCAAATTTACGTGATTTGGTTGTGTGATCTACGTCCACGAGGAAAGGAGCACACAATTCCGTTATAGATAAAATTACAATGCAACGGAGATTATAATTATATTCAAGTCACTCAGATACCCTTGGTGTTTTTATCCCTTAAGTACATCTAATAACTCTATGTTATTTACCCTCATAATTTCTTTCGAAATAATATCTCAATTTGCATATTAACACAAGATTTAATCAGCTTTAATTTTGACTAACTTCACGAAGAAAACTTTTTTGAATCAAACCCTTAAGAGGAAATTTTCAATCTCCTCTGTGCAGTCCTCAAAGCTCTCATAAAGAGCCCTTCCTCTTCGAATTTAAAGAGAAAATTCACTAGAAGAAAATAAAGAAGAAGAAAGGAAACAGTGACTGGCCATCGTTAAAAGACACCATTACTGCAACTTTCTTCGTCGTTTTCGTTTCCCTTCTTTACTGTCCGATGTCGGCAGTGGCCATTATCAGTCTGTCTTTTTCCCTTTCTTCGGCCAAGCAAAGTCGTCCTCTTATGGTCAAGACCAGCACGGCCTCTCTTTCTTTCCACGCCCAAAATCAGATTTTTTTTTTTTTTTAATTCAAAATGATACATCTCCATAATTGTATTGAACCGACCAAAAAACTGTTACATCTCCATAATTGTCCTCCATCTGATTTTTTATGAAGCCATCAACTTTATTCACTATTAATCGAAAGCTGCGGCTGCTGTCAAGTTGCCTGTCCGTAACTTTCAATTAAATCTCGTGAGTCACGCAATACCAAAGTCCAAAATGATGTCTATCACTACCGAAAGTGCTGTCGGACTTCGGGTGTTCAAATCAAGAATTTTGTCTATCATATCTCACAGTAAACAGCCTTTTCTCCTTTAATAATGTAACGCGCTTGCTCTTCTTTTGTAAATTTCTGAAGGAGGATGATATGGTGGAGAAGCTCTTCCCATTAATGAAATATAATGTTATTATTGCTAAAATGTCCAAAACAAAAAAACAGCGGAAATTTGACTAACAATGAATCACTCACTTGAAATAAACGCATTTAACTTAAACTTTTCTTTAGGAATATTTTTATTATGCATTTATATGGATAAATTCCGTTTTTATCTGTATAAATATGTTAACCATAGATATAGCTATAAACTAATTATAAATGATTTAAACGTTTGAAAATCAGATTTTTTAATTAAAAAAATTGGTCATAAATTCAAAAGTTCAAATGCACTAAGAAGAAACTCCAAAGAAATTGGGCTTGTGAAAAGGTAGACCTCCATAATTGTCCTTCATCTCATTTTCTCTAAAGCCATCCACTTTATTGACCATAAATTGAAAGCTGCAACTGCTGTGAAGTTGTCTGTTCGTAAGTTTCAATTGAATTACGTGAGTCACGCGATACAAATGTCCAAAATGATGTCTCTCATTGAAGAAAGTGGCACCGGACTTCGGGCATTCAAATCAAGAATTTCATCATTTATTTCTCATAATAAATATCCTTTTCTTCTTTTCTAATGTTATGCGTTGGTTCTTCTTTTGTAAATTTTTCAAGAAGGATGATCCGGTGGAGAAGCTTTTCACATTAAGAATGTAACAAAAGCTCTTCCCATTAATGAATGTAATGTCATTATTGTTTCTGAAATGTGCAATCTAACAGAAATATAAGAGCTACGCATTCGAAATAAATTGAGGCTGATTCAAGTTCTGATATATGTAAATATTTTGTCAACATGGAAATTTGTCACTTTTTCTCAATTAATATTGTTTGACATTGTGGCAGCTATGGGAATCTTATCACATCAGTTGTTAATGAGATTGTGGTCAGGGTGAAGACAAGACAAAGGCAACTGACCAAAGATTTAGTTGGAATGGAGGATTGAGTAGCAACCATAAACAATTTATCAGACATCGCTTTTGATGGTATGTGGTTCATTGGAATCTATGGGTTGGGGAGTATCGGCAAAACAACACCTGCCAAGGTTATCTTCAACTAGCTATATCCTCGCTTTGGGAAAAACTGCAACTTTCTTGTTGACACAAGGGAAATGCTAAAAACCAAGGGCCTAGTCATGCCACAAGAAAAATTATTTTTCGATATATGTTATTTTAGAGTGACTCGTGACATTGACATGAACGTTAACACAAGATTTAATTGACTTCATTTTGTGTAATTTCACAAAGAAAACTTTTGAATCAAAACTTTTAAGAGGAAATTTTTAATCTCGTTGTGCAGTCCTTGGAGCTCTCATCGAGAGCTCTTCCTCTTCGTATTCAGAGAGAAAATACACTAGAAGCAAATAAAGAAGAAAGGAAACAACGAGCGGCCATCGTTAAATGACACCATTATTGCAACTTTCTTCATCGTTTTCCTTCCCCTTTTGTCTCGTATCAGCGGTGGCCATCATCATTCTCTCTTTTCCTCTTCAGCTGAGCAAAGTCGTCACTTATGGTCAAGAGACCAGGGCGGTCTCTCTTTCTTTCGACGCTCAAAGCAACACCATGATGGGATGGCACCATGGCCATGGACAGGCCATCATTGCATTTCCTCTCGCCACTCTTGATTAGAGGTCGAGTGTCGATAAGTCTCTTTCGATCCGGTTTAATCCGGCTCCGACTTGAGATATATTTCAATGTTTATATAATTAGGTTTGGCTGATGTCCAAACCACACTAGTTATATCATGCTCACATTCTAATAGTTTTCAATAAGATAATAAGTGTTGTAAAAGATTTGCTTTTCAATATAAAGGCACATATATTGCAATATTTGTGGGGTTGAAGGTAATTAATTATGATAAAAAGTAAGTCTTTAAGGGGAAGAGATCAAAACAAATACGTCATAGTGAGTAGTAAGCATACTGTTAGGTAGTGCTTAGGTGGAGCATTTTTATGGCGAATGTAGCAAATCCAATCTCAATAGTTTGAAGGAAAATCTTCTAATTGTCCAAAGTCTCATATGTCATAATGAGAGATATTCTTTAGGAATATTTTGTTATTATACATTTATATATATTGTGATTTTATCTATATAAATATGTTTAATTATAGATGTAGCTATAGAATAATTCTAAATGATTTAAACATTTGAAAAATGGAGTTTTTTTTTTTTTTTTAATTCAAAAGTTCAAAGGCACCAAGAAGAAAGGCAAAGATATTGGGCGTGTGAAATGGTACATCTCCATCATTGGACATCTCGACCGACCAAAAAAAGTGGTACATCTCCATAATTGTCCTTCATTTGGTTTTTTCTGAAGCCATCAACTTTATTCACTATTTATTAAAAGCTGCAGCTTCTGGGAAGTTGCCTATCCGTCACTTTCAATTAAATCTCGCGAGTCACGTGGTACAAACGTCCAAAATGATGTCTCTCATTGACGAAAGTGGCATTGGACTTCGGGTGTTCAAATCAAGAATTTTATGGTCATATCTTACAATAAACAGCCTTTTCTCCTTTTTTTTAATGTAATGGGCTTGTTCTTCTTTTGTAAATTTCTAAAGGAGGATGATATGGTGGAGAAGCTTTTCACATTAAGAATATAATAAAAGCTCTTCCCATTAATGAATGTAATGTTATTATTGCTAAAATGTCCAATCCGAAAAAACAGTTGAAATTTAACGAACAACGAACTTCTCACTTGGTAAATGTACTTAAACTTAAACTTTTCTATAGGACTATTTTCTTATTATGCATATATATATATATATATATATATATATATATATATATAGATAAATTCCATTTGTATCTATATAAATATGTTTAACCATGGCTATAGAATAATTATAAATGATTTAAACATTTGAAAATCAGATTTTCTTTTAAACATTAGAATCTTTTTTAATCTTGAAAGAAATTAATGCTTGCTTTTATATGTTAGAAGCATATATTATAATTGGCAAAATTGATCCGCGAATCGAAGGAAGGAAAGTACATGATATTCTCTATATTTTGAAAGACATCGTCCTCGTGACTTTCTTAGACTTCTTCCTTTTCGGCCCATCATTGGCAATGGCCATCATTGATCTCGTTTTCTCTTTCTTCAGGTGAGCAAAGCCATCTCTTATGGTCAAGACCATCATGGTTTCTTTTTCTTTCTTTCGTGCTCACAGCAACACCAGGAATTTCCTCTCACCAAACAGGCCATCACTGCATTTCCTCTCACCAATTTTGAATAGTGGTGGAGCATCCATAAGTCTCATCTGGTCCTATTTCATCCAACAATTTCAAATTCGAAATGTATTCTAACACATTTATATAATTTGATTTGGTTTAACGTCCAAAGCACACTAACTGCACCATGCTCACATTCTAATAGTCATCAGTAGAAAATAAATGATCATTTGCTTTTTAATATAATGGCACATTTTGTGAGAATATTTGAGTTGTTAAAGGAAATGACTTATAATTAAAGGTCTTTAAGGCAAAGAGATCAAAACAAATATTTCATAGTAAGTAGAACGTATATGCCTAGGTAGAGCATTTGTTGTAGAGAATGCAGCAAATCCAATCTCTATAGTAAGAAGGAGATATTTCCAATTATCTACGGTCCCAAGTATTAGAATAAGAGGCGATCCTTTAGGAATAATTTGTTTCTCTATATAAATGAATTGTTATTTTACAATTCTAGATTGGGATTTTAAATATGCCTAACTATAGATATAAAGAATCAAATATTTTTAATCCAAAAGTTCAAAAACACAAAGGGGAAACTGGAAAGAAATTGGGCGTATAAAAAGGGGCACCTCCATAATTGTCCTCCGCCTTATTTTTCCTTTTTAAAGCGACCAACTTTATTGATTGCAAACTAGAAATTGCACCTGCTACGAAGTTGCCTATACGCGTTTTGGACGGCAAATTGGATTGGATTCAAATATGTGAAATGTCATATGGCAAACTCAAAGACCAAGTGAGAGGGCTGACCTTGCTAAGTGCGAAGTGAGCTCCGATGGTGAACTCAGAGACAGGAACAAGCACCAGCAATCCATCAGGAGGTGAGCACCAGGTCTTCTTGAATTTTAGAGGGCTTGATACTCGTCGTACATTCACCGATATCCTCCACCAAGCCTTGGTAAATGCCGGGATTAGTGTTTTCATCGATGATGAAGGCCTTCGACCAGGTGAAAGAATTAGTGGCAACCTTCTACAAGCGATTAGCAATTCCAAGCTCTACATACCCATCTTCTCCAAAGGTTATGCTTCAAGTCACTGGTGCCTCGACGAGCTTGCGAAGATGGTGGAGAACGCCTCTAAATATAAAGAAGATGGGAAAGAGAAGGTCATATTGCCCATCTTCTACGACGTGAAACCCGATGACGTGAAGTTGAAAACCCCGTTGTACAAAGATGACATATCGAATTTGGCGCAAGAGATGGAGGATCAGAAGAATAAGTTCAGCTCCGCGGTTATAAAGACATGGCAGCAAGCTCTCAAAGAAGTTGGTCGCACCAAGGGATGGGAGCTGGAGAAATATTCTGGGTAACAATCTAACCATGACTCTGAAAATTATTTTGTACAATCAGGCCACTTTATATTTAAGTAAATCTTCTATTATAGTAACTCATTAGATGTTTATATTTTGATTCTTCCACCCTTTTTGGCCAAAAATTCGAATTCTTCCACTTGATACAAAGATCAAACATTTCTCTTCTATATGCTAAACTTGATCGAGTTCCCACCTGGTTGGTTAGTAGATGGCTGGTCAACATGCAAATTTGTCACCTTTTCTCAATTGAAACTACTCAACTTGTTGGCAGCTATGCGGAACTTATCCAGGCGGTTGTTCACGAGGTTGTGGTCAGGCTCGAGACAAGACAAAAACATGTAACCGAACATTTAGTTGGAATGGAAGGTCGAATATCAACCATAAGAGATTTATTAGACATTGATTCTAATGATGTGCGGTTCATTGGAATCTACAGGATGGGCGGCATCGGTAAAACAACACTCGCCAAGATTATCTTCAACCAACTACTTCATCGCTTTGGGAGAAACCGCAGCTTTCTTGATGATGTGAGGGAAACGGCAAAAACCAAGGGCTTAGTCGAGCTACAAAAAAAATTATTGTTCGATGTCTCTTATTTTGGAGTGGCTCCTGACATTACTGACATTGATCGTGGGATCAATATGATTGAAGAAACAATTTGCAACAACAAGATGCTAATTGTATTGGATGATGTTGATGAGGCCAAGCAGATCCAAAAACTAATCGGAGAGAAAACTTTGTATTCAGGTACTAGAATACTTGTTACTACTAGGGACAAGAGTGTTTTCAATATCAGGGGATTTAAGTACAAATTCAAGGAACATGAAATGATGCAGTTGAGCGAGGAAGATGCACTTAAACTTTTTAGTAGGCATGCCTTCAATGACAACTCTCCTCTGCCCAATTACTCCACTCTTTCAAAAGCGATTGTCTCTACTGCAGATGGACTACCTTTAGCTCTTGAAGCAATAGGTTCAATGCTTTTTAATTTTAAAGAGAATGGAATATGGGAAGAGACGCTAGAGAAGCTAAGGGAAACACCTCATCAAGATGTCTTGGGAAAGCTAAAGATTAGCTACGATGCCTTAAATCCGGGGCAACAACAGATATTTCTTGATGTTGCATGCATTTTCATTGGTAAGAATAAGACAAATCCAATGTACATGTGGAAAGATTGTAAGTTTTGCCCACAGCTTGCCATCCAAGTCCTTAGTCAGAGGTGCATGATAAAGGTTTTAGACGATAAATTTCAGATGCATGATCAGTTTAGAGATCTTGGAAGGGCAATTGCAAAAAACGAGCGTACCAGATTGTGGGATAAACACGACATCATTTCTGAATTAACATCAACAGAGGTAAAGCATGGCCAAATTTGACTAGAAAATTTCTTACACCCTCTTCTTAATTGAGGATTCCCGTTTTTGATTCGGAAGCTACTCTTCTGTTTTGTTTTTTCTTCTCTTCTTTGAATTGGCAGACCAAGAACAGCGTTGAAGCACTCGATTTGTCACGGAATCATTTAATTCATCCTCATATGACTGTCACTTCAGAGCAAATTAAGCGTTTCCCATGTTTACGGCTTCTCTTGATGGATGAGGTAATCTGCCAAGGTGACTTTACGGGCTGCCTTTCCAAGCTGAAATGGTTAAGTTTGAGCTACGGTTATGGATGGTCGGGCTCTAATCAACGTTTGGAGACAACCAAAATGTTACATCTAGAAAACGCGAATGTGGTGCATCTTTTTGGGCTCGATATCACAGAAGATGTGTTCGAGAGCCTAATCAAGGTATGCCAGTTTCCTTCTTAGTCTACTCATTCAATGAAGGACAAAATTTGCTGGATTTATAATCTTATTTTCTCATTGGTAGCCTAAATCCATATTTATTTCTTGTCTATCTTGATGTTTTGTTGGCTTTTGTAGGGGGCAAGGAAATTGAAGGTTCTCACTATTCAATTTAATAGCTTGATACATGGGATACCAACCTTTCCCGAGAACTCAGTTTTAGAGAAGTTGACTATTATTGATTTTTTTTTCTTTGAAGGAAATTGATTGCTCTATTGGAAAACTGAGGTGGTTGACTGACTTGAGTTTTAAGTCATGTCGGTATCTTAGAAAATTGCCAAAACAAATTGGAGAGTTACATAATCTGCAACACCTCTCTCTTGAGAGTTGTCACGACTTCATTGAACTCCCCGACTCAGTTTTGAAATTAGAGTCGTTAACGACGTTACGTGTATTTGGCGCAAAAATTACAAGATTACCAGATTCCATTGGTAGACTAGCAAGCTTGTCATCTATCGATGTGTCATGCACACCAATTGCGGGAATGCCCAGTACAATCAGCAAGTTTCATCAACTCCAAACACTAATCTTGATGGGTTGTGATGGGATACAAGAGTTGTCAGAACTCCCCAAATGTTTGACCACTCTAAAGCTAACTTCTACTTCGTTGCTGACTGTCCCTAACCTCTCATACCTTACTAATCTAGTTGAGCTGCTCCTATCCGGTCAATCTGAATTTAGAGACACATCAAATGCAAATCAAACTTGTGATTTGCAGTGGATTGGCATGTTATCCAAACTGAGGAAGCTGCACTTTTCCTTTCCAAATGTCCGCGCCCCAACTACACAGTTGTGTTCCCTTTCTTTGCTGAAGAAACTTATTCTATGCGGAATAGACTTGCCACCTTTCAAACAACTTCCGTCAAACTTAATGGTTTTAGAGCTTTACGAAACTAGAGGGAAAAAAGTACGACTCGATGGGCTTCCTCCATCGGAAAAGGAGACTCCATTCCTTCCAACAAGTTCGGGAATATCGAGAGAAAGCAAGGCGTACAAGCAACTAGATGTTCAATCTCCCAATGCCTTAGAATCGTCGGAGAGATCACGTATTCAGGACTGCAAATCTTCCGAGAGTTTGGTTTGTCAACCGGAGGAGCCGGGGTGCAGTGAAATACAAGCTCCTGAGCTGATTGATCATTGGAGGGAAGCCTTCCTTTTCCCCAGCTCCCTAAACATGCTCATAAAATGCTGTCTGTCGGGGTTCCAAGAGGTACAGGATATTCAATTTGTTTCTCCGTTAGAATCATTGGAAGAATTTTCCGTTAAAGAGTGCTCTTCATTAAAAAGCTTAGGCGGTTTGTCAAGCTCGAAGAACTTGAAGCGGTTAGAGATTCACCAATGCCCGAGCCTGAAGGTTGTTGAGGGCATTGACGAACTGGAGTTTTTGCGTTGGTTGGAAATTAAGGGGTGCAGATCATTGGAAAGGATTTTTGATGCTTCGAGCTCAAAAATCCGCAGATCTTCCAAGAGTATGGTTTGTCACCCGGAGGAGCGGGGGAAAAGTGAACTACAAGGTCCCGAGTTGACTGACCATTGGAGGGAAGCGAACCTTTTCCCAAGCTCCCAAAAGATGCTTAGATGGTTCAGTCTGTCGGGGTCCCATGAGGTACAGGATATTCAATTTGATTCTACGTTCAAATCATTGGAAGAAATTTTCGTTTGTGAATGCTCTTCGTTAAAAAGCTTAGGCGGTTTGTCAAACTTGAAGAACTTGAAGTGGATAGAGATTGACCAGTGCCCCAGCCTGCAGGTTATTGAGGGCATTTACGAACTAAAGTCTTCATGTCACTTGGAAATTAGTGGGTGCATATTCGAAAGGATTTTTGATGTATTGAGCTCAAAAGAACCAGATAATTGCCGGATACTCATACCATGCGAGAAGTTATCCGACGACAATGAATTTGACACTTGGGAGTCTTACAGAGAGAAGATTTTGAGCAGAACAAAGCAAGCGCCGGGCTCTGAAATTGAAACAACGAACTCTGAAACAGAAACAGGGGATCCTCTACAGAAAACGGTGCGCCTTCTTTCTGTTCATTAATCACTGTTGTTTCTTCTACTTTGCTTGCTTTCTATTTCTGCTTTACCTATAGTTGGGTTCTTCTCCACCAAAAAATAAAAAAATAATAATAAAAAAAAATAAAATAAAAAATAAATCGTAAATCTCTGGATATGGAGAATGAGATACCAAGGCAATCTATTAACACGATATCTAATCCTTGCAAGGTGGGGATGGACAATCTCTGTTACTATTTCTCCATCAAATTTCTTTAATATGTTGAAAGGGGTACTTGAAAGAAAATAAAACATTAAGTTAGATCAATAAGCACTTGGGACTACAATGGTGCAGAAGTGCCACGAAATCTTTGAGGACCTCTCTCATCTGATATTCAACTTGAAGATTCCCCATCACATGATACAAGCCCATGATGAAAATTGTGATATGATCACAATCCCGAACTATCTTAAAGTGTATTATTTGACTCGATTCTTTCAATAAATGGTACCAAATTGTTGTAAAGTACTGACCGAGCGGGAGGCATCTGATGTGCTTAGGCGTCAGGGGGCGAGCAGCGTCGGGGCGACTGGGCGAGCGGCGTCGGGGGGCGAGCGGCGGCGGGGGGCGACCGGGCGAGCGGCGTCGGGGCGAGCAGCGTCAGGGGTGACCGGGCGAGCAGCATCGGGGCGGCTAGGCGAGCGGCGAGCGGCGAGCGGCGTCGGGGGGCGGGCGTGGCGGCGGCGGCGGTGTCCACCGGGGGATCCAGCGGCGAGTGGCGAGAGGCGTCCACCAGGGGATCTAGCAGCGTCCAGCGGCGGCGTCCAGTGGCGGCGTCGAGGGCAAGCGATCCGGCGGGCGAGCGGCGGCGGGGCGGGGGACCGACGTCGAGGGAGGCAAGGGCGGGGCGAGCAGGGAGCGATTGGTGTCCAGCGGCAGGACAAGCGGCGTCCGGCCGTGGCGTTGAGGGCGAGCAGCGTCGGAGACAGAGTCGGCAAAACAGAAAGGGAAAAGAAAGTTGGATGATTATTCGTGAAAGATGGATTGAATTGGGATTAGGGTTCTTTTTCATGTTTTCTTCTTCCTCTCTCTCGCTGCTCAAGCAAATCGCTGTCATTCAATCCACGATGCTACTCGCTCCTTGCAAACTTCAGCTCGTCGTTGGCCGTGTCGGTTGCCATCGTCTCTTCTTTCTTCGTCGTCCACAAGCTTCAAGTCCTTCTTCACGAGCTTCAAGTTCCAGGTCTGTGAGCTTCAAGTCCTTCTCTAGCGCCACTTTTCACTCTTTTGCACATTTTCTTCTTTAGTGCCGCTCAGCTGGAGGAATTTGGTGCATTCAGTAATTTCATCAGTGGCGGGAGTCATGGGCCTGAGCTCTGGATCACTAGCTAATCACTGAAGAACAGGTAAGAGTGGTGGGGCAGTTGGTGTTTAGTTGAATGTAATTGTGTGATTTATCTTGAAATATTAAGCATGAGCTTGAGCTCTAGCTCTAGCTTCATATGCTAATAGTTGTATGAGGGTCTGTATGCCTAGTCTAGTTATGTTACTATGCTTTCGTGGACTGCTTGATTGAGTGTAATCATGTGCGCAAGATGTTGAGCATCTTCTCTTGAAGAGTTTGTCTGTAAGTATATTCTAAAGTTTGGTTAATGGTCGCTTTAATGAGTATCCACTGTCTCTTTATTACATGTGAGGAGCTGTCTATTACCTGTGAGGAGCTCTTGATGATTGAAAAAGAAGCAACTAGTGCTTCTGTTCTTGGTTCATCATGTAGAATTAAAATGGGATGTCCATTTTATTATTTTCATGTTTTGGGCAGTTGTGGTTTCCATTGCTAATTTGAGGTCTGCTGCTGCTTATGGTTGAGGATTCCACAGGTCAAGTTTACTACGTGATCGACTCGACAATTGGCTACACAAAATACACACGGGTTTTGTTATCCGTTGAAGTAGAAACACCAAATCTTATCGCTTCATGATTACTCCCACGTTCCAGTTCTCTGTTTTGCAAATATTTTCTTATTTGAATTGAAAGAAGAGAGAAAAGTGAGCCACTTAGTAGCAAGGTGCTTGGTCAGGCTCTTGTGCTTCTTAATTTTCTTGCTTGGTCCTTCATTGTTTTATGCCTAATTCTCCACTGGAAATCATCAATTCCTTTGTGCTTTCTCTCGTCTAAGATGAGTCCCAAAGAATGTCTTAAAACTGTGGCGATTCGGTTTTATCTTTTGGATGTGTTCATTGGAGCATAATTAGAAGACCACTATGGGCCCGTTTGGTTCGGCTTTGGGGAAATGCCATTAGGAGAATGCAAATACCTTAGAGATAAAGGGGTTTTCCGAAATGCTAGACTGTTTGGTAAACTATAACTGAAAAGTGCTTTAGGGAAATGCAAGACTGTTTGGTAAACATATATTTGAAAAGCCCTTTAGTGTAACCAAATTAAGTTTTTTAGTTTTAGTATTTTTAAAATTGTAAAAAAAAAAAAAACAAATGACTATATAACCTTTTACATTTTCATGTTGAGAGTAATATAAAAGATATATTAGTAAATTTATTTAAAAATTATATTAAAAGAATTTGATTATAAATTAGATGCAAAGCTCAACTTTTGGCCTAGGGTTCTTTTAGGTTTGTTTTCAATTTTGAATAATTTTTTTTAATTATTGTAGTATTAATCATCTTCGTTAATTAATGATCATTCTAGCGTATTGATAAAAAGTTGGCTATTGATTGTCAAAAGATAAAAATGACAAAAAAAAAGGTGAACCCAACATTTGCAAAGGATTTTTATTATTATTTTTTTAAAAATAAAAATAAAATACGATGAAACTCCATCGCCGATCAACGGCGGTTGGGGTGTGGGGAAGATGATTGGTTTTAAAAAAAAAAAAAAAAAAAGGTCAACGGATGAATAGTAAAGGTGGACTTGCATTTCCAAAATGCTTTGAAAGCCCAAAAGCGCATCCGGACACTGCTTTGGGCTTTCAAAGATTCTAGAGCATTCCAAATGCTAGCATTTGGCCAAGGATGCCTCTGAATGCTGAACCAAACAGGTAAAATTTTCCCCAAGGGGCTTTCGGGACTGAAAGCCCATTGGGAATGCTGAACCAAACAGGGCCTATGTATTTAAGCAAATACACGACTTACTATGCACCGATCAGATATTAGAAACCCTTGAAAGAGCTCAGCATGAAGTTATGACATACTTGCTAGATTTGGTTGGGTTGCTAGATTTGCTCTTCAAGGGTAGGACAGTGGACTGGAGGAACTTCCGTTATTGCTTAGCTAGGAGAGGAAAGAACTGCAATTCATTGAGGCCCTCCGTGGCTGCTTATGAGAACGCATTTTGCAATCGTTGCTCATTGCGGGTTTTACACGTTTGAAGTGTGTTTACTTGCTCGCTTAGCAAAGCATTCGAGGATTTAAGCGCTTACTGTTAATCTCCTAATTACTACTTTACTAAGTCCTAAGGTTATTCAGATTGGAAAACTTGCCATCAATTGCGGACTGCTGTGTCCCCAATATAGACTTCTTGAACTGCACATTGTAGGATCCTGGTAATTGGAAAGAAAAATTATTCAAAACTGATGATTTATGAAATTCAATAAGTATGCCTTGAGGTCGAGTTTACATTCTCAAATATATCGCCAAGATTATACTGTATTCAATTTATATGAGACTATAGTCTTACCGATCCAAAGGAGATCATTGTCTTGTGAAGATCGTAGCTTAATAATATTTTAGCCAACTCTGAAGTTTCTTTACCTTTTGTGATAGTACGGCGAGATCTGGAATCTTTTAGTTGGCATTTTGGTGACAAATAGTTCCTTGTAGATATAGATAGAGCAGATGGTTTTCTCCAACTGTTAACTACTACCAGCTAGATTAGTAAAGAGGGCAAGGACATTAGTGCGTTGTCTTAGGTTATCTTATATAGACATCAGTGGTGCACACAGTGATTAACCATCAAGATGGAAGCGAAGGCTGTTTGCGATGGTATCATTTCAGGTGAGACCCTGCACCGGGATTGCAACCAAACCCGCCATCCAGAGTTTTGCAACTCACTATATATCTGACAGCATTCTCCACATTTATCGAATCCAACCGTTTTAGTATCGCAAGACACAATAAGAGAACCTTCGAAGGGAAAAAGGGATTGAAGGGATGTCAATAATTTAAGAAACGTCCTCAAGAAGCACAAAAATTATAATTGATCCAAGATGAGGACAAGACACCGAGTATAAACTTCTCCCCATGTATCCCTAGAGAAATATCCATCTTCGTTTCGCACTGCTCTGATGCCTGAATCATGGTTCAGGCACAACAATGTAGAACATTTGACACCAGGGATTATCCGACAGTAGCAACTTCAATCTCCATATAGAGAACCCCCCTCATCAATGTCTGGCTAGCCTAAGGTAAGTTTGCCACTCGTGATGTTGAAAACTTACTAACATAAAACAACATGAAGGAACTTACATCAATGGTAAGAGTTTGCAAATCTAGGAACCTTTATTCCAAAGGATACAATCTGTCACACAGAAGATGTCTATAATGTCTCCACCAAATCCACCAGCACAAGCAGCCGTAAGTGAAATTCACATTTTGTTCTTTAGAGTGAAGTTTCGAAAATAAATAAAGCAACACTAATCACTTCTAAGGCGCGGTCATTATTGTAACAGATGGAATTGTTAATCCCAAGCTAAAATCTTAATCATACCGTCAAATAAGAAATATTTGATTGAATGTGGAGTGGAGGTTCTGTTAGCTGCATGTTTTTCGTAGGTAATCGCAAAAAAAAAGTTGAGAGACAAATAAATACAAACGAGACCCATGCTGGCATTGCGGGATCCAAGAAACAACTTCATTTGAATCCACACTGCCAAGTTTTCCAAGAAGATCTAGAATGGTCAATACCCAATATGCTCCATTCAATCTCTAGCATTCCAAAACCACCTACTCAAAACTATCCTTTTTCTGAGTGCAATATAAACCCAAAAGCTCAAATCAGTAAACTCTAAAATGCTGAATGGTACATCCAGATAAACCGAGTCATTTTCAGTAACTGGCAGGAAGTGGACAAGAGAACAAGAAGAGAATTGTTAAAATTTCATCCCTATCTTTTCATCAGACAATATGCACTCGGCATGTTTATCGCCAGCAAGCTCTCCCATCAATCAATAAGGGACTACATATCAATGAACATGGAATCAAATCTCACACATGCCACATAAGAACTTAGTAACTCAAGCGAAAAAAGTGTACAATTACGCAATTTAGTGAGGTCATCAAGGATCGTAAAGATCCTATAAATTTAACAAAAGATTGTGTTCAACTTTGTTTTGAACAATCGCATGCATATTAACATGGATAAAAGGGAATGAAGCACATCTCTCTTTCCAATTGGAGAAGATGGGTCCATGCTCAAATTGCTCGCATTCCCAATTTCTGACTCAAGCACAAAATAATCTCCAGTTCAAAGAAAGCACCGCCATTTAGACAAACAAGCACGTCCAACAGAAGTAATTCCACGGACACCCGTCAGCAATTACGGCTCGAACACACCTACGGCACAACATTTCTTAAATCTTCATCTCACCTTCTTACACTACTATCTATCTCGATCGCTATGAGAGATCTCCAATATTTTCTTGCTACCCGAGCTAGAAACCATCCGGCCCGAGGTCAAAGACGATCTAATCAGCAAGAAACAGTAGCGACATCAACGGAAACTAGCTTAAAAAAGCAAAATAGATATCAAATTGAAGAACAGAAGCGGCGGCGTAACGTTTAGTAGTGAAAATCGTTCACAGAAGCTCCCCGAAGACCTCACCAGTCGATCGATCGATCGAAGATGAATTAGGGCGAAAACGAAGGTTTGAGCTCAATTCAGAACCAAAAATGCTCTCCAGGTCGACTGACAAATCAGACTTTCTTTCGTTCGGCTAAGGGACGAAGGTTTAATTAAGCCCAAGAATTTTTGGGCCAACGAAAACTGGGCCCAATTATCCATTTTCTTCGGCTGAATATTATTTCATTGTCCTCCTATTTGGAGGGAAATGAATGATTCAAAAAATATTTTTCAAAAAAGATTACTTATAATGTTTGTAATTATTTGTATCGCTTATAAAAATGAATGATAAGAAATTTTTTCATTGTTCACCAAATTGTTTAGGGAAAATATTACAAATGGTCCCTATACTTTTACTTAATGTGCAATCTCATCCCTGAACTTTCGATTGGTTCAATTTGGTCCTTAAACTATCGATAAATGTCCGATCTAGTCCCAGACTATTTGAAAATTGACCAATTTCGTCCTTTTGTCAATTAAAGTTAACGGAATTAGGCAATTTGGTCTTTTTTATTTTTATTTTTATTTTTTTCTTCTTCTTCTCTCTTCTCTCCGCCAGCCATGGCAGAGCCGGCGGAGGGAAGTTGGCGTTAGGTGAGGGCCGTCCTCGCCGGACGCAGGCGAGGGCGGCCCTTGCCTATGTTGGGCGAGGATGGCCCTCGCCCGCGTCCGGCAAGGACGACCCTCGCTAGATTTGGCAAGGGCACCCTCGCCCATCGCCGGCAGGGGCAACCCTTGCCAGATTTGGCGAGGCTCGTCCTCGCCCAACGCAGGCGAGAGCCACCCTTGCCGAGTCGGGTGAGGGGCTACCTCGCCCGCGTCCGGAAAGGACGGCCCTCACCTAATGACAGCAAGGGCCGCCCTAGCTAGCCTAGGTGAGGGCGATCCTCACCGACGTCGGCTTCCATCTGCCGGAGTCGGCGAAGGGAAGAAAAAAAAAAAAAAGAAGGGAAAAACAGTAACGGAAGGACTAAATCGAACATTTATCGATAGTTCATGGATTAAATTGAGCCAATCGAAAGTTTAGGGACGAGATTACACATTAAGTAAAAATATAAGGACTATTTGTGACATTTTCCCAATTTTTTAGACATAAATTATTATTAATAATGAAAACATCGTTCATTGATTAATAATTTTAAGTGACGCAAGGTATTATTTTTTAGAAAATATTTATCAAATAATTTATTTTTTGTGTAACAAATAGAGCATAATTATTATAGAATTCTTCACCAGAATTTGACTGGCTACATTTGGTCACCAAAAAATAATATTTAACATAATATGATTTAATGAAAATTTTATATTATCATTAAGCCTGCCGTCAGTGTAAAAGAAAAACGGAGAGAGCTTCGGCTAAACTTCTTAATTGACAAGTCTCTCTACCGAGCAGTGTTTCTTAAGAACCTAGCATTTGGTTGCATTGAACTTTAATTTTGTCAGGTTGATATTTCATTGAACTATGTACCAACATAGTCTAGGATAAACACAACACTAATATACCCTAATATTATTGCTGTAAAAGTGCCTTTGATGTCAGTTTTAGTATGTTTCAAAGATTGCCCCATCAAAACAAAAGGTTACGTAGTAAGAGAGACAATACTGTAAACACATAAATTTTTGTGGCTCGAAACTTAGGCTTGTCGGGTTACTCCATTGAACTCAACTTCCACCATTTATGGTTTGCGGGCAAACTAAAGAAGACATAGGGAAACCGATCTCTCCATATCTAGAGGGTGTTTATCCTTAGAGAGTGAATCATGATACTACTCTAGATATATCAACTCTTTGGTAGTTGTTATTAGTTAGAGATGAGCGGTCTTGCCTTCGACAAGATTAGATCTATTTGTGCAAACACAAGACAACATTATGCAGGATGCTTTATCCTTGTCATATTGCTGAAGAATTGCATCCGGTTGCTTTGCCCAAACTGATGCTTTATCCTTGTCATTGGATCTGAGATAAAATAAAAGAGAAACTTTTCTTACTTGAGAAAGTCTACACCGATGATCATGATACTATTCTAGGTTTGTGTCAAGGATGGCCGAACAGCGCTTAGCCGGGGCGAATTTTCTGCTCTCTCACTCTCGGTTTCCCTCTCGGCCAGATCCTCTCTATCTCCCCGTTTTGCTCTCCGTCCATTTCTCCCTCTGCCCGAGCCCCCAGAATCCCCCCTCTACGCCCAGCAGGCGCACATCGCCTCTGCCACCGCCAGCTCACCGTGCCGACCTGCCCCCGACGCAAAAGGCGCGCTCCTCACTCCCCATCCCGCCTTTGCTGCCGTCCTTCGTCCTTTTTATTTTTTGCAAAACGCGTGAGAGCGTGAGCAAGTGGGGGTGCGTGAGGGAGAAGATGAAGGAAGAGGCTGGGCTTGGGGAAAAGAAAAGGAAACGTGGGCCGAGCTGGCCTAGGCATAAAGAAAGGTAGAAAAGAAAGGGAAATAAGGCTGGGTCGGCCTAACCCCGGCCCGATCTCACTTTTCTTTTCTTCTTCTTTCTTTTTTTTAAATAATAGTTTTTTTTAATCAATTAGTTAATTTTTTATTTTTTTTCCACTTTTTAAATTTTTTTCTTAGAAATTATATACATCGTAATGTAAATGCTCATAATGTGTATATACTATGCAATTCTAGTGAAAACTATTTTCTTTTAGGGGTTAAAAATTAATTCTTAATTTTCTATACAATTAAATCTTTTATGAACAGGAAAAATTTAGGAGTCAACATTACGATTTGTACTATTTTATCTTAATTGATGAGGATTGTCGCAGAGGTACAAATTTCAATTACTAGATTTTTAAGTAGATGAATGCTAAGTTGCTTGGTGCATTGGTGTATTTTTCTTCAAGTGGCAGATTGTTGGCAAGTGATGCCAAATTTTTTTTGGTTTTTTTTTTTTTTTTTGTCTTTTATATTAGTCTTGCTTTTAGGTTAAAAGCTACACTTTACATTAGCGATAGTCAAACCCTAGCCATCAAGGGGCCGAAAAAAGAAAATAGAGAGAAAAGAAAAAAGAGAAAAGAGAAAAAAAATGAGTTTTTTCTTTGAGGACTCTATTAGTGTTCTGATCTTACGAAAGGTCATCCCTGTATTTGAACTTTATTCAAAGTCTAGTAGATTTGCAGAGTGTCTCTGCACGAAAACATAGCCAAAGTTTGGATGAACTTCGATAATAAATTTTCTGTTGTATTCTTTTGATTGTGTTATTTTATTATTATATTTAGTCTTGGTGGACAGTTTGTTTGGGTTACTTTTTTTCTGAAATCAACGCGTGATTTCCTAACATTGCGCTGGTAATTTGGGCGGCGAAGACCAGCCAAGAGGGAGGACTGACCCATGAATCGCGGGGTGACGCAACGACCACGCTGCTGATGGAAGGCGAGGATTTATCTAAACAGGTGGGGAAGCGATGAGCTCATCGAGCGATGGCTAAGTCCAAAGATTCGAGAGGAGACGATTGTTCAAGCCGTGCAGGGTCAAAACGACTATTGTGAAGGGGGGTTTCAAAACGAATTGACTTTGATGGCAGCAATGAATGGTTAGTACGCGAGATTAACGGAGGAACATGCGAGAAAATGATAAACATTCCCCGCAATCCTCGGGCTGTTCACCTAATAATTCACTTTCAATATGCAGCGAGATGAACTGTCTCAACAGGTCCTACTCTTGCTATTTCCTCCTATTGCCAAGACTGCCCTCTGCTCTGCTTTCTTTTCTTTTTTGTTTCGCACGCTCTCGCTCTCTGGTCCCAGGTGAAACTCTTGGTCGATTGTTGACTAGATGGCCCATATGTTGACTTAGTTTCATGTCCCCAGTAAGGCTAAAGCGATGAGGTTAGTTAGCTGAGGTTTAATGGTACGCACAAAAATGGATCAACTTGGAAGGAGAAAATCAATCGAGTTATGTTGAGTGGCCTTGAATATTTCTTCAGAGATTGGAGGGACTCGAAAGTGCTTGTCATCTTCGTCGGTCCAAGATTGTTTTGATGCCGGGCCCAAGGTATCGAAATAACATGCCTCTAATCACGAATGTGAGGAACGAATGCAAAAATCGTGTGGGCTAGGTGTTTAGGGATTGAATTATAGCGTTATTGGCAAATTTGGTCCCTATTTTTTTTAAGAGACGCACAATCTAACCACAAAAATTTAGATGTCAACGATCATGCTCACATTCTAGTAGTTATCAGTAAGGAAATAAGTGTTGAAAAAGATTTGCACAATCATTTACTATTTAATATGAAGGTACATTTAATGAGAATACTTGAGTGGTTACAAGCAATTAATTATAATAAAAGGTAAGTCTTTAAGATGAAGAGATCAAATTAAATATTTCATAGTAAGTAGTAAGTATATGCTTGGGTAGCGCTTAGGTGGAGCATTTTTTCAAATGAGAGATGATTTTTGCAAAATATTTTGTTATTATGCATTTATATAGATAAAATGTTATTTTACAATATTGGATTGGGATTTTAAATATGTGAAACTATAGAAAAGGTACACATTCATTATTGTCCTCCACCTTATTTTTTTATAAAGCCATCGACTTAGTTTGATTTAGTTTGATGTCCAAACCACATCAACTACACCATGTTCAAGTTCCAATAGTTGTCAATTAGGAAGTTAGTGTTGTAAAAGATTTGCACAATTATTTGCTTTTTAATATAAAGGCACATTTTATGAGAATATTTGTTGAAAGTAATTAATTATGATTAAAGGTAAATCTTTAAGGCAAAGAGATCAAATTATATATTTCATAGTGTGAAATCATAAATGATTTGAATTTTCGAGAGTCAGATTTATTTAATCCAAAAGTTCAAAAGCACAAAGGGAAAAGCACCAAGAAGAAACTTAGAAGAAATAGGGCGTGTGAAAAGGTACGTCTCCATTACTGTCCTCCATCTCATTAATTGTAAAGCTATGGACTTTATTGACTATATGCAACTGCTGCGAAGTTACCCGTGCGTGTTGTTTATGGCAAACGGGAATACATTTAAATATGTGAGAGGTAATGTTTTTTCAACAAGGATCTTACGAATGAGTTTCCTAAAGGGATTGGTAGAATTAGACATCCACAAATAATATTTAAATAGTCCCCAATAAGTCTCGAAAGTCTTCGTCATGATTGACGTTAAAGTCCCCAACTTGTAAGAACCGCAAAACATCTTCGGCTTTGTGCAAAATTGCCTATCCCCTGTAGAATGTGATAGATGGAAAGCTATTTAAACAGTGCCTATTAAAGAGACCCTGCTAGGCCCTGCTAAGTGTGAAGTGAGCCCCCATGGGGAACTCAGAGGCAGGAACGAGCACTGATGATACGTTGGGAGGAGAGTACCAGGTGTTCTTGAGTTTTAGAGGGCTTGATACTCGTCGTGGATTCACTAACAGCCTCTATCATGCCTTGGTAGATGCCGGGATTTGTGTTTTCATCGATGACGAAGAGCTTCGAGCAGGTGAAAGAATTAGTGGCAAACTTCTGCAAGCGATTGACTTGTGCAAGCTCTACATACCCATCTTCTCCAAAAATTATGCTTCAAGTCCCTGGTGCCTCCGCGAACTTGCAAAGATGGTGGAGAACACCTCTAAATCTAAAGAAGATAGGAAGAAGGTCATATTGCCCATCTTCTATGATGTGA
Organism: Eucalyptus sp. ANBG9806169; assembly: GCA_014182395.1. Classification (NCBI taxonomy): domain Eukaryota; kingdom Viridiplantae; phylum Streptophyta; class Magnoliopsida; order Myrtales; family Myrtaceae; genus Eucalyptus; species Eucalyptus sp. ANBG9806169. Next base: position 18,661,575 of record CM024579.1, on the reverse strand, counting down.
AACCCGATGATGTAAAGCTGAAAACCACGTTGTATAGAAATGCCATATCGAATTTGAAGCAGAAGATTGAGGATCAGAAGAAGAAATTTAGATCCAAGGATGTAGAGACGTGGCGGCAAGCTCTTAAAGAAGTTGATGGCACCAAGGGATGGGAGCTAGAGAAATATTCAGGGTAACTATCTAACCATGATTTTGAAAATTATTTTGTACAATCAGGCTGTATTTCTTATAAAAATTGATCAATTATAGTCCGACTCTAATTTCCATAATTTAAACAAAAAGTTTCAAATTCTTCTTTTATGGTTTTAAATCATGAGATTTCCAATTTTTTCTTACCTAACATCGTTGTTATTATTTTGCTTTTCACCTAATCTCTATCGTATAAAAATTTGGCTTTGTTTCATCTTTTTTATGCTAATTTGATCCATGTATGTCTTAAGATTTTTATTGCATGCTAGAGAAGTTGATTAAGGGTGTGTTTGGGAGTAGCATTTGGAAGGGATTTTAGACACCCAAAATCCCCTGGGCCAAATATTGGGTGTTTAGCAAAAAATTTGCAAATCCCTTTGAAGAAAAGTGGGCATTTAGGGCGTGTATGACAAAATTTCTATTCCAGAAATTGATTTTTCAATTTCTATTTCCCGGACAAGTTTCTAAGCAAATAAACCCGTTTGATAACGATTCAAAATTTCTATTTTTGGAATAGAAATCCGTTTGATAACAGAATAAAATTTATATTTCTAGGAATAGAAATTGATTAAATAACAACATAAGAAATCCTCAAATATAAAATAATAGTCGAAATAATACTAATACATTACAATTCATGGAATTTCCTATTACATGTGCTTACGTTTCCTATTATGTAATATTTTCTTTCGAAAAATAAACAACGTGGCAAAAAAAAAAACAATTGAAATTCAATTGTAGTGAATATGACATTATGTTTTTGCCGAAATTGATTTCACATTAATCAAATAAGTCTAATGATAGCCATGATTATAATAGACTAATGTCCTAAAAAAAATCCTAACTTCAAGTCTAATTCCAATTTCTTTCCAAATTTTGTTAAAAAAATCCTCACCATGTTCAAAAATCGTCACCGGTTTTTTTTTCAAAATTATCAACACTAGGATTATTTAAAAATTTATTATCAAAATCTATATTTTCATCAACACTTTTACAAGAACAACATATTCCTTATTAGATATTTTTTTACCCACGTCTTGATAAGTAAGGACACTATATAAAAGAAAATTTGGATGAAACCCAAATGATTTGACCCCTTTTTAACGCCTTAATATGAAGTTTATGATTAAAAAAATAGTTAGCCAGATAGAGCCATTGTCTGGCGTACTACGGAAGAGTAGGTGAAGAAAGACTCATTAGATATGAATATGGCAAGTTGAGTATTACCACGCGTGAAATCTTTTCTGTGCAACAAATGAAGCCTTGTTCATTCAATTCCCACCATCTAGCCCAATGGTTAAGATTTTCAATCAATATTGATTGAAATGATTATATTAAAAAATTATTAAAATATTTTGGACTAAATTAACTAAATTGAAAAGTTTAGAAAAAAAAATTTCTATTTCTATTACGTAAACGAGAAGTTAAAAATTTCAGCTTCGATTTCTTCGATTTCTCTATTTCCTGAATACAAAACTATTTCAAATAGAGAAATCAAATTGAGTTACCAAACAGATTTCTATTCCAAACTTGTTCCGGGGAACAGAAAAACAGAAAAATAAAAAAACAGAAATTTAATCATGCGCGCCCTTAGAAGGCTGAAAGCCAAGGCAAGTAGGAGGCTGCCTTGGGCTTTCAGCTTTCTAGGCATGCCAGCTGATATTGTGCAACTTTTTTTTTCCCGAAACTGTCCTCGCCAACTTTTTATTTTTGCATTTTTACCCTTGTTTTGTGACTCTGTTCATCTTCCCCATTCCTCGTGTTTGCTTGGTTGTACCTAGCGATGAGGGGTCGACGACGACTCGAGAGATGTCGGTGCGGTCGCGATGACACAAGCAATCGTTGCCGGAGGGTCAAGTGACCTCTGTGGGTCGCCGTGCCATGCGACCATGGTGAGGGCTCGCCGATCTAGGTCATGCAACCCCTTGCAAGTCGCGATGGCCTAGATCTAGGTTGCCTTGGGTCACGGCGAGGACCCAAATCTGAGCCGTTGAGACTTAGATCTGGGTTTGGGCCACCGTAACCCAACAACTTGGCTACACTTGGAGAGGTCAAGGGAGCAGAGGGAGTCCTCGCGGGTAGTGGCGATGACAACGAGGGAGGCGTTGATGACACGGGGGCAAAGGGAGAGGTCGAGGTTGGCGGCCTTAGGGTAGCAGGCGAGGGTGGTGGGGAGGTGCTTAACGTGGAGGGGGCTAAGGGACTTGTGGTGGCGAGATTGACGGTGTGGAAGGAGTGGCAGACGAGAGGGTGACTTGCAGTTGAGCACGTCCTGGTTGAGGAAGATGAGGATGGACACAATCTCCTCGAACAAGAGGTCGAAGAGGGGCGAGCCCTCTGGCATCGGACTATTGGGCTTCTACTTCTTCATGGTCCTCAAGAAGAGAGATTGAGAGATGGTGGAGAAGAAGATGGAGGAGAAGATGTTTTGATGATGAATTTGACAATGCGATCTCAGCAGCGTGCGATCAGGCGACCCTCGTTGAGGTCACGCAACCTCAGGTAGCCTTCCAAGACCCTCGTCGGGGGTCGCTCGACCCCAGGTGGCTCTTATCGATGGTCTCCAACAATAGCCTGAGGTCTTCAACCTAAGACGTCGGCCACTGGCATTAGATTTCAATCGCTGGTGGCTGCCTACCCTTTGCCAACCAACTATTTTTTTTTTCTTTTTTTAATCACAAAACTCATTTATAAATGTAAAATTTTCCAAACACTATTTTACTCAAAGGTACTTCACAGTGGACTTTTAGATTATAGTTTACCAAACGCAATTTGCATTTTACAAAACTCTTTTAACCTAAAGTCCTTTGCATTTTCCCAAAGGCTTTTTCCAAAAGTCCAACCAAATGCACCTTAAGGAACTGTTGCATTTGCAAAGTTCTTTTCCACGTCAAATAGAAGCGAGTAATTTGCTATTACAATAATTCATCAACATTTATATTATGATTTTTCCACTTTTATTTCGCTAGAAATTTCGATTCTTCTAATTGATATGAAGATCAAACATATCTCTTCCTCTATTCCTTCGACTTAAACTTGTGATAGATGTTCAACTTTGTAATTCATCATGTTCTGAAGCTTTGGAGGTAATGTTGAATCTTTATATATCCTAAACTCGGTCGCGTTCCCATTCGGATGCTTATTAGATGGTTGGTGAACATGCAAATTTGTTGCCTTTTCTCAATTGAAACTATTCAACTTTGTGGCAGCCATGGGGATCTTATCAAGTCAGTTGTTAAGGAGGTGGTGATCAGGCTCATGACAAGACAAAGACAAGTGACCAAAGATTTAGTTGGAATGGAGGATCGAATAGCAGCCATAAACAATTTATTAGACATCCACTCTGGTGGTGTGCGGCTCATTGGAATCTACGGTATGGGCGGTATAGGTAAAACAACACTCGCCAAAATTATCTTCAACCAACTATGTCCTCGCTTTGGAGAAAACTGCAGCTTTCTTGAAGATGTGAAGGAAATGGCGAAAGCCAAGGGCTCGTTGGTCAAGTTGCAAAGAAAATTATTGTCTGATATCTCCACCTCTAGAGTAGCTCCTAACATTGATAACATGGATCAGGGGATCACTATGATTGGACAAACAATTTGCAACAAGAAGATGCTAATTGTGTTGGATGATGTCGAGGACAAGCAAATCCAAAAACTAATTGAAGTGAAATCTTTGTATTCCGGTACAAGGATACTTATTACCACTAGGGACAAAAACGTTCTAAAAATCAGGGGATTTAAGTGTAAAATCTTGCATTATGAAATGGAGGGGTTGAGCAAAATAGATGCACTCCAGCTTTTTAGTAGGCATGCCTTTCATGACAGCTCTCCTCCTACTAATTATTACACTCTTTCCAAAGGCATTGTCTCAACTACGGGTGGACTACCTTTAGCTCTTGAAGCTATAGGTTCATTGCTATTTGGTCAAAAAGAGGAAACAATATGGGAAGAGACACTTGAGAAGCTAAGGGAAACACCTCATAGGGATGTGTTAGAAAAGCTCAGGATTAGCTATAATGCCTTGGAGCCGGATCAACAACACATATTTCTCGATATTGCATGCTTTTTCATCGGTTGGAAGAAGACTAATATGATCTACCAATGGAAAAGTTGTGGGTTTAAGGCAGAGTATGCTATTCATGTCCTTATTAACAGGTGCATGATAAAGGTTTTAGAAAATGATCAATTTTGGATGCATAATCAGTTTAGAGATCTTGGAAGGGCAATTGCTATACAAGAGCGTACCAGGTTGTGGGATGGAGACGAAATAATTTGCGCATTAAGGTCAATAGAGGTAAAGTATGACCAAATTTGAATAGAAAATTGCTTACCATGTTCGTAATTGAGGGTTTAATCATGTTTATGAATTGGGAGCTACTTTATTGATTAATTTTTTCTTCCTTTCAATGAATTAAATTGTGGGATTATTGACAAATTCATGCTCCTGCTCCTCAATGTCATTGGCAGATTAAGGAAAGCGTTCAAGCACTCTGTTTGCAAACGTCCTTCAGCAATCCTACAACTATCACGGCGGAGCAACTTAGACGATTCCCACAGCTCAAGTTTCTTTGGTTAAGTAACGTAGTTTGGGAAGGTGGCATCATGGGCTATCTTGCTAAGTTGAAAGAGATCATTAGGGTTGATACAGGTTATTCGCCATCCAATTTGGCTCTGGAAAACGTGGTTCTGGTGAATATTCATTCCTCTAACCTCGACGAAAATGAGATCGGTTACCTAATCAAGGTTTGTGAGTTTCCCTATTGGTCTAATTTTCTCAGTTAGTGAGAGGATTGAATGACATATGACCCAAGTTGAAAGCCTAAATCCATATCTATTTCTTGTATAGACATTTAATTGTCTATCTTGATGTTTCATTGGCTTTTGTAGGGGGCAACGAAATTGAAGATTCTCAATCTTCAATATAATTACTCCATACGTGGGACACCAACCTTTGGCAAATACTTAGTTTTAGAGAAGTTGACTATTGGTCATTGTCCATCTTTGAAGAAAATTGACCGTTCTATTGGGAATTTGAGGTGGCTGACTGATTTGAGTATTGAGTCATGTTTGAAACTTGAAAAATTACCCGAACAAATTGGAGAGCTACAGAATCTTCGACACCTCTCTCTTAGTAAATGTGATAACTTGAGCGAGCTCCCCGACTCAATTTCAAAATTAGAGTCATTGATGAAGCTGGATATATCATGCAAGCGAATTACAAGATTACCAAATTCCATTGGTAGACTACGGAGCCTGTCATCTTCCGATGTATCATATACACCAATTGCGGAAATGCCTAGTACAACGAGCAAAATGCTTCACCTCCAAACACTGAACTTGGAGCATGGTCATAGTATAAAAGAGTGGCCGGAGTTTCCTAGAAGTTTGACCACTCTACGGCTGATATCTAAATCGTTGCTGACTGTCCCTAACTTCTCAAACCTTACTAATCTAGTTGAATTGTTCCTATCTGATGACAGTGCCAATTGGTTGCACAATTCAAATGTACTTCCAATTGGTGACTTGAGGTGGATTAAGAGGTTATCTAAATTAAACAAGCTGCACTTTTGCTTATTTAATATCCGTGCACCAACTACAGAGTTGGGTTCCCTTTCTCTGATGAAAGATCTTACTCTATTTGGACTGGATTTCCGAACCCTCAAACAACTACCATCAAACTTGATAGTTTTAAAGCTTTACCATGCTCAAGCGAAACATGTACATTTCGGCGGGCCTCCTCCACTGGAAAAATTGAGAGAAAACAAGGTGTACAAGCAACTTGATGTTCCATTTCTTGATATCTCATATGCCCCGAGCATGCGTTTTCTGCCGAAGGACTTGAGGTACAATGAAGTACGACCTCCAGAGTTGATTGAATCTTGGAGGAGAAAGTTCCCTTTCCTAAGCTCCCTAAAGATGCTTCGAGAATTCCATATGGGGAGGTGCCGGAAGGTAGAAGTTATCGATTTTGTTTCCCCATTGGAATCATTGGAAGTATTTACTGTGGAAGGCTGTGGTTCATTACGAAGGATAAAAGGTTTGTCAAACTTGAAGAATTTGAAGAGGTTACATATTGACTCCTGCTGGAGGCTGCTGAGTATGGAGGGCATTCACGAATTAGAGTTTTTGCAGCTGTTGAGAGTTCATGGGAATATATACTTTAAAGGGATTTTTGATTCATCGAGCTCAAAAATACCAAATCAATGCCAGATCGACATAACATCTGATTATATTTTCAGCCGCAGATGTGGTACTTATCATAGCAATTGGGAGTCTTTTAGAGAGAAGATTCGGAATGATAAAGAGGAAATTCGGCTATGAAACTAGCGACTCTGAAACATGAAGAGGGCATCCTTGGTGCGCCTTCTTTCTATTCATAGATCATGGTTGTTTTGCTTTATTTGCTTTCCATTTCTGCTTTATTCTAGTAAACAGAGATAACAAACTGATTCTAAAATGTGCACCAGCAATTAGGGTTCTTCTTTCACGTTTTCCTTTTCTTCCAGCTGCTCAAGCAAATCGCCATCACCCAATCCTCGTCGCTGCTTGCTCGCTCCTTACAAGCTTCAGTCCATCATTCGCTGTCTCTCTTCTTTCCCTAGTTCAGTTGTGAGCTTCAATTTCCATGTCCACAAGCTTCAAGTCTTTCTTCTTCAGTGCCACTCGGCTGGAGGAATTTGGTGCTACATGAGGCTCGAATGGCTGCATTCATTAACTTCATCAGTGGCGGGAGGCATGAGCCTGAACTCAAGCTCCGGATTACCAGCTAATCGCTGAAGAATAGGTACAAGCGGTGTGGCAGTTGGTGTTTGGTTGAATGTGCTCGTGTGTGAGCTCTAGCTTCATAGGGTAATAGCTTCATAGTTTATTTACATTGCTATGCTTCTGTGGACTGCGCAATGGAGTGGAATCATGTGCCAGCGTGTCGTCCATCTTTTAGGTGGGGCATTACAAGAATTATGGGTATTTTGGTGTGTTGACTTACATCGGGTCACCAACTGGTCCCCTCGAGTCACTTCTAGATCGCCGATCGGACTTCCATGGAATCCTCATCATGGGACTCTCATTCCAAGGCATCTCAGTATTAAACAGTTGAGGCATCCCAATCACACAACGGGAGAATCTCACTCCGAGGCATCTCGGTATCGCAAAGCTGAGGCATCCATGATCACACAGAGCATCTCACTCCCCAGGGCATCATCGGTATCACAAAGCCGATGGAAATCTCTTACACTTAGTTCATTTCACACAATTCACACATCCACACCTTGGGATTAATCACACCACATCTGCAAACTCATCATTCCATATCTCTTGATCATGCCAAAAACCAATCCTCATTCAATTGCACATGTAACTTCTTAGTGCAAATCTATTAAGCAAATAGAGCACATGCATGGGTACTAAACTTGCCTCATCCAAGCAACAACACATCACATTAAAAGAGATGCACCAAAGATCAGTTTATAAAGTGCCCGCATGATCATTGAAAGGTCACCAAAAAGATTCAATAAATTTCCCATTAGTATTCACAAAATTGGACCAAGGCAGAAAATAGGCAGAATTGCCCGATTAGAAATAACAAAGTCAAAACTGTCATGACCAATTTTTTCCGGGTGTGAACCACCTAGAGTTTGACTAATGGATTGCTAAGCCTAAACTTAGCTTGGGCTCTCCCAAGCCCATACCAATTCACGACTTAAGTTCAAGTTCTTAACATGCAAATGATTTTCAATCAGGAGTCACCACTAATCTATTTTTGGTAGGTCGATTAGACACCTAAGTAAAGTAACGGGAGATTTACTTTACTCCTACGAACCAGAGACTTATGAGTTCGGGGACTTGATTACGCTAGATTTCTCTATCGCCCTTTCGATACCTTTATCTTTTATTTTGAAAAAATGTTTTGCAGGCAGCTTAAATTAATTTTAATTTATCTCCCTAACATGTGAGGTGATCATACGGGTTGGTAATCCATCAATTTAACACCCAAGAAAGCAATTAAAAAGATGCAGAACTTACTTCATAGCTATGAAAGCATCTGCAGTGTTAAATTAGAATTCACATCAACAACCATAAATATGATTTCTAATTAACACGCAATTTCTTTTTTGTTTTCACTTAATTAATGGAAATCATGTAATATACAATGCAATATTAATTAAATGATCTAATTCTAATGACATGAAATTTCTAATTAAATGGACCTAGCAACAATCACTAAATGGCATGCATTTCATGAATCTAATCCTAATGACATGCACATGACATTTTTTTTTCTTTCTTTTTCCTTAAAAAGAATGCAATTTATCCTAGCAAATGGAACTAATTTGTCATAAGTCATTTTTTGTATTTTTCATCAAATTCGGAATTAGGAAAAATGCGAAAATTATCTAGCTAGATTAAGATCCTATTCAATTTGTATTAGGAATTAGGTTGAGCCAAATCCTAATTTAAACTAAAATATTATCTTAACCCAAATAATCCTAAAATGCAATCTATCTAAGAAAATACCTAAACTTATAATAAATTAAGAAAAATATTATCTAGAATTAAACTAAATACAATTTTACCCTAATATGCAATGATGTACAAAATATGCCCTAACTCCTCATGACATATGCTTGATATATATTTTTTTTGTTCGTTTTTTTATAAAATTCGAAATTAAAATTGCCGAATAATTAAACGTGCAATTCAAATTAATGAAATGAAAATCTAACATCCTAAATTGATTGAATTTTTGTATTTTGTATTTTTTATTTTTAAAGGAATAAATTTCCTATTCTAAATATGCAAGATAACCCTAAGATAAGGAACATTCTAACACAAACCTAATCTATCTCAATTTTTTTTTATTTTTTTTTACGAAAACAAAATTGATTCAAACGACATGGTCGCAGATTAGAGCAAGGTAAGATTGATATCCAAATTGACGAACCATATCTCGCACATGAAATTGGGTTGGCCAATTTTAAATAAATCGCGAATCGAATCTCGGGCATGAGATCAGATTGACGATTTTGCAAAAGATTGCGAGTCGGATTTCGGGCGCGAAAATCGGACTATCAATCCCTAATTTGAAGGACTATTTCATGTCAAACATCTCATCCTTATACTAAGGAATAATTATACTAAAGAAAATAAAAAATAAAGTAAAATAACAAAAAAAAAAAAAAAAAGATAAATAAAAGAAAAAACTACCTAAATCGATTCTTTCCTTTTTTGTTTTTCTTTTTTTTCTTCCCAGCAAGCTTGTGCTCGTGGTGGCTGGTCCAGTGATGGGAGTCATTGGCGAGGAGCTCCGGCAAGGCAAGGCAAGTGCGCGGCGAGGAGTAGGGGTGAGCGTGGTTCCCGGTTCCAAAGAGAAGGTTCCCGTTCCCGTTCCTATAGGAACCGGAACCGGGAACCAGGACCAGAACCGAAACTTCCTAAAAAAACCCTAATTTTATTCGACCATTCCTTTCTCCACTCTCTCTGACTCTAACCCTAGTATCCGAGTCCCACCTCTCTCCTTGGCTTTCTCTACTCACCCCCAAAACGCCGCTTGCTTCCCTCCGCTCGACGACACTGCTGCCACCAACTCGTCGCCGCTCACCCCCTTCCGCTTGGCGATGCCCTCGAAGTCCACGAAGATCCGTTGCCGCCGCCCCCTCCGCTCGGCGATGCCTCGACGATGACTCAATGCCGCTCGGCCCCCTCCTTTCGGTGACGCCCTCGACGACGACTCATCGCACCTTGCCCCCGCCCCCACTCAGCAACGCCTCGACAACAACTTGACGCCGTCGACCCCCTCCGCTCGGTGACACCCTCGACGACGACTCGTCGCTGCTTGCCCCCTTTGCTCGGTGACGTCCTCGACGACGACTCATCGCCGCCGCCCCCCCCCCCCTCGCTCGCCGACGCCCTCAACGACGACTCGTCACTGCTCGCCCCCCTCCACTCAGCGATGGCTTTGAACTGTTTGGTACTTCCTGCATTTTTTATGTCATTTTCTTCACGGCATAAGCTGTGTGCAATCATGCTGATTAAGACACTCGGTGCACCAAGATGATGCTCAGGTTTAGGGAAGTCAAAAATCCAAAGGATGGAATCTCTCTGTATTGGTTCAATCAGCTGCCTCAATGCCGCTCGCCCAGTCGCTCCGACGCTGCATCCTAAAAGATTGCTACCTCCAAACCGAGAACAGCCTTGATCTAATAGAACATTGAAGTATGCACTCTCATGCTTAATTTGCATAGACATTTGTCTGAAGTGTAATTAGATGGTGCTTTTTGAAACGTTCTAAACTCAACCCTGACTACTAGAAACAGAGTTTAGCAATCTTGTGATGAATGGTGCGCTCACTTTCTACTTGAGCAAGATCTTCCAGCCTTAATATCACTTCAGGGTAGTAAGGGTATCTCTTGTTCCGAATGGACATGATTCTGGACTTGTTGTTATGGAGGCCAATGACTCTGAGGTTTTTATTTGGTTGAGAGCCAAATACTTGTTTAACATTCCTTTTGCTAGTTGAAAGTGAACTTGGACTCTTTATTTGCGGGGGAAGGCATGTTGTCACATCATTTCTGCATTTAGTAATTCTCATGTACTTGTATTGCACCCTTGTTTTCCTTTCATAATTTGGTTATCCATGCTTATGGACATAAACTGCATAATGGTGTCTCTTTTGTCCTTAATAATGGAATAAATTGTTCATTCTTCTCCGTGATAAGGGGAAGATTCAAATTTTATCTTGTTTGCATTTTGACTGGTAAAATCAGGTTAGATATCCAGAAGCATGATCTTTTAATGTTTGCTCGTATATACTGCATTGCATGATTATATGGAGAGTTTGATATATGAAAAAAGTATGTTTATGTCATCTTTTTCTTACTTTGTGACCTAGGAGGGCCTTCCTTTCTAGCTCTCTCATGTTAATGGATGGATTCTGATGTTCAAATTTATGTAAACAATTGAGCTGGAAAAGCAGAGCTATTGCAATCTCAAAGTTGTGAACAACACAGAAGACCAGGTTGTATGGAATTAACGTTTGTGGAGAAGGAGGGGACTACGAAACTTCAACTCTGGATTATCTCCACTTTGTCGTAAGTTTATTCTTGAACCCATTCAGTGAGCAATTCGGTTCTGTCCTATGCCTCCATTGCCATCCCAGAAGCTAGACGAGAGCCGCACGTTGTCCGAGCCCCCTGGCCCCGACGATCACTCTCCACCCTCGTAGGACCGGGAAGACCACAGGCTTTTCCCCGAATCACCCACCTACTGAAGGGATCACGGCTCTGATACCACTTGTCACGGGCCGAGAGTTTCCTTGGCCTCGGAACGACCCGTGAGGCGCCTGATGAGCGGAATTCACCAGGCCAGCCTTCCTTCTATATCTAACCGAATTGCTCACTGAATGGGGATACGTTCCTGGATTAGTGGGTGAATCTTAAGAAGAGGTCTGCGATCACGTTTCCACCAAGGAGACCTCCGTTGGCATGCTGAGATCAGGAGGAGCTTAGTAGGCGGAAGAAGGTGCTGCCATAGGAGTGCAGGTTGGCGGGCCACACTTGTCGGGAAGCACAAGTGACTGGAGTTTCGTGAACAGCTTTGATCGGGGAAGCAAGCAACGGAGGGGTGAGTCTCGCTTCGTTGGGCGAAGCGACGGAACAGCCCGCAACGAGGGCGTTGCGGAAATGAGTGGGGGAGAATGTCACGGTCCGTGAATCTTCCCGTACTCGTGACCTTGTGGGTGGAGCTCGGGGTTATCGAGTGAAGAGTGTGAGGCAGAAGGGTAGAACACAACTGGTCCGTGGGAGTGGCGTCAGGACGGTTGGTGCTAGGAGTTCTAGGATAGAAGGATTATATCACTTAGGAGCTCAAGACGGGGTAGGCCTCCCGTGCACAAACCGGTCGGGAGCCGATGCCGCTCTCCCGACGAGGCCATGGCGGCCGAAACCGCTTGTCGTACCTAAATGGATCTGCCGTCTTACTCGATGGACTAGACGCCCGAGTGAAGCTGGGCGTGGCTAGATCTCGTACGAAGGAGTATTCACCGTACTGATCGTTGGGATAAATATAGAAGGAAGGCTGGCCTGGTGAATTCCGCTCATCAGGCGCCTCACGGGTCGTTCCGAGGCCAAGGAAACTCTCGGCCCGTGACACTAGGCTATATGGTTGTGTTTACGTAATTTTCTTCGGGAAATGAGTTACTATGTTTTTGGTTTTACATTCTACTTAAACCTATGTGCGGTTGGTCAAACAAAGGCAGTATGATTTTAATGTTTTAACATCATTAGAACCTGTTGGAACCTGAAAATGTTGTTTTATAACATCAAACACAGCTTTTCCTTAAGATCTTACCCAATAGCGGGACCGAGCAATTGTTGCATAGTTTATTCTGAAAATGAAACCAAAAAAAAAAAAAAAAAAAAAGAACTTGTAGGAACCTGGAACCGACTCCGGAACCTGTGACAGGGTAGGTTCCAAGTTCTTGGTTCTAACGGGTAGGTTTCAGGTTCCAAAAAATGAGGAACCTGTACCCAAGGGTAGGTTCCAGGTTCTAGACGGAACTTGTAAGGAACCGGGAATCGCTCACCCCTAGCGAGGAGCTCTAACGAGGGCACAGCAGGCGCGAGGTCCAGCGGGGTAGTAGGCCGGTGGTGTGGGCTTCCAGTGGCGTCAGGTAGCCTAACGACAGGGGGGCTTGGCGACTGTGGCAGCGTCGATTTGCGGCTGAGGAGTGGCGTTGAGCGCAGAGGGGTGACGTGGGTACTCGATCAGAGGATTGATCGCGGCAAAGCAGGCGTCGGGTGCTGGTGCAGATTAGGCGATGGGACTTGGGGTAGTGGAGATGCGTGCAGGTTGCGAGTGAGGCGAGCGGGCGGCGCGATGGGGGGCGGCTTCTGGTGTCGGATTGCAGCAGTGGCGACGCGCGGTGACTCAGGGTCGTGTTCCGGCACAGCAGATCTGGGCAAAGGTGGCGTCGTGGCTTCGGGGGCACGGAGCAACGGTGGTGGACGCGGGAGGCGGCATGGCGACTGGTTTAGGCTGCTGGCATCGCGGGCTGCTCGCAGAAGTGCAACGAAGCAGAGGCGGGGACGCTCGGTGCTAAGGACGGCAGGCGGAGACGCGTCGTCGCTGGATGCGTGCTTAGGTGATGGTGCAGCAAGTGGGGGGCCGGCATTCAGATCTAGACTTGCTGTCGTTAGGGGGGAACAACGAGCTTGGCGGTGAGATCGGCGTTCAGGCGGATAGGCTCGGCGGGCAAGCGGCGATGTCGTGGCGACTGGTGCAGCAGATACCTCGAGCAGCAGTGGTGCGGCACGGCGGCTGGTACAGCAGAAGCTTCGAGGGGCTGCGAGACGAAAGGGAGCAACGGAGAAGATGAACAGCAGCTTTTATTTTTTATTTTTTTTTTACTCTCCCCCTCTCTCCTCACGTCCGGTCACTTCCCCTTCTCTTTTAAGTCTCTTTTCTTTTGCCACTTTCTGCTTCTGCAAACTTTGACTTTTCCTCCTTTTTATTCTCTCTTCTTCGAACCCTAGAAAAGTCCCCACCCCCCAAAGAAGAAAACTTTTATTTTCTCTTTGACCTTTTTGTTGTTTGTTTTTTTTTTTCGACGAAGAGAAGCCCCCAATTGTGAAGCCGAGTATTCAACGTGATGTGGCCTCCTTTTATTGTACGCGCAGAACACATTATATAGGAGAGGGAATTAAATTTTGGTGAAATATTTCACTTCCAATTTTGCTTGTGCATAATCCCATAAATATATCCTTGCACCCCGCGCAATATTCCCTTTTGTATTTTTCAAATATTCCATCCAAAAATTTCTTTTCTACCCAAGAATATACCCATTGGTGTATATTACCTGAATATATGAAAAATCCTATCGGAATATGCTCGCCGTCGGTCCAATGCTAAATGCAAATTAAAAATAAATGAGTCTAAAACTATATGTTATGCAATTAACTATTTTTTTTTAGTGATAAAATTAACCCCTAATTTTTTAATGCAATAAATGACTAAACGGATCGCCAAAATTTAGGTGTCAACAAAAACCATAGTAAATCACTTCGAAGAATTATGAAATTTTAGTTTGTAGTAGAGAGGACATTAATTAGTGTTCTTCAGGAACACTAGACCTATTTCTCATTGTACAAAGAGCAATAACTCACAGACCCAACCTATAAACCTATCAAATTTTCCAGAGCCCTTACACACTGAGGAAAAGGCATTTCAATACTCAAAACTCAATTAATTGCTACCAAATTTTAGTATGTTATATGCGAGGATATACTCTATTACTTTCATGAAAAGAGCATGACCTGAATCTATCCCAAAAGTTATCAGATAAATCAAAGAGCACGCCCCAGTGGCCACCCTTCCATATTGGAAGGGGGAGGTTGGGGGTTCAAATCCCCACATTCTCAGGGGGGATTGGGGGTGGGGAAGGTTTCATTTCAGGAGTGGGTTTCGACTCCCACGCCCTGCAAGGACGCAGGGCAAAAGTCTGAGAGTGAGTGTTAGACTAAGATTAGTGTAGGACTGACCAAAAAAAAAAAAAAAATCAAAGAGCACACTAATGTCCCCCAGTTTCACATCTCAGCAGACCATCACCGTAGAGAGAAAGCATATTTTCACTGCCCATACTAATCCAGAAAATTTCACGAAAAATATATGTTGTAGTTCAAGGTCTCTAGAGTAACTTTTATGAAGACAATCTTGCCTAATTCTCAACATATTAAACAACACAAAATCGAGAAGCCAGAGAACCCGGTAAACCCCGGTTTCAGAAAAATGATACATAACCATGACAAACTTGCAAATTCAGCACCTACTACGTACATAATGTTGGAAGAAGAAGCTAAAGAGAATAAATAATTTTTTCTGAGGCGTTCAAGCGTAAGCACTATCCTTAAGGATAATTCCGCCCCTCGGAGTGTGAAACTCGGTGCGATATGCTTCTAACGGCTATCCTCCCAAGATACAACATACCTTATTCTATATTCCACACTGGATATTAGAAGGAACAGTAACAATGTTGTGTATAACCTAGCAAGGAAAAGGAAAGGAAAGATTTTTAAAAGAAAGAATATTCTTTGTTTCATTAAGTGTATATTTTTTAGATTGTCTTATGAGATGTTTTTTTTTTTAATTTATTTTTTTATATTTAGACAAAATAGCGCCGTTAAAAGAGCCGTTGTAAAATAATGAAGGATTTATTTGAGAAATAAATGAAACGTTATAAAACGATTGAAAAGCCGTTATATGATTGTTAAGAAATCATATAAAATAATGATTGTCTTTAATGCGGTCATAACTTTTATAGAAGCTATTATTGTAAATATTTCAAAATATTATCGAAAGATCCAACAATCCCCCACATATTTCAAAAAATTTTGAAAATAAAAAATTAATAATGATGCTAGGTTATTGGAGTGTAATGCATCGGAACTGGTGCTTGTTAGGCTATGAACCGGCCTTAGACAAAATGAAATATAATTCACGAAATTATTGGTGAAGTTTGAAACTCTATGAACCAAAAATTTCTTTTGTGAATTATAATTTTCATCAATCACATTATACTCCCACAGACTTTGTTGTTCAACGTGGTTTTGCGCTAATAGACCATGCGTGTTTTTGGTTTATTCATAAGTGCTTTAGAGATTTTCGCCAAAAATTCTCATAGGAGTGGCCCCACTCCACACTTATATAAGTGATTCCATCAAGTGTATTCTGCAGCTTAATACACTATCAATAATGACTATGGAATTTCATTAAGAGCTTAGCTTAACTTCTTTTTCCTTGCAGTTTTGCACTATTCTTATCTTAGGAGGGACAATAATTTTTTAATAGTGCATCACTAGAACAACAAGTGACTTGTTATTACCCATATGAACCTAATTCATGGGATCACCAATCACATAGGTTGTGTTATCATCACTGTTGTTTTTCCTCAATTGGCTTAAGTCCCATTCCCCTCGATGTGTCGTATATTGATTTTCTTCCCACAAGTTTAGTCAAAGGATCGGCCAAATTCACTTCTGACTTTACAAATCGATGGATATAATTCCATCTTTAAGCAGCTGCTTTATTACATCATGTCTCAATCGAATGTATCTATTTTTACCATTGAAAGTTCTATTCTTTGCAATGGCTATTGCTGCTTGGCAATCACAATGCATAGACACAGAAGGTGTCGGTTTCATTCCCAAAGGAATATTCGCTAAGAGGTTCCTTAACCACTCAGCCTCATTGCCAGCCAATTCTAGAGCCACAAACTCTGACTCCATTGTGGATTTAGCAATTATTGTTTGTTTGGCTGACTTCCAAGTTACAGCACCTCCACCAAGGGTGAACATATATCCACTAGTGGATTTTGTCTCATCTGAATCCGAAATCCAATTAGCATCACTATATCATTATAATACAGCGGGAAATCCACTATATAAAATACCATAATTCATGGTCCCTCTCAAATATTTCATTAATCTACTCAAGGCAATCAAATGATCATCATTGGGATTTTGTGTATATTTGCTCAGTCTACATACAGCATAAGCTATATTAGGTCGAGTATAATTCATCAAATGCATTAAACTCCCAATAATTTGAGCATACTTAGACTTAGCCACACAATCCCTTTTATTTTTCACTAAATGGATATTAGAATCATAAGGAGTATTCACAAGTTTGACATCAAAGTGATCATGTTTTTTAAGTAGCCTCTCCACATAATGCGCTTGAGTAAGCATTAGGCCACTATCACTCTTTATGATTCTAACACCCAAGATAATATTAGCTTCCCTCATGTCCGTCCTTCATATCTAATTTAGAAGTCAAAAAACATTTTGTTTCATTCACAACATCAATACACGTACCAAAAATAAGCATGTCATCAACAGTTTTTGTGTATACACATTTATCTACTCCAATAGAGAAAAATCCATTATTAACTAGAATATCATCAAATTTCTCATGCCATTGTTTTGGCGCTTTGCTTTAAGCCGTATAAGGATTTAACAACTTTACAAACTTTGTTTTCTTGGCCAAGAAAAATACAGCCCTTAGGTTGCACCATGTAAATTTCCCCTTCCAAATCACCATTTAAAAAGGCTATTTTAACATCCATTTGGTGAACAACAAGTTTGTAAATAGAAACCAAAGAAATTAAAACATGAATTGATGAAATTCTTGTAACTGGAGCAAAAGTGTCAAAATAATCAACATTTTGTTTTTGATTAAAACCTTTTGCAACTAATCTTGCTTTTATATTTATCAATAGAACCATCAAGATTATATTTTCTTTTAAAAATCTATTTACAAACAACGAGTTTTGCACCAGGTGGTAAATCAACTAATTTCCAAGTTTTATTTTGTAAGATAGAATCAATCTCGATTTTTATAGCTTCTTTCCAAAAATTGCTTTCTGAGGAAGATATTGCTTCAGAATAAGTCAAAGGATTATTATCAATAAGATAAGTATAAAAATCATTCCCAAAAGAAGTTTCTTTCCTTATTCTTTTTCTCCTTCTCAATTCATCATTTGAATTTTTGAAAATGTTTTTATGAAGAGCTGCAGGTGAAATAGTATCAACACTTAATGGAAAAATATACTAAAAAAATTCTGCATTTTTTTGTCTCAACTATAGTATTATTATCAAGCACATCACTTTTTAATACAAGAAATCTATATGCAGCACTATGTTCAGCATAACCAATAAACATGCAATCAGATGATGTAGAGCCTATTTTCCTTTTCTTAGAATTAGGAAGCATAACCTTAGCAAGACGCCCCCACACTTTCAAATATTTTAAATTAGGACGATAATCTTTCCATAATTCATAGGGTGTTTTACCTGTTTTCTTATGAGGTATTCTATTTTGGATGTGACATGCAGATAAAATAGCTTCACCCCATAAATTATTTGGAGCATTAGAACTAACAAGCATAGAATTCATCATCTCTTTCAAAGTCCTATTTTTCCTTTCAGCTATGCCATTAGATTCAGGGGAATAAGGAGGCGCAGTTTCATGAATTATTCATTCCTTTTCACTAAATTCGTTAAGCAATACATATTATCCACCTCTATCCGATCTAATTGTTTTTATCCTTTTATTCAATTGGTTTTCTACCTCAGCTTTATACAAAAGAAACATACCAAAAGCTTCATCTTTATGCCTAAGCAAATAAACTTTAGTAAATCTAGAATAATCATCAATGAAGGTCATGTAATATTTTTTACCTCCTCTAGTCATAGTTTGTTTTAAATCTCCTAGATCGCATGAATTAAACTCAACAAATCAGATTCTCTATTTATAGAAATACAAGGCTTTTTTGTTAATTTTGTTTCGGCACATATTATACATTTATTAAAACATGGGTTTTTAATTCCATAAATTAAACCTTGTTTTTGCATTTTCTTAATATAAGAAATACTAACATGACCTAATCTAACCGCCGGCTATGGTGGCTCCGCTGGGTAGGCTTTAGACCTTGCCAGGAGAGGTTGAGAGTTCGAAGCCCCTGCAACACAAGTTGCAGGGAGGCTGACGGATCATTAGGCGATTTAAGCATGGCGTCGAGGTGGTGGTTCCCTGCTAGCATTATCGGGGGGTTTACGGCGCACTATCGGTGCAAGTTGGTTCCTTCTGAACCAAAAAAAAAAAAAAACATGACCTTATCTACCATGCCATAAATCAATAGATTCAACTAAGTATGCGAAAGTAGTAGCAATTTCATTGATAACATTGGAAATGTTAAGAACAAAAAGTCCTTGATTACAATAACTCTTTCCCACAAAGTCGTTATTTTTTATAATCTTATCATATTCGAATGAAACCTTCACCATAACCTTTCCTAAACGCGCTACTAAGACCAGGTATATAACCAAGACGCTTGTTCAAAACATTGTTCCACGCCACAAATCCAAAGCCCAAAACCCTGAAGTCAATGAAAGAAAATGGAATATCACCGAAGCAAAAGGAAAAGAGGCTCAAGAGGCACAACCACTCACCGAAGCAAAAATAATCTGGTGAGGACCACCACGGTGGTGGCCGGGGCACCCACTGCTACGATGGTTGCTAGGCTTCGACGGACATGGGCTTCTATGAAGATGGTGGTGGCTAGTTCATGGTCGTGGTTGGGCAGCTGGGCGGCCACGGTCCTCCAACCACGACGATTCCCAGGGGGTTGTACGGAGGGGGTTGTGCGGTCGTGGGTGTGGAGTTGAAAAGGAGCGGAGCTGAAAAGGAGCCGAGGAGACAATCGGGGAGAAAAGGGGACCGACCTTCTTCCTTACATATATTATCCTTCCCATAGCTAGCAGCATAGCTAAGAGGACTGTCAGGAGTGTCAGAGGAATTTAGTAAACTAGAGAGAAGAGAAAAGGGAAGAGCTAGCAGCATAGCTAGGAGGAGTGTCAGGAGTGTCAAAGGAATTTAGTAAACTAGGGCGAAGAGAAAAGAGAAGAGGTTGGTTCGTGTTTTTAAATGCAAGCAGCGGCAGGACTTTAAGACTGTTGCAGTGGACAGGATAGGTAAATAGGGGAAGATCATGTAGGAGAAAATTTTTTTGTCTTCAGCAACGCAATGATTACAAATGCGTGTTGATTACAAAACTCTTTTTGGCTCAGCTTTTTTTAATAATTTATATTTTATTTTATTATTAGAGGACATGGCCGAAGATGGTTGTAAGGTCGTGCATGTGCGCCTCATCCCAGTTCATCCCCAGCCGTCTGATCTACTTGCAACAGCAGCCTCAGATCTACTCGCAGCAGCCTCCAGACACTCTCCACGTATAAGTAGGAGACTCTCCATAGAGAAAGGAAAAACGGAGAGTAAAATTGTCTTGTTACTGTTCTAAGTACGTGATGGGCAATGGAATGAGTCAAAATATCAAGTAGTATCATGTCCATGTCTATCTCACTTCTAGACTTCAAGCCACTTTCAATACTTACCGCGCAAATTTCTAGATTATCATTTATTTCCTCTTTATAAATCATATTAAAGGGCAAGTATTTATTGTCTTTCTAATGCCAAATAATATGCACAATTTTTATCAGAGTCCTACCTAATCTTTATGTTAGAGGACGAATTCAAACCATCATTGAAATGAGAGAAAATGAAAAATTACAAGTGCTTTCTATGGATTATTCACATGCCCTGATAAATAAAGTGAGTAAAATTGCAGCTAACGTGGCAACCATCACAAAGTTGTGTAAAGTATATTAGAGCTCTAAGCAGCTCCCATAGCTGCAACTAAGCACTTCAATGATGCGTCTTGGCCGATTCTTATCTCCTATAGTGGGACAGGATAGTGGGACGGATGTAATGGTATCCAACAAATTTTAAATTGTTATATGAATATTTCCAAGAAATTTTATAGAAAGATTACAAAAAAACTAACCCTCTTTAGGTATTTGAAATTGCAATTTCCATCATATTTAATCTTAGACTACTATACTTACACTTTTTTAAAAAGCTATTGCTTTTTAAAAATTAAGGCAAGTTGAGAGAGCAAAGGCGAGTAAGCAAAGGGGAGTGGTAGCAGAACAAGTTAAGCAAGCTGAAGAAAATAATCTCAAAATCAGATTCTATTCATTTAAAACTTTGGAAGGAAAATGAAAAGGCTGCTCCAACCTAACATCCACCTTACAAAGTATGTTTGCAAAGTAAGCCTTCTGACAAACAATAAACAAGCTAGAGGAACACTAACCAGTATATTTCTATCATGGGTTGTAGCTACCGTCCAAGAGAACCCGCAAGCTACCATCAATCACCGGGAGATTTTATCATGGTAAAAATATAAGCCAGACTCTTGTTCAGAACATTGTTCCACGCCACAAATCCAAAACGCAAAACCCACACAATCAGTCAAGAGGCACAACCACTCACCGAAGCAAAAATAATCTGGTGAGGACCACCACGGTGGTGGCCGGGGCTCCCACTGCTACGATGGTTGCTAGGCTTCGACGGAGATGGGCTTCCACGGAGATGGTGGTGGCTAGTTCACGGTCGTGGTTGGGCAGCTGGGCGGCCATGGTCCACCAACCACGACAGTTGCCAGGGGGTTGTACGGAGGGGGTTGTGCGGTCGTGGGTGTGGAGTTGAAAAGGAGCCGTGGAGACAATCGGGGAGGAAATGGGACCGGCCTTCTTCCTTACATATATTATCCTTCCCATAGCTAGCAGCATAGTTAGGAGGAGTGTCAGGAGTGTCAGAGGAATTTAGTAAACTCGAGAGAGGGAAGAGAAAAGAGAAGAGCTAGCAGCATAGCTAGGAGGAGTGTCAGAGGAATTTAGTAAACTAGAGCGAAGAGAAAAGAGAAGAGGTTGGTTCGTGTTTTTAAATGCAAGCAGCAGCAGGACTTTAAGACTGTTGCAGTGGATAGGATAGGTGGATAGGGGAAGATCATGTGCAAGAAATTTTTTTTTTGTCTTTAGCAACGCAATGATTACAAATGTGTGTTGATTACAAAACTCTTTGGCTCAGCTTTTTTTAATAATTTATATTTTATTTTATTATTAGAAGACATGGCCGAAGATGGTCGTATGGTCATGCATGTGCGCCCCATCCCAGTTCATCCCCAGCCGTCTGATCTACTCGCGGTAGCAGCCTCAGATCTATTCGCAGCAGCCTCCAGAGACTCTCCACATATGTGTAGGAGACTCTCCACAGAGAAAGTAAAAGCGGAGAGTAAAATTGTCTTGTTACTGTTCTAAGGACGTGATGGGCAATGGAATGAGTCAAAATATCAAGTAGTATCATGTCCATGTCCATCTCACTTCTAGACTTCAAGCCACTTTCAATACTTACCACGCAAATTTCTGGATTATCATTTATTTCCTCTTTATAAATCATATTAAATGGCAAGTATTTATTGTCTTTCTAATGCCAAATAATATGCACATTTTTTATCAGAGTCCTACCTAATCTTTATGTTAGAGGACGAATTCAAACCATCATTGAAATGAGAAAAAATGAAAAATTACAAGTGCTTTCTATGGATTATTCACATGCCCTGATAAATAAAGTGAGTAAAATTGCAGCTCACGTGGCAACCATCACAAAGTTGTCTACAATATATTAGAGCTCTAAGCAGCTCCCATAGCTACAACTAAGAACTTCAATGATGCGTCTTGGCAGATTCTTATCTCCTAGTTTTCCATCCTCAATTAGTAGGAAGATTTTGCTGAGCTTCTAAGGCTACAGATGGGGCAAGCCATACCAATTAAACAAAACACCAAACAATAGATTGGATGTTAAGGGTGCGCAAAGAGAACCGTATAGACCAATCGGTTTTTGATGATTATTGACTCAAGAATTGGAGTCTGTGAATATCGTTCTTGTAATTCCAAGTGAGGATCCACACACTCGGACCATTTGGATTAAATTGATTTATTTTTTTTTTCCTTTTTTACAAATCTGAAAACCAACTCACCTTTAACGCCTCCCTCTCAATCGGTTCAACAATATGACAATCATAAGAGAGATGAATAGAGAAAATATCGTTCTGATGCCTCGAGGTACGATTCGATTTTGAGGGCAATATCTTATGAAGGAGAGGCTTGGGTGCTTTCATTTTATTTTGGTTTCGCTCGTCAGAGAGAGGAAACCGAAGGAAGAGAGCAAGCATGGGGAACGTGAATAATATGATGATAAGGTAATGATGATGGTGGTGAAATAGCCTGCGCACGTCTTTTGCATGTGATGGACGCAGGCTCCTTGGGAGCAGACCACATCGGAACCGGAACCGGAACCAGAATCGGAATAGACTGCTCGTCCTGGTGAGTCCAAAAACTAGCGATTTTAATTTTTCAATTTGTGAACCACCCTACTCTGGAAGCTAAGACACATTTTTGCTTATTTTCAAACATTAAGACTTAGTTAACAGAGGTAACACCTGTCATTGCAAATCTAGATCATATCACTTGATTATGATGTTTTAAAAGTGACTTATTATTTCAAATTTATAAGACACAGCCAGTTTCCCTATTAGCAATAAGCCTGTTTTTCAATCCACTAGTGCAAAACCGTACATCAGAATTTAAATTCTATGTTTCTTCAGAGCTTGAGGTGGGTTTGGCAAACCACGCATGCTTCATATGCATATTTCCTCACCATCCTCTGTTATCTCCCAACTCCTAAATCCCATTCAATACGAGTTGAAACCAAATTAGAATATTTAGGGGGCTCGACGTAATCTATGAGACAATCTCTTCTCTCTATTGTATAAAATGATCCCTCTAGGAGAAGTGTAAAGAATTCGGACGCTTCCCCCCCACTGTCTTCTATTTAATAATTTTAAATAAAATTCTAATTAACGAATGACTTAAAATGCATTTATTGAACGTCCGCGTGAAAAGAATTTGGACGTTACTGAGTGCTGTTTTTCTCCAGCCGTGCACAACACACATATTGTAGGAGCACATGATTTAATCTAAATTATTCAGCTGTAATTGGCATTCGATATTAAGCGTCTTGTTTTTTTCTCGTTAAAGACCGATTGTTTATTATAGCGTCAAAATTACCCACACACACACACATATATATATATATATAGAGAGAGATAAAATTTATACGTTAAGAGTTCACACGTGTTTGATCTGATAATTTATGAGAGATCCTCACAAACCTTATGTTATTTTTAATTTGCGGTGCGCCCTAAAAACAAGTAAATCTTGAAAGTGCTTAACAAAGACCCAGGTAACAGCACATTCCTATGTTTTATTATGAAAAACATGCCTGTTTTGTAAACTAAGTTAAATTGGAAATGTTGGGAATTCCAAAAATAATAAAAACAAAAAAATAAAAATGAATGCCTGCACTGGCTTCTAATCAAAAATATCATTTGGTAGGCGGCCCTAACCCACTCATACCATCATTTCTTTCCTACAATATTATGAATCCAACGTGATGCCCCAACTATATATATATATCATAACGTAAAATTATTGTCACGCTAAAATTCTCGTGGATAGGTGACATTGAGAAATGCAGGATTATCATCGAAATATATTTTGAAAAATATTTTGGGAATAGCAAAATGAAGACTTATATTGTTCATTGATAAATTTTGATAAATGAAAGACGCTTTTAATCTATAGAAAGATGTGCTTTGACACTATAACTATAACTATGTTATATATATATATATGTTTGTGTACATTTTATCTTGCCCATGAATTTTAGTTTTTTCGCGTCCAATTTAAGATCATGTCGTTTTCGAGCGAAATAAATACACAACGGTCGAAATCATGAAGTCAAGACCAAAAATTGGGGTGGGCGTCTTTCAAAATCAAATACTCCTCTAATACCTGTCCTCCACCTTCTTTCTTCTTCTTCTTTTTTTTTTTTTTCTTTTGAAATCTATTATAGAAAAGATAATATATGAAAGATAGAGACAGGAAAAAAAAAAGCCAACGTCTGAAAAATATGTAGGAACCACCTTTAGAGAACTTCAAAATTTAGAATGTGGGGGTTAATAGAAAGACAATCAAAACATGAAAGTCATCCATTTGTGTAAAATTGAAAAAAAAAGAAAAAGAAAAAGAACCTATCTTTTACATAAAAACAACTCGTTTTAACTACAAAGTCGTGTACAAATAAATTTAGAGAAAAGTAAAAGTAATATGCATTACCTAAGAATATTTAAGGATAAGTTCACGAGCAGCATCCAAAAACTTGTGACAAAGATGCTTACTTAGATGCAATTGAATCTAAATTTTAAATTTATTTATTTCTTCTAGTTGGCATTTTTTTATTGTTTTCTTTTTTAATCTTATTTAATTCAGCTTAAAAAACTAAAAAAAAAAACGCTAATACTTTATTTTAAAAAATAAAACTGAAAAGAGAGAGAGAAGAGAGAAGCACACCACTGTTGCCGCCAATACCACCCATCGTCGGAGGAGCCGGTGGAGGTCGCCGGCCTAGGGCGAGGGTGGCCAACCCTCACCAGCTCCTGGCAAGGGCAGGCGACCCTTGCCGACTCGGGCGAGGGCATCCATATCTAGGCGACGCCGGCGGTCAACTAGAGCTGGCAACCCTCGCCAACCCTGGGCGAGTGTCGGCATCACCCAGATTTGGGCACCCGAGTGCGAGCCCGAGCCTAGCGAGGGTCACTGCCCTTGCTTGGGCCGGCGAGGCCTCGCCCGGACCGGCGAGGGCCAACAAGCCTTGTTAGGGTTGGCCCCTCCGGCGACGGCAAAAGGGCAGCCTACCTCCCCATCTCTTCTCTCTCTCTCTTTTTTAGTTTTTTTTTTTAATAAAAAAAATTTTAGCTTCTTCAATTTTTTAATCTCATTTGAATAAGATATTAAAAAGAAAACAATAAAAAAAAAGCCAATGAGAGAAAAATTAATTTAAAATTGCCACATCATTAAATAAATTAATAAATTGAAATTTTAGGACTTTTAGGAATGTTATGGGCTTTTCTCATATTTATAATAGAAAATTTCGGGAGTTTAAAGCAATACAGGAAATGAAGAATAAATGTAAAATATGCCTTGCCTAAGAATGGATTTTTAAGAGAAAAGGAATAGACAGTTACTGATGCAAAGATTTTTTTTTTTAAAACCCAGCTGTGATGGTGACTTCTTGGTGCTTGTTATTCCTATTCACTATCAGGCTATTTTCCAAGAATCCATTCACATGAACTTGGGTGTTTTAGCTATTTCGGTTAATTTTGGCATTTCACGTTTTCACTTGGCATAAAATTTCAATTCATTGCAAATAAATAACCTAAAACACTAATCAGAATACAAAGAAATGATTTTGTATTTCAATTCTTAGGAAAAAAAATTTATTTCCTTGACTATTGATGTTTCATGGAGTTGTGCTTTATTGTTTGTATTTATTTATAATCTTGTATCATAAAAGCACGATGGCAAAATAGTGCTTGATCAGGTTTTAAGAAGCTACAAATCACTTTTTAATATGTTTATTGAAATTTGATTAATATAAATATTGATTTATTAAAAAATATTTAATAATTTATTAGTTTATTAAACATTTGTCATTTAAGTTGGCTTTTTATTATTAATTTATGTAATTATATTATTAAAATCACAGTATGACCATCTCTAAATATTAATTATCAATTCTGACTATTAATCTGTTTTGATCCAATTTATATACAATATAAATTTAGTGATGAATACTTGATCCAACCCATATCAACTCCATACTTCACATAGTCAACATTACTAAAACACATAAAATTTAAACAAAAGGAACTTTAACGTGCATATAGCATGTAAACGATATTTTTAATAGTTTTATAAGGTTTTAAATAACATTTTCAACTGGTTTATGAAACCTTTTCTTTGTTGTAAATTTTTGAGTTCCGAAATAAAGAATAAATAGCAACAAGTAAAATCATTAGGGGTGAGCATATTGAACAAACCAAATCGAGAATTGTCGAGGGGCGTTGTCTATACTTGGTTAATCTATTTTCGGTTTGGTTCCCAATTCCAAGAGGAAACCGGACTGGACCGGACCAACATTTTTTTATAAAAAAAATATATATATTTTCTATGTTCTTAAAAAATGTAATAAACTCTAAATTAGTAACAACTCTAGTTTTTTTTTTTTTTTTTTCAATTTTTTTGAATTTGTTTTGCTAAGTGGCTGATTCCATTGGCCTAGACCGGTTAGTTTGGCCGATTCTCGATCCCAAAAATGGGAATCAGTCCTCTCGATCGGGTTCTTGGTTACTAGGTGTGATTGAATCGGGAATCAATCACCCCTAAAAATCATATACTCAAAACTTGAAAGATTATGATTCTTTTATTATTTTTCAATTTGAAAAAAGAAAATACCATAATAAGAGATAAAAGTAAAAAAGAAGTTGCCCGAAAACTCCATTTCATCAAGGTTAAAATGAGAGGAAGCCATTCTCGTCGTCTCTTTTCTCGTCGGGACTAATCGCACTCACTCTCCCATCCCACCATTCACTTTTTTCCCCAAATATACAAAACTCCAGCCCACACGCCTACTCTTTTAGATCGTCTCCTACTTGACATGCACATTGATCTCTACTTCGTCAATTATAAAATATCCTTTGCAGTTGGGGATCGTGAATGCACAGTCACTCTCCCAACCCACCATTCTTTTTTTTTAAGATTTACTGATTAAAATAATTGTTTATAACAAACAATAAGATATAATAGGATAAGAATATATCTCATATTATTGCTATGATTCACCCAACATTGGATAAAATATAGCAAAATTTATGAATTTCAAATCTTATCCTATTCATAATTGGATCTTAGTGTTGAGGATGATGAACAACAAGATTCACTCTCCCATCATTATTACGAATGAATTCACAAGAAAGAACATTTCGACTTTCTTTTTTGTTTTTTCGGCCTACACCATTTAGTTCTTGTGCCTTTTATTATTGATCATTTAGATGATTAGTTTTGACATGTACCGCACATTTATCTTTATAATCTATCTTTGTAATATGCCAATTAAAGCTAACCACCAACCTTGATGTTATTCTTGAATTATTTGACTATTTGTGTTTTTTTGGTAAGGATTATTTGACTATTTGTTAAGACTAGACAATATTAGAAATTTTTTAAATAGGGTTAATACCATGATAAATTCCAAATTGGTAAACTAATCCCAAATTGATATACTTGCGACAAATTTACCATCAATTAGTTTACATTAAATTTTATAGCCAAATTGTTGAGGATAACATGTCACAATTGATTAACGTACTAATTTGGGGCTTTACCCTCTATTGGTCATTACATGTGTACTAATTTGTGGTTTTTTATGATATTAATTCAATTTAATGGAAATCAACAAATCGTAAATTTATTACATATATATATATCAATTTGGTATGTTTTAGTGATCAAAAAATTAGTTTGAGGTAATTTGTTATGAGTGTATTAGTTTAAAATTTTTGAAGGTTAAAAAATTAGTTTGAGATAAATTTATCATAAATATTTCAATTGTGATTTTTCATGATATTAATTATTTTAAATATTACTTTACACTGAATAAAAGTTTATTTCAATGGGCTTAGAAAATACTAGTTTACTAGCCAGTCAATTACTTTAAGCGAATATACGTCAAGTCAAGATCCGCTTCTTCTTTAAATGAGCTTTACCAAATGTCAAAGCATGCTGGTTAATGAATAAATTTGCTATGAATCTAAAGGATGCGGTTTATATATTTTTAGTTCCAGCATTTATTTTTGGGCGAATATTCAGCATATATTTTCTAATGGATTGTTTTCTGCTAGAACGTGGGCTTACTGAATGTTATTGTAGATTGTGTAGGGAAAAATTGTGTCCATTTAGCAGGGGCACTTGTCACTAACTCTGTGAATTAAGTCCACCATTGTTTCTAACTTCTTGTGCTGGAAAAATAAGCATTTTATCTATCTGTGACTAGCAATCTTATCTAACTAATTATATTAAAAATAAATTTTTGGACATTTAATTTGTTCAATTTAAAAAGAGTCTTCCTTTTTCCAAACTTTCATCTCCAAATGAAAATTCAAAATTTTTGTAATTCAAAGTAAAAAAAAAAAAAAAAAAAAAAAAAAAAACTTCAGAAATATTGTTAAAGTCTCCAAATTAATTACAAATACCTTATTATATAATGAATTTTTATACCGTAAATTGAATTAGGAATAAATGTTATATGATAGCGAAAATCCAAAATAGGCCCTTCATCACTTTACTTGCAGAGATTACGGTTACTCATTCTCATCACTTTTACTTGTTGTTGTGATTGCACACATGAGTTTTTTGTGAAGCCTTGGTAAATGAAGGAGCTTATGACGTTTGAGGTTTGTCATTGCGTTCATCCATAAAATACTCAAATACTCATCGATTAGCCCCATTTGTCATTGTAATTACACTCTTCCACCGCCATTCAATAAGAATTTCACTATATTTAAAACATGACAATGTAAATATAAATATAAGTTATCTTTTGCACTTACCATACAAAACTTCAATCAACTAAGGTTTAAGACTATTACATTGGACATACATATCATGCCAACCATATATTCAAAACAATTCTCGACAAGTAATTTGGCATAGCCAAATAGGGCAATTCTTTGTTCTTCGGCATTGCCAAATGAGGTAGAAAAGTTTATTGAAAGAAAAATTGAAGGGTGAGAAGGAAGAATTACAATGGTTTGGCACTTAATTAGACAAACAAATGATCGAGGAGGGTCTTGTGGTCCCCGTGGCGTGGCTAGAGGCTGCGGGTGCTAAGACGGAGAGCAATAAATTTGGTTCGAGTTTTGAGGAAGGTGAAAAGCAAAGCCTTCTCCCCCTGCATGTCAGGTTTTGCTTGCCAAACTGAGCGATCTCTGTCTCTCCCCCATGATTATTAATTACGGGTGATGGCAATCCAAGAAAAAAGAACCAGCGATGAGAAAATGAATGCAAAAGAAGAAAAATTCAAACACTTTGTCTTTTGGCCAACACCGTTTATTGCTTTTGTCTTTTTGCCAACACAATCAACAATTAATTTTAATATGTACCGCACATTTAACTTTAAATCCATCTTACTGACCTGCTAATAATAACTAAATACCAACGTAATTCTTGAATTATTAATTTATTTATTAAGGGGAATGATCAGACATCTTCTTAACTATGGAATAAAAGTTTATTTCTCCGGATACTAACCACTCAACTACTTTAAAGATGAGCGAGAAAAAGCAGAGAGAGAGAGAGAGTGAGTGAGTGATGTTGTGAAGTGAGAAACAATCCCTCTACTCATCGGGACTCATCAAACTCACCCTCCCAAGTCGCATCCCACCATTCACCTTTCCCCCCAAGCCCACACGCCTGCTTCAAGTATCATTTTGCAGTCGGGGGGCGTGAATGCACAACAGCCGCTGCCCAGCTCTTCCCTCTCCTCCTCCCTCCTTCCGCTCGCTACCGTTTCCTTTCTGGAACGACCAAACAACGCTCCTTCTTCCCCATATCTAGTCTCCAGCTCCCCTTCCCCAGCTCCACACCTTCATCCTCTCTCGCTCTCGCCTCTCCATTCCTCTCCTCAACGCCTCGCCCTTTGCCGAGACCAACTGGAGCGCTTCCGAAGAGCTCTCCTACACAGTTAAAGGTGATTCATTTACTGGGTTTAGGATTAAAGGATAGTCATAAGGTTTTTGGATGCTACAGAGTTATAGGTGATTACTATGGTAGACATGGCCTTGTTTTCTTGGACTTTCTCGCTTGCTGACGGAAGTTGTGTTCCCTTCATCGTCTTTTATGTTTGACTACTGATCTCGAGGGTCCATGTATCTGGTAATGTTGAACTTAAAAAAATCCGGTCTTGTTTGCCTCCTGCTTTTCGGTCATATCTCCGGTGAACTCAGGCTTTCATTCTTCCTCGCAAACTGTGTTTTGCAATAATCTGGCTAAGTTCATTCGACTATGCCATGCTCATTGATTCCCCCGCCCCCTTTCTCTCTCTTCCTCTTTATTGTTTCTTTAGTTTTTTGGAGATGTCGATGTCTGTCACTTGCACTAGTACTCACGACTCTCAGTTCGGGCGATATTCGATCGTGTCTTGACCTAGATGAGTTTTCTCAAATGTTGGTCAGCGCATTTTTTATGATTGCTCTGTGGTTGTTCTGATATGGACTTGATCTCGGCGTCTTATTAGAATTAGCGTTGATATGAGGCTCTATGTACGGTTATTTATTGCATAGTTACATGTAGAAAGAGACTTTTATGAAATCCGCAATCTTCCAATTTCAAGATGTTAACGCCAGTAATGAGGAGAAGAATGCTCCGCTTCATTGGGCTTGTCTCGACCATGTTCAGGTGATTGTTTGATCGTATTGCAAAGATTGCAGCGCATCTTTATCAAATTCCTTAGCACATTGACATTGCAGGTGGTCCATAATCTGATTCTGTCCAGAGCAAATGCGAGCTTGCTAAATCGGTTAGTCATTTTTTAGACTGAAGTTGATAGCACGAGATGTTGCTCAAGGCAATGCCTCCTACGTCTTTGACATACTTCGGCACTCGTAAATCCATCCATTCGGGTAATGTGCAGAGCAGGGGGAAATCGGATCTAGTTGACATGATCAATGCCCCTGCAGCTCAAGTTGAACTAACTGGCATGAGCACGTCCTGATGGAGAGATGATTAGGATGATATGCATGTAGCTATCCTGATTTTCTGCATTTCTTTATGGGAGTAAGTGTTAGTAGGCTAATGTCATTAGAACGTTTAGTTGTACTACGTGGCGGTTCTTGTAGTCGACTGCAAGACACTGTCGAAAGTTTGGAGAAATTGAAGGAATCAATACAGAAGAGAGACCAATCAAACTCCCTTGGAGTGTTATCCATGAAGTTTATACTGTTGCACAAGACAGTTACCCTTGGTGGAGCCGCTTTCTTGTTTATGGTGATTGTGAGTTTCGCGTGAGTGATCTTCTACTTGATGATGTGGGAGACGAAGGGGCGGATGATAGAGGAGTTGTTCCGTAAATCTGCAACGAAGGAAATGGAGATGCGAACTGAGGGGCAAATAGTGAGGCTTCATCTATAATGCATGCATGAT
The DNA here is from genome assembly GCA_014182395.1 of Eucalyptus sp. ANBG9806169. Taxonomy (NCBI): domain Eukaryota; kingdom Viridiplantae; phylum Streptophyta; class Magnoliopsida; order Myrtales; family Myrtaceae; genus Eucalyptus; species Eucalyptus sp. ANBG9806169. Next base: position 18,629,837 of record CM024579.1, on the reverse strand, counting down.
GTGCGGTTAATGTTGTGTCTAGGACCTATTATTAATTGGACATCATGCATTACAAGTGAGGCCTCACTGTTTGCCTCCTTGGTCGCGTTGTTGTTCCTTTGCATCTCCATCTCCCTCACTGTGGACCTCCACTCCATGTATTTACCGAACAAGTCCTCCAGCCTCCACCCCTTTGTCTCCGGCATCATCAAGTAGAACTGCACTCACCCAAATCTCACAATCACCATGAACAAGAAGATGGTCCCGCTAAGGGTAACCGCCTGTGCAACGGCATTAACTTCATAGATATCGGTCCAACTTGGCATTCAGGTTTTCCACTAAATCAAAATCGAGGTGGAAAATAAAATGAAAAGGAGTTGCGTAGGAGCAATACAAAAACTAAACGGAAAAACAGTTTATCCTCTGAAACTTGCCATCCGTACAGCTCTACATCCTGCAATTTATGTAGTCTTACTTGTCCTTCTTTGCTTTCACATTATCAAGTCCTTTCAGTGAATTTTCGATTATGAGTAGTTCATAAACCATTTCATTTTGCCCTAAGACACCATCTGTACCGGCAAAATGTGGATGGAACTGAATTTCATTTGAAAAAGAAGCACGGCCAACCAACTCTTTCTAACTTATTTTACATTATAATCTAGTAGGTTCTCCATGAAGATCATCGCATGGCGTACACATCTTTCATAACCAAAGTACCATTCTTAATCATACTGCTACAAGTTTGAACAGATACAAGTAATAGAAATCTTAGTCCTCGCTTCATATCAAATTGCTTCAGCCAGTTCTAGTACTAGGTTGAAGCAAGAAGTTTACATAGATTCGCTGGCCCACTCATTCCTCTCTACCCTCTTCATATGATTCGTTTCTATGTGTTTCTATGTAGCCGACAAAATATCAACAAATTATAGTCCATCCAAACAAACAAAACAGTACAGGCATAGAGTATCGTGAATATATAACATGATGTTTCACATTATTCTGAAGTCTTGAAAACTATAACGGTGATAATTCATCTTCAATAGGAACTTCTAATTACATGTGGACTATCAGGCTATAGACCTGCACGACTGGTGAGTTGCCATTGTCAAATTCCTTTTCCTCCAAAATGGCCACAACTCCTGTAATCGCTCTGATATAGTGGCAGCTAATTCAACTCCTGAGTAGCCACAACCTACAAAACAGCTACTCGAATTTCAGACCCCTTCCCAAAGTTCCTTCTCTCCAAAGCTTTTAATTTGTTGTCAACCTTCTGCAATAGAAATGTACAGGTGAGAGAATAATAAATGTACCAGATCAGAATCAATTAACTTAGAGATGTAACTTATAGCATTATAGACCCCCCTAAAAGTTGCCTTACAAGTGCATTCTCGAGGGTTGAGAATGGCAATGCATACTCAACTGCACCAGGTACAACATCAAGCTTCGCTTTAGCCCCCAAAGCAAGAAACAACGTGACTGCCCATGACAAAAAGAGAGAATTGGCATATCCTTATACACATAAAAACCAAATGAGCATCTATCAATCAACTGATGATTCATCAAATCCAAGTTCAACTTTAACAAATCCCAAGGAGGCTTGAACTAATATGATGCTATCCCCCAGCATATTGAAAGAAAGCTCATTTAGCTCACAAAGGCAAGGGACAATCCTAGAGCAACACCTAAGAAAAGATGATCAACACTATCCACATAAAACTATTTCCTGATTAATCAGGAAAGTTGACAGAAAAAATCTAGCAAGTGTCTGAAGTTATGAGTACAAACCTGGTAAAGGCTATATATACCCCGGTGCCTGACAAAACTATATTCCTATATGAAAAATTAAAGACATACTAGACGATATTCAAAGAGAAAACGATACTAGTCATATTCAACAAGGAGACCACTTTCAAGTTGCACAGTCCCTCCAGAACCAAATCCCGGAGGAGCATTGATTCCCAGATGATCCATTGGATGCAAGAGTTTTACCCTATCTTGGAAAAACTGAACATCAGTGCTCGCAAGAAGATTAGCAAATCGAGGAGCTATTTCCCATTCTTCTACTTTTGCATCAAGACATAAGTCCTCAGAGAGAATCTCCCTCACCCTTCTTCAAATAAACATATCACTGGAACTATCATTATAAACAGCAAAAAACTATTGCAAACTCTATAGTGTCATATCTTCATACCTCCAAATAAAAGTTCATATAGCATTGGCTTGAAAACAAACCGCTCAGATTGGTCAACAAGGACCTACCGCATTATCAAAATGACCCAATTTAATAACATGGCTCAAGCTGAATAAGTAATTTGAACATTATACGTGGCATCATATGACAACATACTGGTTTCAACAAAATGTACAGACTTCTATAAGACAGTTTGGTATAGTCTAGAGGAGTGATCTTTGTTCAAATATGCAAGTTCTGCTTATGATTCCATTCCAGCAACAGGGATGTATCAATGAAGAACGTGTATAACTATACAAGGATCAAATGAATTACCTGAGGTTTCTTGCAGTTAGGCTAGACAAGTGATTCCAGTCTCAAAGCAGTGTATAAACCCCCAAATCCACCACCTAATATACACACCCTTGGTCTCTGCAAAGAAAGGTTTCTTCCGTAAAACTTAACAATAAGTACCTTGGGATTCATGTACAATAATTTCAAAAGAATATGAGCAAAATAAACATATTCAGCAGTGACGACAGAGAATAAAGCAAACACCTCCACCCACAAAACCATAGTGATTAGATTCAACTAAACTCTTCTCAGTTTCATCATTTCTTTTTGCTTCTAACCAATCCATGATTAACCTCACACCCAAGCCACAAGGCTCAAAGTTATAAATTATATTCAAGGCAAAGCCCAACCTTAAACACTAAGCTAGAATGAGACTTTGGGGCAGAGCCCAAGTGGCACATGGAACTGGTGGGAGGTTTTGGAGTGGACTGATCCATTCACAGAAACCCACACCCAAACTGAGGATTTGACCCTAGTGTTTCAGCCAGGCATTGCCAATGATGACAGAGAAAATTTCATCCAAGATGAGAATTTCCCCATCATCAGCAAAAGGAAATAACTGAATAAGTAATGTTGGGTCGGCATCACCATTTTTTGCGATGCATGGAGTACTCACTGACGAAAATGACTTGCCCATATTATGAGAAAAAGAACATGAATCACCATTCCGACAACCCTGCAAGTCCAATTACACAATCAATTAATGAATTGCTTGCATTTTGTATTGGAGAATAAAGTAGCAGCAGTGATGAAAGCAAGACTTAGGAGCATATGTGGAGAGTGTGGCATGACTTGGACATAATCAGCTATAGGTACACTTGGGCAATCCTAATACCAGCTTCTTAATCTCTTGCTTCAGACAAGGAGGGACCAATTTAGGCTCAAAAGCCTCTAATCTCTTAGGAGGACTATATGCAAACAATCTCAAAAGATACTGTTGTTTCACTTTCTTCCAATCTTCACTAACTATCTGAATAATACAGTAAGTCGGCAACAAGTAAGATAAAGCAATACCTGATGTAGATGTATAATAGGGCACCGAATTCTACTAAGTAGAATCCAAAAAAAAAAAAAAAAAAAAAAAACGAACCTTCGGATGTACGGGAGTCACCAATGGGGTGCCTATCGATGAGGCTTGGGAAGGTGACGGCAGGAGGCGATGGCGTTCGCGTTCAGGAGCAAACGGCACTTCGTGGAGGAAAGAGAGAAAGAGCGAGCAGAGCAACCTTCGCTAGCGGAGAGGGAGGCCAAAATGCGAGCAGGGGTTCGTTGGCGTTGAGGTTGGCCAGTAAGGGCGCTCCATAGAGGAAATAATGAGAGAGTGGAGCGGAGAGGGAGGCAAAGGGGCGTCAGCGTTGGCGTCGGGCGTGTAGGCCGAGGCCGAGGCATCGGTGTCGGAGTTGGGGGTGACGGACTTCGACGCCGACAGAGGCAACCGGTGGAGGGGCGTCGGCGCTAGAGTCGAGTTCAGGGGAGGAGGCAGCGTCGGCATTAGCGTCAGCATCTGCACAGGAGAGAGAGCGTGCAGGCTAGGAGGAGAGAGGGGAAGAAAGTAGAAGACACCAAGTGGGCCCACCCATCCACATGGCACCTCGTGAGTGGCCGGGGACCATGCTAATGTGGAGCTCCCGGACCACCCAATATTTTCTCCATGTGCAGAGGATGTTGTGCATCTTCTCGTGAAGAGTTTATTTGTATGTATATTCTAAGGTTTGGATAATGGTCACTTTAATGAGAATCCACTGTCTCTCTATTACAGAAAATTAAAAATTCGACTTTTAGAAAAAAAGAAAAAAGAAGAGAAAAATTAAAAAAAAAAAATCGATTTGTTTTACTAAAATAAAATAATGAGATTGAAATCATTTTGAAATAGTAACCAAACATTGAAAAACATTTTTGATTATATATTATCAAACAAGGAGAAAATAACCATATTCCTAGAAAATATTTTACTAGAAAGCTTTTTCCTGTATCATTAAGATTTCGCTAAATAAACACACCCTAAAACAAATCAGGCCTGAAAATCACTTGTCCAAATATAATGAGAACTAGGCCCAAACTTAATAAATCCTAGTTGAGCCCAAAACCAATACTTTTTAACTCCCATGAAAACGGAAACGAACCTAAACCCACTAAACTAATTTAAGCCCATGCTAATTAAACCTAATTAAGCCTTCTAACCGAATTGCTTTTGACCTCCCGCTGCCACCGTCTTGTCCAAATGGCCGTAAGCCGACGCCCTCGGCCTGACCACGCTCTCACTCCGACGGCTTTGGACTCTTGGCGACGGCCAGCATGGCCGAACCACAGTAACGAGCCTCCATTACCGTCGGCCACAAAGGCCGAAACACAAAACAAATTAAACAACGGTAGTGGCGGGGGCAGCGAAGCCAAATTTTTTTTCGGGGCTTTTTTTTTTTCTTTTCCATTAGTTTTGCTTTTAGATTAAAAGCTACACTTTACATTAACGATAGTCAAATGCTAGCCGTCAAGGAGCTGAAAAAGAAAATAGAGAGAAAAGAAAAAAAAAAGAAGAGAAAAAAGTGAGTTTTTTCTTTGAGAGCTCTATGCGTGCTTTGATCTTACAAAAGATCATCGTTGTATTTCAACTTTATTCAAAGTCTAGTAGATTTGCAGAGTGTCTCTGCACGAAAACATAGCCAAGGTTTGGATAAACTTCGATAATAAATTTTCTGTTGTATTCTTTTGATTATGTTATTTTATTATTATATTTAGTCTTAGTGGAGAGTTTGTTTGGGTTACTTTTTTCTGAAATCAACGCGTGATTTCCTAACATTGCGCTGGTAATTTGGGCGGCGAAGACCAGCCAAGAGGGAGGAGTAACCCATGAAACGCGGGGTGACGCAACGACCACGCCGCTGATGGAAGGCGAGGATTTATCTGGACAGGTGGGGAAGCGATGAGCTCATCGAGCGATGGCTCAGTCCAAAGATTCGAGAGGAGCCAATTGTTCAGGCCGTGCAGGGTCAAAACGACTATTGTGAAGGGGGGTTTCAAAACGAATTGACTTTGATGGCAGCAATTATTGGTCAGTACGCGAGATTAACAGAGGAACAGGCGAGAAAATGATAAACATTCCCCGCATGTTGTTCTCTCCTATCCTCGGGCTGTTCACCTAATAATTCACTTTCAATATGCAGCGAGATAAACTGCTTGAACAGATCCTGCTCTTGCTGTTTCCTCTTATTGCCGAGACTGCCCTCTGCTCTGCTTTCTTTTCTTTTCTGTTTCGCACGCTCTCGCTCTCGCTCTCTGGTCCCAGGTGAAACTCTTGGTCGATTGTTGACTAGATGGCCCATATGTTGACTTAGTTTCATGTCCCCAGTAAGGCTAAAGCGATGAGGTTAGCTGAGGTTTAATGGTACGCACAAAAATGGATCAACTTGGAAGGAGAAAATCAATCGAGTATTGTTTAGTGGCCTTGAATATTTCTTCAAAGATTGGAGGGACTCGAAAGTGCCTGTCATCTTCGTCGGTCCAAGATTGTTTTGATGCCGGGCCCAAGGTATCGAAATCAACATGTCTCTAATCACGAATGTGAGGAACAAATGCAAAAATCGTGTGGGCTAGGTGTTTAGGGATTGAATTATAGCGTTATTGGCAAATTTGGTCCCTAATTTTTTTTAAGAAACGCACAATCTAACCACAAAAATTTAGATGTCAACGATCATGCTCACATTAGTAGTTATCAGTAAGGAAATAAGTGTTGAAAAAGATTTTCACAATCATTTGCTATTTAATATAAAGGCACATTTAATGAGAATACTTGAGTGGTTATAGGCAATTAATTATGATAAAAGGTAAGTCTTTAAGATGAAGAGATCAAATTAAATATTTCATAGTAAGTAGTAAGTATATGCTTGGGTAGTGCTTAGGTGGAGCATTTTTTCAAATGAGAGGTGATTCTTTGGAAATATTTTGTTATTATGCATTTATATAGATAAAATGTTATTTTACAATATTGGATTGGGATTTTAAATATGTGAAACTATAGAAAAGGTACACATTCATTATTGTCCTCCACCTTATTTTTTTATAAAGCCATCGACTTTAGTAACTATAAATTGGAAGTTGCACCTGCTGCGAAGTTGCCTTGACATGTTCTTTTATGTAGAATGGAAATTAAGCGTTTTTGTCCGTGAAATTTTCAATTAAACTCCGTGAGCCACGCAATACAAACCTCCAAAATGGTATCTCTAACCAACAAAAGTGGCATCGGGCTTCATCGTTTATATCATATAATTAAATATTCATTTTTCCTTTTTCTAATGTAATGCACGGGTTCTCCTTTTGTAAATTTTCGAGGGAGGATGATATGGTGGAGAAGCTTTTCACATATATAATGTAATAAAAGCTCTTCCCATCACTGAATGTATTATTATTTTTGCCAAAAAGTCCGATTGAAAGTCCTCCAATTGCAATCGAGAGCCGCAAGAATATCCGAAATTGCCTAGAAGTCCCCGGCGTAGGGGTTGGCCGCGTTGACTTTGCTAAGTGCGCGTGCCGGGGGGGGCGGCGGCGTTGACTTTCTTCTTCTTCTTCCCTTTCGGCCCATTATCAGCAATGGCCATCATTAATCTCGTTCTCTCTTCTTCAGCTGAGCGAAAGCCGTCTCTAGTGGTCAGGACCATCATGGTTTCTCTTTCTTTCTTTCGTGCTCAAAACAATACCGCAATGGACTGGCATCATGGCCATTGACAAGCCATCTCTGCACTTCCTCTCACCAATTTTGAACAGTGGTCGAGCGCCTATAATTCTCATCTGATCCTATTTCATCCAAGGTGCTCAAACTCAAAATATATTTATATAGTGAAAAGGACAAAGGAAGGAACTCGAAGGACATTGGACGTGTAAAAGGTGCATCTCCATTATCGTCCTTCGCCTTATTTTTCTTTTTTGAAGTCATCAACTTGATTGACTGTAAACTAGAAACAGCACCTGCTACGAAGTTGCCTATCCGCGTTTTGAATGGCAAATGGGATCGGATTCAAATATGTGAAATGTCATATTGCGAACTCAGAGACGAGGTGAGAGGGCTGACGTTGTTAAGTGCGAAGTGAGCTCCTATGGCAAAATCTGCGACAGGAATGAGCACCAGCAACGCATTAGGAGGTGAATACCAGGTTTTCCTGAGTTTTAGAGGGCCTGATACTCGTCTTTCATTCACCAATATCCTCCACCAAGCCTTGGTAGATGCCGAGATTCGTGTTTTCATCGATGACGTAGGGCTTCAACCTGGTGAAAAAATTAGCAACCTTCTGCAAGTGATTGACAATTGCAAGCTTTACATACCCATCTTCTCCAAAGATTACGCTTCAAGTCACTGGTGCCTTGACGAGCTTGCGAAAATGGTGGAGAACACCTCTAAACATAAAGAAGATGGGAAAGAGAAGGTCATATTGCCCATCTTCTATGACGTGAAGCCCAAAGATGTGAAGCTGCAAACACCGTTATACAAGGATGTCATATTGAATTTGGAGCAAGAGATGGAGGATCAGGAGCATAAGTTCAGCTCTGAGAATATAAAGACGTGGTGGGAGTCCCTCATAGAAGTTGGTGGCATCAAGGGATGGGAGGTGGAGAAACATTCAAGGTAACAATCTAACCATGATTGTGAAAATTATTTTGTATAATCGGGCAGCCATTTTTTTTATTTAAGTAAATATTCCAGTACATTAATTCATTAGATGTTTATATTTTGATTATTCTACCCTTTTTTGCCAGAAATTCTGATTCTTCTACTTGATATAAAGATCAAACATTTCTCTTCTATATTTTTGAACTTGATCGCGTCCCCACCCGGTTGGTTAGTAGATGGTCAATATGCAAATTTGTCACGTTTCCTCAATTGAAACTGTTCAACTTTGTGGCAGCCCTCTAAAACTCATCGAGGCGATTGTTGACAAGGTTGTGGCCAAGCTCGAGACAAAACGGAGACGTGTAACCGGAGATTTCATTGGAATGGAAGATCAAATAGCAAACATAAAGAAATTTTTAGACATTGATTCTGATGATGTGCAGTTCATTGGAATCTACGGGATGGGCGGCATCGGTAAAACAACACTTGCCAAGACTATCTTCAACGAACTATGTCCTCAATTTGGCAGAAATTGCAGCTTTCTTGATGACGTGAGGGAGACGGCAAAAAGCAAGCAGATAGTCGAGCTGCAAGAAAAATTATTGTCCGATATATCTCATTCTCAGAAAATTGCTAACATTGATCAAGGGATTGATACGATTGAAGCAACAATTTACAACAAGAAGATGCTAATTGTATTGGATGATGTTGATGAGGCCAACCAGATCCTACAACTAATCGGAGAGAAATCTTTGCATCAAGGTAGTAGAATACTTGTTACTACTAGGGATAAGAACGTTATGACAAGTAGGAAATTTAAGTATGAATTTAAGGATTATGAAATGATGGGGTTGAAAGGTAAAGAAGCACTAAAACTTTTTAGTAGGCATGCCTTCAATGACGACTCTCCTCCAGCTGATTATTGCACTCTTTCAAAGCGCATTGTCTATACTACACATGGACTACCTTTAGCTCTTCAAGCAATTGGTTCATCTCTTTTTAGGAAAAAGAGAGAGATATGGGAAGAGTGGCTAGAGAGGCTAAAGAAAACACCTCATGAGGATGTCTTGGCAAAGCTAAAGATTAGCTATGATGCCTTAGATCGGAATGAAAAACAGATATTCCTTGATATTGCATGCTTTTTTGCCGGTGAGAATAAGACCAATCCAATGTACGTGTGGAAAGATTGTAATTTGTACCCAGAGGATGCCATGGATGTCCTCATTAACAGATGCATGATAAAGGAGTTAGACAATAATAGCCTTTGGATGCACGATCAATTTAGAGATCTTGGAAGGAAAATTGCCAGAGAAGAGTGTATCGGATTGTGGGATGAAGATGACATCATTCGCGAATTAAGATCAAGAAAGGTAAAGAATGGCCTAATTTGAATAGAAAATTGCTTATACCCTCATCTTAATTGAGGACTCACGTTTTTTATTTGGGAGCTACTCTTCTGTTTCGTTTTTTCTTCTCTTTTACGAAATAAAATAGTGGGATATTGACAAATTCCTGCTTCTGCTCCTCAATGTCGTTGGCAGAACAAGGAAAGCTTTGAAGCACTCAGTTTCTCAGCATCGCGGGATTGTAAAACTATCACTTCGGAGCAAATTAAGTGGTTCCCGCATTTGCGGATTCTTCGGTTGGGTGGGGTAATCTGCCAAGGTGACTTTACGGGCTGTCTTTCCGATTTGAGATGGATCGATTTGAGTTACGGTTATTTTAATTGTACCCATAACCCCTCTAATAAACGTTTGGAGGCAACCAATCTGTTGCATCTAGAAAACGCAGTTGTGGTGAATCTTAGTGGGCTTGACATCACAGAAGATGTGCTTCAGAGCCTAATTGAGGTATGCCAGTTTCCCTTTGAGTCTAATTTTCTCATTCAATGAAGGACAAAATATGATGGATTTATAATCTAATTTTCTCGTTGGTAGCTTACATCCATATTTATTTCTTTTCGGTCCTGATGTTTCATTGGCTTTTGCAGGGGGCAAGGAAATTGAAGGTTCTCACTATTATGGACAATGGGTTGATAAATGGGATACCAACCTTTCGTGAGGACTCAGTTTTAGTGGAGTTGGCTATTTCTTCATTTTGGTCTTTGATGCGAATTGACCACTCTATTGGGAAGCTAAAGTGGCTGACTCGCTTGATAATTGAAAACTGTCACAAACTGAGAAAATTGCCTGAACAGATTGGAAAGCTACAGAATCTGCAACATCTCTCTCTTAATAGTTGTTATGACCTGATCGAACTCCCCGACTCAGTTTCAAATTTAGAGAAGTTAATGAAACTGGAGGTATTTAACACGGGTATTTCAAGATTACCTAATTCCATTGATAGACTACGAAGCCTGTTATTTATCGATGCATCATACACACAAATTGAAGAGCTGCCCAGTACAATGAGCAAGCTTCGTCAACTCAAAACACTGGACTTGAGGTTCTATAAGATACAAGAGTTGCCGAAACTCCCCATAAGTTTGACCACTCTTAGATTGGCATCTAGTTCATTGCTGACTATCCCTAACCTCTCATACCTGACTAATCTAGTTGAGTTGTTCCTATTTAGTTCATTGCTGACTATCCCTAACCTCTCATACCTGACTAATCTAGTTGAGTTGTTCCTATCTGATGGCTCTGAAATTATAGGCAGGTCAGATATAATTCAAACTGGCGACTTGGGGTGGATTGGGAAGTTATCCAAACTGATCAAGCTGCACTTTTGCTTTCCAAATGTTCGTGCACCAACTACAGACTTGTGTTCCCTTTCTCAGCTGAAAGAACTTACTCTACATGGACTAGACTTGCCAACTTTCGAACAGCTTCCGTCAAACTTGATAATTTTAAAGCTCTACGAAACTCGAGGGAAACAAGAACACCTTGACGGGCTTCATCCATTGAGAAAATCGAGAGAAAACAAGGTGTGCGAGCAACATGATGTTCAATTTCCCGATGTCTCAGAATCGTCGGAGAGATCAAGCATTCAGGACTGCAGATCTTCCGAGAGGTTGGTTTGTCAGCTGGAGGAGTCGAGGTGCAATGAACAACAAGCCCCCAAGTTAATTGATCATCGGAGGGAAGCCTTCCATTTCCCAGGCTCCTTAAAGATGCTTGAAAAATTCCTTCTATCGGGGTTCCCAGAGGTACAGGATATTCGATTTGTTTCTCCATTAGAATCATTGGAAGAATTTTCCGTTAAAGAGTGCTCTTCATTAAAAAGCTTAGGCGGTTTGTCAAGCTCGAAGAACTTGAAGCGGTTAGAGATTCACCAGTGCCCGAGCCTGAAGGTTGTTGAGGGCATTGACGAACTGGAGTTTTTGCGTCAGTTGGTAATTAGGGGGTGCAGATCATTGGAAAGGATTTTTGATGCTTCGAGCTCAAAAATCCGCAGATCTTCCAAGAGTATGGTTTGTCACCCGGAGGAGCGGGGGAAAAGTGAACTACAAGCTCCCGAGTTGACTGACCATTGGAGGGAAGCGATCCTTTTCCCAAGCTCCCAAAAGATGCTTAGAAGGTTCAGTCTGTCGAGGTCCCATGAGGTGCAGGATATTCAATTTGATTCTACGTTCGAATCATTGGAAGAAATTTCCGTTCGTGAGTGCTCTTCGTTAAAAAGCTTAGAAGGTTTGTCAAACTTGAAGAAATTGAGGTGGTTAGACATTGACCAGTGCTCTTCGTTAGAAAGCTTAGGCAGTTTGTCAAACTTGAAGAACTTGAAGTGGATAAAGATCGACCAGTGCCCCAGCCTGCAGGTTATTGAGGGCATTGACGAACTAGAGTCTTCATGTTCCTTGGAAATTAGAGGGTGCATAGTGGAAAGGATTTTTGATCCATTGAGCTCAAAAATACCAGATAATTGCCAGATACTCATACGATGCGGGGAGTTACCCGACGGTAGTGAAATTTTCGACACTTGGGAGTCTTACAGAGAGAAGATTCTGAGTAGAAGAAAGCAAGCGCCGGGCTCTGAAATTGAAACAACGAACTCTGAAACAGAAACAGGGGATCCTCTACAGAAAACGGTGCGCCTTCTTTCTGTTCATAGATCATCATTGTTTCTTCTGCTTTGCTTGCTTTCTATTTCTGCTTTACTCTAGTGAAGAGAGACAATGAACTGATTCTACAACGCGCAACCAAGAAACATCTTATTAAAATTCCCCATCTTACTGGGAATCTCCATATGTTGTGTGTGTCCACTTCGGTGGCGAGGTTGGGGATTTTACATCCCTCACCATCCATAACAAAAGGGCCTTTCTTAAGAGAAATTTAGTCCAAGAGACCTCAACTCACCTTACTATTTTCTTTCTGCAGAACCAGGAAAATAAAGGGAAGAAAAGGAAGAGAGAGACAGAGTCAGCAAAACAACAAGAATGAAGAAAGAGGAGAAAACTTCAGAAAAAAAAATCTCGGGTGCGTTTGTTTCACCCCATTATTTCCTTGTGCAGAACCAGGAAAATGAACAGAAGAAGAAAGAGAGCAAGACAGTCGGCAAAAGAACAGGAAAAAAGAAAGAGGGGAAAAAGTGCCTGAAGTGGATAGAGGTAGCTAAGTCGGTCTCAAATTGCGAATCGAATCGGGATTAGAGTTCTTCCTTTCTCCCGCTGCTCAAGCAAATCGCTGTCGCTCGCTCCACAGTGACTTCACGCCCAATCCTCACTCGCTCCTTGCAAGCTTAAGTCTGTCGTTCGCTATCGTCTCTCTTTTCCCAGGTTCCGTCGTCCGCGAGCTCTGTGAGCTTCAAGTTCCATGTCCGTGAGCTTCAAGTCCTTCTCCAATGCCACTTTTCACTCTCGTGCACATTTTCTTCTTCAGTACCGCACAGCTACAGGAATTTAGTGCACTCATTAACTTCATCAGTGGCAGGAGTCATGGGCTTGAACTCAAGCTCTGGATCACTAGCTAATTGCTAAATAACAGGTAAGAATGGTGTGGCAGTTGGTGTGTTTCTTTTTTTATTTTTTTGTTTTTGGTCAGAGTGACAGTTGGTGTTTAGTTGAATGTAATCGTGTGGTTTATCTTTGCGTAGAGCATGAGCTCGAGCTTCATATGGTAATATTTGTATAAGGGTCTGCTTTCTTGCATTTGCCTGACTGTTTGAATACCTAGTCTAGTTATGTTGCTATGCTTTTGTGGACTGCTCGATTGAGTGTAATCATGTGTAGAGGATGTTGTGCATCTTCTCGTGAAGAGTTTATCTATAAGTATATTCTAAGGTTTGGATAATCGTCGCTTTAATGAGTGTCCACTGTCTGTTTATCACCTGTGAGGAGCTCTTGATGATTGAAAATGAAGCAAACAATGCTTCTCTTCTTGGTTCATCGTGCAGAATTAAAATGGGATATCCATTTTTTCTTTTTTCTAATTTTGGGCAGTTGTGGTTTCCATTGGTTTGAGGTCTGCTGCATATGGTTGGGCATTCCGCATGTCAAATTTGCTATGTGGCCGACTAGACAATTGGCTAGACAAAATACACACGGCTTTGTCATCTATTGAAGCAGGAACACCAAATCTTGTCACTTCAGGATTACTCCCACGTTCCAGTTCTCCGTTTTGCAAATATCTTCTTATTTGAATTGAAAGAAGAGAGAAAAGTGAGTAACTTGTGGCAAGGTGCTTGGTGAGGCTCTTGTGCTTCTTAATTTAGTTGTTTGGTGCTTCATTGTTTTATGCCTAATTCTCTACTGGAAATCATCAATTTCTCCCTACTTTCACACATTTAAGATGAGTCCTAAGGAATGTCTTAAAACTGTGGCGACTCGATTTTATCCTTTGGATGTGTTCATTGGAGCACAATTAGAAGACCCCACGTATTTAGCAAATACATGACTTACTATGCACCAATCAGAAATTAGAAACCAGCTAAAGAACTCAGCATGAGGTTATGACATACTTGCTAGATTTGGTTGGGTTGCTAGATTTGCTCTATATTAATCAAGGGTAGGACGGTGGACTGGAGAAACTTTCGTTATTGCTTAGCTAGGAGAGGAAAGAACTGCAATTCATTGAGGCCCTTTGTGGCTGCTTATGAGAATGCATTTTTCGATTGTTGCTCATTGCGGGTTTCACGCGTTTGAAGTGTGCTTACTTGCTCAGTTAGCAAAGCATTCTAGGATTTAAGCGGTTCTGTTAATCTCCTGATTACTACTTTACTAAGTCCGGAGGCTTTTCAGATTGGAATACTTGCAATCAATTGTGGACCTGCTGTGTCCCCGAATATAGACTTCTGGAACTGCACATTGTAGGATCCTGGGAATTGGAAAGAAAAATTATTCAAAACTGATGATTTATGAAATTCAATAAGTATGCCTTGAGGTCGAGTTTACATTCTCGAAATACACTATCACCAAGATTAAACTGTATTCAATTTATATGAGACTATAGTCTTACCAATCCTAAGGAGATCATTGTCTTGTGAAGATCGTAGCTTAATAATATTTTAGGCAACTCTGAAGTTTCTTTACCTTTTGTGATAGTACGGTGAGATTCTGGAATTTTAGTTGGCATTTTGGCAACAAATAGTTCCCTGTAGATATAGCTAGACCAGATGGTTTTCTCCAACTGTTAACTACCACCAGCTAGATTAGTTGAGAGAGCAAGGACATTAGTGCGTTGTCTTGGGATATCTTAGATAGACATCAGGGGTTCACGCAGTGATTATACCATCAAGATGGAAGCGAAGGCTGCTTGCAATGATATCATTTCAGGTCAGACCCTGCACCGGGTTTGCAACCAAACCCGCCATCCAAAAATTTGCAACTCACCATATATCTGACAGCATTCTCCACATTTATCGAATCCAACCGTTTAAGTATCGCAAGACAGCATATAGCACATTGAGAGAACCTTCGAAGGGAAGAAAGGGGTGAAGGGATGTCAATTATTTAAGAAACATCCTCAAGAAGCACAAAAATAATAATTGATCAAAGATGAGGACAATACACCGAGCATCAACTTCTCCGCAAATATCCCCAGAAAAAGATTCATCTTCATTCAGGCATAACAGTGTAGAACACTTGATACCAGAGATAATCCAAGAGTAGCAACTTCAATCTCCATCAATGTCTGGCTAGCAATATACACACTATAAAATTCCACAACATAACATAATCTGACCTTTTACATGCAAAACAGAGCCTAAGGTAAGATCATCAAGGAAGTTGCGAATCTAAGAAACTTTATTCCAAAGGATACAATCTGTCTCGTTATTGTCATAAAGGGCCAGTACTTGCATGGCTCTGAGTGCATACAGCAGATGCGGATCATGTCCAATATTTGGCACCAAAGCCACCTGCACAAGCAGCCCTAAGTGTCATTCGCACTTTGTTCTTTAGAGTCAATTTTTAGAATATAAATAAATAAAGCAACACTAATCACTCCTAAAACGTGGTCATCATTGTAATAGATGGAACTTGTTAATCTCAAGCTAATATCTTAAGCACACTGTCAAATAAGATATATTTGATTGAATGTGGAGTGGAGGTTCTGTTAGCCACATGTTTTTCATGGGTAATTGCAAAAAAGAAGCCGAGAGACAAATAAATACAAACCAGACTCATGCTGGCATTGCAGGATCCAAGAAATAACTTCATTTGAATCCACAGTGCCAAGTTTTCCAAGAAGATCTACAGTGTTCTATCCCCAAAATGCTCCATTCAATCTCAAGTTCTCCATAATCAATGACTCAAAACTATCCTTTTTCTGAGTGCAAGATCAAACCCAGAAACTCAAATTAGTAAACTCCAAAATGCTGAATAGTAGCAGATCCAGATAAACCAAGTCATTTGCAGTAACTGGCAGAAAGTGGACAAGAGAACAAGAAGAGAGTAGTAAAAATTTCATACCTACCTTTTCAACGCAGTATGTACTTGAGGTGTTCATCGCCAGCGAGCTCACCCATCTTCCAGTAAGACGCCACATATCAATGAACACGGAATCAAATCTTAAGCATGCCCCATTACAAAATTTCGTGAGGTCATCAAGGATCGTAACGATCCTATAAATTTAACAACAGATTGTGTTCAACTTTGTTTTGAACAATCACATGTATATTAATATGGAAGAAAGAGAACTAGGCACATCTCTTTTCCCCATTGGAGAAGATGAGTTCATGCTCAAATTGCTCGCATTCCCAATTTCTGACTCAAGCACAAAATAATCACCAGTACAAAGAAAGCACGCCATTTAGACAGACAAACAAGCACGTCCAACGGAAGTAATTCCACGGACACCCATCAGCAATTACGGCTCGAACGCAACTACAGCATAACATTTCTGAAATCTTCATCTCACCTTCTTACACTTCCATCTCTCTCGATCACCACAAGAGATCTCCGACATTTTCTTGCTACCCGAGCTAGAAACCATCCAGCCTCAGGTCGAAGACGATCCAGTCAGCAAGAAACAGTCGCGACATCAACGAAAACTAGCTTCAAAAAGCAAAATAGATATCAAATTGAAGAACAAAAGCGGTGGCACAACGATTAGTAGTGAAAAACGCTCACAGAAGCTCCCCGAAGACCTTAGATGAAAACGAAGATGAGTAGCGAAAACGAAGGTTTGAGCTCGATTTGGAACCAAAAATGCTCTTCAAGTCGACTGAAAGATGAGACTTTCTTTCGTCAGTAAGAGGGACGAAGGTTTCATTTAGCCCAAGAGAATTTTTAGGCCAACGAAAACTGAGCCCAATTACCCATTTTCTTCGGCTAAATGTTATTTAGTCATCTTTTTATTTCACGAGAAATAAATGATTTGAAATATCAAAAAATATTATTTATATCACTTCCAATTACTTGTATCACTTATAAAAATAAATGATAGAGTATTTTTTTCATCATTCACCAAAATGTTTAGACATAAAATTATTATTTATAATGAAAACATTGTTTATTGACTAATTATTTCAAGAGATATAATGTAATCATTTTTTGGAAAATATTTTCCAAATTATTTATTTTTTGTGAAACAAACGTAGCATGATTATTATTGAATTCTTCACTTGAATTTGATTGGCTGCATTTGGTCGCCAGAAATAATATTTAACATAATATGATTAAATGAAAATTTATATTATTGTTAAGCCTGCCGTTAGTGTATAAGAAAAATGGAGAGAGCTTCGGCTAAATTGCTTATTCGACAAGTATTTCTTAAGAGCTTAGCATTTGGTTGCGTTGAACTTTAATTTGGTCGGTCGATATTTCATTAAAATTCCTTGAAGCCATGTACCGACATAGTCTAGGATAAACACAACACTAATATAACCTGATATTATTGCTGTAAAAGTGCCTTTGATGTCGGTTTTAGTATGTTTCGAAAAAAATGCCCTATCAAAACAAAAGGTTACGTAATAAAAGAGACAATACTGTAAACACACATGTTTTAGTGGCTCGAAACTTAGGCTTGTCAGGTTTCTCCATTGATCTTAACTTCTACCATTTATGGTTTGCAGGCAAACTAAAGAAGATATAGGGAAATTGATCTCTCCATTTCTAGAGGGTGTTTATCCTTAGAGAGTGAATCATGATACTGCTCTAAATATATCGACTCTTTGGTAGCTGCTGTTATTATTTAGAGATGAGCGGTCTTGCCTCCTACAAGATCATATCTATTCATGCAAATACAAGACAGCATTATGTGGGATGCTTTATCCTTGTCTTATTGCTGAAAATAGAGTGATGTTCACTAGAATTGCATCCGGTTGCTTTACCCAAACTGATGCTTTATCCTTGTCATTGGATCCGAGATAAATTAGATGAAAACTTTTCTTACTTGAGAAAGTCTATACCGATGATAATGGATCTAATATGATGAGTAAAATCTTGTCAATGGTGAAACTTGATTCTTGTTTAGATGACACTGTCATAACGAAACTTCCTTCGTAAGGTGAAGGGAGGTTTGTTGGGTTGGGTCTACCTCTTGTGGGGCTCATCTCATCATCTTAAATAAATAAAAAAGAAAAAGAATAGATAGGGCTGAATGTTCTTGGTTTAGAAGAGAGGGAAGAGCAATTCGTTGTTATAGAGAAAAAGAGGCGTAGGGCTTTGCTTTGAAGAAGAGAAGAGGCCGTCTAAATTTGATAGTGAAACTTTTTGGCCAAAATTTCATATGCTTTTCGTGAGTCCATGATCTACAAGTTGATCGGTTGTGTTTGTTAAAATCTTCTCCAAATTGTCTCTTGATTTTGTCTAGCAACGGTTAGATCTTTCTTGCTTCTTTATGTTAATCCACTATCATGGTGATAATATTTTGCTAATGTGAAGAGCCTCTAGCTGTGTTATTTGAGATGAACTATTATGTATTATGCTATTCTTGATGATTAGTGAAAGATTTTGACTGGTCTCATGATTTTTTCTGTATTGTGTTTTTTACGTAAAATTTTACAGGCGTTGGTTTTCCCTTGCTTTAATATTCAGCACTATCTTCACTGCTTTAGGGTTAATATTGCTGGAATATTGAGACTAGTTGTTATTGGGGTTAATTTAATATTAGTTGGTTGATTTTTGGGGAAAATATTCGTCATGATTGGGCATAAGCAATAAATTGTTGCCGTTTCTATGTTACAAAATAGGATTGCTTGTTTGTCTATCGCAAATAAAGAATGGTGTAGCAATGAGTTCGCGACTCGCGAGTTCCTTTGGTGTCTAGTAATTGGAAGTACAGTTGCAAATGGGTGGCTTTTCTATTGAAAAATATGTCCCACCCGATCAACTTCAGGCCCGGTTGAAAGGTTCGGGCCTAAACAAGTCCTCTTGGATTGGCATTAATTTAATTTTGGGCTGGGTTTGGCCCGAAATATGACTGACTTAAAAAGTGAGAAAAAAAAAGACACAGAAGAATTTCCAGTCACAATCTCTTCAACGTTGTTGGAAATCGCCGCGACACCGTTTAGAAAGTCGGGGGCCTCTAATTGCCTGTGGGCTCCGGCTCAATATGGTGTTGTCGCTCCAAATTTCCTTCGATGAAGAAATTTAATTTTTTTTTATTTCTTTAATCTTTCTAATGAGGACGTAGGAGCCACATTGAGTCAACTTGGCATTTAACGGTCACATAAGCATTTTGTTTTTTTTTTTCGGTCTTTTAATGGAAGATCCAATGTGAACGAATAAATCATAGTTCAAGAATCTAATTGCAAAAAAAAAAATTCAAAAACGACATTACACAAGCCGATAAAGTCTAGGGATATCCTGTAGCATTATTCCATATCAAGATGATAACTTCCCGTACATTGACGTCATTTTGCGACGTGGACAACGGCCAAAAGAGGCTTCGATTGTACAACAGCTAAGCACGTAAAAATCCACGAGGATGAGGTAAAGAGAGGGAAAGATGAGACAGGGGAAACAAAAATTCGTCTGATGTTGGCCAGTTTACGTGAGGTATAAACCAACGATGGATATAGCCATCGATCCATCTCGTGATGTCGTTCTGCCGGTGAGCACCCAACCGCCCGCGACAGTTGATGGATCTTGGATAGTGGCTGGGCGGCACCGCCGCCGCCACTGGTCCGCCCTTCCCCTCTATCCTCTCTCTCTCTCACTCTCTTTCTCTGGGTTGCAATTTTGGATTTTTTAAATCTTTAGTTCCACCTAAGAAATTCGTTGGAGAAGTAGTCTGACATTGTGGTGACATAGACGGCCATGTCAACTTATGCTCTACCTCTCTGAAGTATCAACTCAAACAAATAAATACGTAGTTCGAGGATATGATTACACTAACAAAAATGATGAAATTGTACAATAAAAAAAAATTCAAAAATCTCTGGTGGCTTTATCCCAATAGACTAATATGAGTATATACAACGGAGAAAATTTTAAGCATGTACAATCTCATCTGATGTGAGACAAATTTTGTTTAGACTAGAGTCCACATAAACAAGGTTTATTATAGCCGTTGATTATGTGTGTTCCATGTATAATTCTCACATGATCGACATCTACAATTGCTTTGGATCCATAAATCCAGGTTCATGCAAGGTTTCGTCTAAATCGAGGGGTATGATGGAACTTTAAAACTTCACTGGTCACATTTCAATCTTGAGGTCAAGAAATCATCTGCAATACGTTTACGTATTAATGGCATATTTATTTTGAAAAAATATTGATGATAAAAGAAAATATTGTTTAAAAATAAAAAATAATTTCTCATTTTCAGGTTAGAAAGTTCATTTTCTTAAGTATACATGTTTTTTCTGACTGTTATGATTTTTCTTAACTAATAATTTTCAACAAATCAAATGCATGAAAGTCCAGAGAATTGACTCACGGGAAATTCTTTCACTTAAACAACCACATCCTAAAGATGCATTTATTTTACTGGAAACTTTATAATAGAGAAAAATATTTTCCATAAAAAAACAATTTCAAGGAAAATAATTAGTTTTCATTTGTTTTCAAGGAAAACACAACTCCATTTCTAAATTGATGAAGGTATCCTTGATTTCGCTCAAAGATCGTAGTGTTCTCTTGGGAAAAATATTTATGTTTATAGAAGATGAAAAAAAAAGGGTTAAACTTACATGATTTTGGCTAATATTTTGTCCCTTTTATTTGTTCAAGACCCCAAGATGAAATTTTTTAGTACGTCCCTATCTTTGGGACGTAATTCTCCATTTATTAGATGGAAACAAGTTGCCAAAATGTCCAAGTTGAGTTTCAGAGAATATCAAACACTTAACCCTCTTTGGCCGAAAGGAAACTCCTACACTCCTCAGAAAAAGTCGTTTGCCCCTGTAAATATATAAATAGGAGGACTTCACCCACCACCAATGCCCACAAAACCACCGTCACATCCTCCGACGACCGCCAGCAACTCTGGATGAGCAGGCTCGCCAGACCCGACCCAGTAATTCACCAACATCCCTGCTCCATTTCTCTTCACAGAGATGAGCAGCCATTTCATCACTAGAACCAGGGTCGAAGAACTCATCCTCGTCCTCTCCTTCATGGCGGCTTTCTTGCTTCTCCAACTTCCCTTCGAGGAAGTCGACGGAAACCCGGTTCCAAGAGTTGTATTCTGAAAGAGACCCGCGTGCTTCATGCCTACCTCCTGGCTCTCAACTTCGCGTTCACAGGGGCTGTGATGACCGTGTCGTTACGCAAAAAGTGCCCAAAGCCGCTGCCCTGTGCCGGAGGCTTGCTTGCTTGGCTGCCACAGCGGCAGTTGGAGCTTTGGCTTGGTCTGCAGCAGCAGCGAGCTTAGGACCTGTTAACTTTCCTGTGAGTCAGGTGGCAGACGCTTCCGGGCTTTGAGTTCACCGGGAATATAGAGGAGAATGAAAGGTGAAAGCTGATGATGTTTGTAGTATTTGCAACGCTAGCCAGTTTTTTCATGATCAGTGACACTATAAATAGTCCAAAGTGCAAAAAGGAAATAAATTCACATGTAAGTTAATTTGCCTAGGCATATACATCTATATACACGCCCCAATTACGAAGATTGTGACGACACATGCAACCTTCTCCTTTTGTAATCTCCGTTCTTTTTTTCTGTTTTTGGTCAATTCTGAGAGACTATAGCAAGGCTCATGACTTCGGCCCAAGGGATCAACCAGTTACCAACATTAAAAGCATAACATCATGTGTTTCTGTCAAGATCTGATCGCTTTGGAAGAGATGCTCGTGTAAACATGTTTAAGTTCATTTTGTTGCCAAAAGAATAGACACAAAAATGGGGAGGAGAAGAGATATTAGATTTTATTTGATGGAAGAGAGCAACCTTTCCAACGCAAAAGCAGAGCCTCCAGGCAAAATACTTACAGCAGTAACCTGCACAAGGCAAGGAACCAAAAGAAACGGAGAGGGTCTAATTATTGACCGTTGCTGTTTTAGTCTATGAACTCTTTATTTACTCTTGTCAAGAACTTTCTCAATGCCCGAGCAACGGAAGAGGGTTCTCCAAATGAGCAGCATGCCCACTCCCAGGAACTTCGAAGATCCCGCAGCTAGAATCTGGCGAGCCTGAGCCATCCCAGACTTCTCTGTTGTGGCCAAATTCATCAAACATTTTTCGAGCAATTGCCTTGAACTTCACATCACTTTCCCCCACAACAAGTAAAAGAGGAGTCTCGCAGTGCTTTAAGTCTTCCCAAAGTGACCTAAACGCAGAGAGAGAGAGAGAGAGAGAGAGAGAGAGAGCAGAAAATCGGGGCCAAAACATCAGTTTTACAAATGGCGAGCTTATTAATCAGTCAATTCAGTTTATAAACAAAAACAGCCATGAACTAACATTGTTCTATTAGGTTTAACCATAAAAAGACTGGAATAAACTCACGGTTGCCTTCCAATGCTCAAATCGGATAGAGCTTTTGCAAGACCATGTACGTCATTGTGCCGTAAGCGGCTCAAAACTATCTTCTGAAAATGTGGATGGCTCCTTAAGCTGTCAAGTAGAACACATGCCTAAGTGATACTTTCACCTGAACAAGCATGAATCCAGAGTTGATTACAAACAAATGGGATCCAGAATACCTCTTCCACAGCTCTCCTTCATACCAAGAATCAAGAAAGACTGGTAAGCCATAAGTAACAAGAATTTGCGCTCTGTTATCATCTTTAGCACGGCGAACTTTTCTTGCACTGGCATTCTTCAACCCAGGGCTTCCGGATATAATTGTGGCTCCTTTAATCTATATAACAAACATTCTCCTTAGTAAGCTATGTTAATCAGACGCATCATGCATTCATCAAATAATAAATCGGCATTTTAACCATGAGGAACCTACCTTGTCAGTAAATTTTAAGGTCATATACAATGATATCCTTGCTCCCATTGAATATCCGATAAGAATAATCTTCTTAGAAGTTATCTGTTGTAGTACGTTGCGTAACCCATCTGCAATAATCTCAATAGACAGTCTTGGTGTCTCAGCTGCTTCTTCAGTCGCATGTGATTGGCCAACTGAATTCCCGTGGCCAGGAAGGTCGATAGAAATGCATCTTACTGTTCCTGCAATGGCCTTCATTATTGGTATCAATTCTACACAAGTTCCTAGAAAACCGTGAAGGAACACAAGTACATTGTCCTGCTGCAGCATTTGGCACATTAACATTGGATTAATAAATAATGAGGCTGCCTAGAACGCAGCTACGTATCTCACTATCTTAAAGTAGTCAATAGCTAGAGATCAATTTTGTTCCCCATCACACTCGAGCCATTTCGCTAAGATTTGGTATCAAATGACCAACAGAAACAAAAGTAGAAATAAGAACTTTATTTTCACTTACACATGAGACGTAAGCTAGCACAAGATTACAGTTCAGATAGTTTCATCTTTCATGTCGTACCGCAAGTTTGATAATTTTAAGATACTACCAGTCTTTCTCAAATTATTATAGAGGATGATCTTCAAACATTAAGAAAACCATATGCACCAGAGCGCCATGAATATGCACCCGCATTTGTGGTGAAAACATCAACGAGATACTTCTTGATACCAAGTATCTCACCTATGAGATGCTTTTTTGAACACGATTGACGATACCAAGCACACAGGGAACACATATAGAACCAAATAGAGTGATAACTACAGAAAAGACAACAATCAGAAGAAAGACTTTGTGTGCTCAGGCAGTGGAATAGTTATCATCATGAGGATATCCAGTTGTCAATAAGAAATATTTCAGGGATTTTCACTTACAGTTTCATGCCCAACTTCGATCGCATTGATTGAATACTGATTGCCCTTCAAATTCACCATCAAGTTGTATCTACGGACTTCCTCATCAGTAGATTTTCTAACTATGACCTTGTGATTGACCTGAAAATTCTGAAGCAGTCTACTAGCATCAGCTATATTTGCTTCTACGCACTCACTATTTGGATGATAATAAATCTTCAGAGGATCAGTTGTCACATCATCTTTGAGCTACTGATAAGTCCCAAGACCTTGTGCTATGGGTGGATCAACTTTGTGGCTCCTCGTTTTGAATAACTTGGCTTGATGTAGATCAATATAATGGGAAAACCAAAATGTATGCCGATAAACCCACACCACTTTTGAATGTAGAGCTTACGACGGCCATCTTCTCCTGATGCTGAGCCCACCGAGCAACCATAGCTGAGGTTTCAAATCCACCAAGCACACTTGGTTTAAGGACCTGCAAGGCATGTGCATAAAAAAAACATGAAAATTTCCAAAAGGGCTTGAGTAATAAATTATTTTTTCAGAGCTTCCCCATTATAGTTAAGTACAACGAGAATACTTGAGCAAGTAAAAGGGCTTCCAGCCTAACAAACACTTACAACAGCAACTATTCCTGGGTGAACATGATTTGCAAGCATTTTGAGAGATATGGGAATCTTATCACGTCGGTTGTTAATGAGATTGTGGTTAGGGTGAAGACAAGACAAAGGCAACTGACCAAAGATTTAGTTGGAATGGAGGATTGAGTAGCAACCATAGACAATTTATCAGACATCGCTTTTGACGATATGCGGTTCATTGGAATCTATGGGTTGGGGAGAATCGGCAAAACAACACCCGCCAAGGTTATCTTCAACTAGCTATATCCTCGCTTTGGGAAAAACCGCAACTTTCTTGTTGACACAAGGGAAATGCTAAAAACCAAGGGCCTAGTCATGCCACAAGAAAAATTATTTTTCGATATATGTTATTCTAGAGTGACTCGTGACATTGACATGAACATTAACACAAGATTTAATTGACTTCATTTTGTGTAATTTCACAAAGAAAAACTTTTTGAATCAAAACTTTTAAGAGGAAATTTTAATCTCGTTGTGCAGTCCTTGGAGCTCTCATCGAGAGCTCTTCCTCTTCGTATTCACAGAGAAAATACACTAGAAGCAAATAAAGAAGAAAGGAAACAACGAGCGGCCATCGTTAAATGACACCATTATTGCAACTTTCTTCATCGTTTTCCTTCCCCTTTTGTCTCGTATCAGCGGTGGCCATCATCATTCTCTCTTTTCCTCTTCAGCTGAGCAAAATCGTCTCTTACGGTCAAGACCAGGACGGTCTCTCTTTCTTTCGACGCTCAAAGCAACACCATGATGGGATGGCACCATGGCCATGGACAGGCCATCATTGCATTTCCTCTCACCACTCTTGATTAGAGGTCGAGTGTCGATAAGTCTCTTTCGATCCGGTTTAATCCGGCTCCGACTTGAGATATATTTCAATGTTTATATAATTAGGTTTGGCTGATGTCCAAACCACACTAATTATGTCATGCTCACATTCTAATAGTTTTCAATAAGAAAATAAGTGTTGTAAAAGATTTGCTTTTCAATATAAAGGCACATATATTGCAATATTTGTGGGGTTGAAGGTAATTAATTATGATAAAAGGTAAGTCTTTAAGGGGAAGAGATCAAAACAAATACGTCATAGTGAGTAGTAAGCATACTGTTAGGTAGTGCTTAGGTGGAGCGTTTTTATGGTGAATGCAGCAAATCCAATCTCAATAGTTTGAAGGAAAACTTCTAATTGTCCAAAGTCTCATATGTCATAATGAGAGATATTCTTTAGGAATATTTTGTTATTATACATTTATATATATATATATATATATATATATATTGTGATTTTATCTATATAAATATGTTTAATTATAGATATAGCTATAGAATAATTATAAATGATTTAAACATTTGAAAAATGGATTTTTTTTTTTAAATTCAAAAGTTCAAAGGCACCAAGAAGAAAGGCAAAGATATTGGGCGTGTGAAATGGTACATCTCCATCATTGGACATCTCGACCGACCAAAGAAAGTGGTACATCTCCATAATTGTCCTTCATCTAGTTTTTTCTGAAGCCATCAACTTTATTCACTATTTATTAAAAGCTGCAGCTTCTGGGAAATTGCCTATCCGTCACTTTCAATTAAATCTCGCGAGTCACGTGGTACAAACGTCCAAAATGATGTCTCTCATTGACGGAAGTGGCATTGGACTTCGGGTGTTCAAATCAAGAATTTTATGGTCATATCTTACAATAAACAGTCTTTTCTCCTTTTTTTTTTATTTTTTAATGTAATGGGCTTGTTCTTCTTTTGTAAATTTCTAAAGGAGGATGATATGGTGGAGAAGCTTTTCACATTAAGAATGTAATAAAAGCTCTTCCCATTAATGAATGTAATGTTATTATTGCTAAAATGTCCAATCCGAAAAAACAGTTGAAGGGGGAGGTTGGGGGTTCAAATCCCCACATTCTCGGGGATTGGGGTGGGGACGATTTCATTTCGGGAGTGGGTTTTCGACTCCCACGCCCGCAAGAAGCGGGACAAAAGTCTCGAGTGAGTGTTAGAGTAGGATTAGCGTAGGACCGACCCAAAAAAAAAAAAAAAAAACTTCTCACTTGGTAAATGTACTTAAACTTAAACTTTTCTATAGGAATATTTTCTTATGTTTAACCATGGCTATAGAATAATTATAAATGATTTAAACATTTGAAAATCAGATTTTCTTTAAACATTAGGATCTTTTTTAATCTTGAAAGAAATTAATGCTTGCTTTTATATGTTAGAAGCATATATTATAATTGGCAAAATTGATCCGCGAATCGAAGGAAGGAAAGTACATGATATTCTCTATATTTTGAAAGACATCGTCCTCGTGACTTTCTTAGACTTCTTCCTTTTCGGCCCATTATTGGCAATGGCCATCATTGATCTCGTTTTCCCTTTCTTCAAGTGAGCAAAGCCATCTCTTATGGTCAAGACCATCATGGTTTCTTTTTCTTTCTTTCGTGCTCACAGCAACACCAGGATGGAGTGGCATCATGGCCATTGACAGGCCATCACTGCATTTCCTCTCACCAATTTTGAATAGTGGTGGAGCATCCATAAGTCTCATCT
Source organism: Eucalyptus sp. ANBG9806169 (assembly GCA_014182395.1). Classification (NCBI taxonomy): domain Eukaryota; kingdom Viridiplantae; phylum Streptophyta; class Magnoliopsida; order Myrtales; family Myrtaceae; genus Eucalyptus; species Eucalyptus sp. ANBG9806169. Next base: position 18,602,920 of record CM024579.1, on the reverse strand, counting down.
GGTCCTATTTCATTCAACAATTTCAAATTCGAAATATATTCTAACATATTTATATAATTTGATTTGGTTTAACGTCCAAAGCAGACTAACTGCACCATGCTCACATTCTAATAGTCATCAGTAGAAAATAAATGATCATTTGCTTTTTAATATAATGGCACATTTTATGAGAATATTTGACTTGTTAAAGGAAATGACTTATAATTAAAGGAAGTCTTTAAGGCAAAGAGATCAAAACAAATATTTAATAGTTAGTAGTACGTATATGCTTAGGTAGAGCATTTGTTGTAGAGAATGCAGCAAATCCAATCTCTATAGTAAGAAGGAGATATTTCTAATTATCTACAGTCCCAAGTATTAGAATAAGAGGCGATCCTTTAGGAATAATTTGTTTCTTTATATAAATAAAATGTTATTTTACAATTCTAGATTGGGATTTTAAATATGCCTAACTATAGATATAAAGAATCGAATATTTTTAATCCAAAAGTTCAAAAACACAAAGGGGAAACTGGAAAGAAATTGGGCGTATAAAAAGGGGCACCTCCATAATTGTCCTCCGCCTTATTTTTCTTTTTTAAAGCCATCAACTTTATTGATTGCAAACTGGAAATTGCACCTGCTACGAAGTTGCCTATACGCGTTTTGGACGGCAAATTGGATTGGATTCAAATATGTGAAATGTCATATGGCAAACTCAAAGACCAAGTGAGAGGGCTGACCTTGCTAAGTGCGAAGTGAGCTCCGATGGTGAACTCGAGAGACAGGAACAAGCACCAGCAATCCATCGGGAGGTGAGTACCGGGTCTTCTTGAATTTTAGAGGGCTTGATACTCGTCGTACATTCACCGATATCCTCCACCAAGCCTTGGTAAATGCCGGGATTAGTGTTTTCATCGATGATGAAGGCCTTCGACCAGTGAAAGAATTAGTGGCAACCTTCTACAAGCGATTAGCAATTCCAAGCTCTACATACCCATCTTCTCCAAAGGTTATGCTTCAAGTCACTGGTGTCTCGACGAGCTTGCGAAGATGGTGGAGAACGCCTCTAAATATAAAGAGGATGGGAAAGAGAAGGTCATACTACCCATCTTCTACGACGTGAAACCCGATGACGTGAAGTTGAAAACCCCGTTGTACAAAGATGACATATTGAATTTGGCGCAAGAGATGGAGGATCAGAAGAATAAGTTCAGCTCCGCGGTTATAAAGACATGGCAGCAAGCTCTCAAAGAAGTTGGTCGCACCAAGGGATGGGAGCTGGAGAAATATTCTGGGTAACAATCTAACCATGACTCTGAAAATTATTTTGTACAATCAGGCCACTTTATATTTAAGTAAATCTTCTATTATAGTAACTCATTAGATGTTTATATTTTGATTCTTCCACCCTTTTTGGCCAAAAATTCTAATTCTTCCACTTGATACAAAGATCAAACATTTCTCTTCTATATGCTAAACTTGATCGAGTTCCCACCTGGTTGGTTAGTAGATGGCTGGTCAACATGCAAATTTGTCACCTTTCTCAATTGAAACTACTCAACTTGTTGGCAGCTATGCGGAACTTATCCAGGCGGTTGTTCACGAGGTTGTGGTCAGGCTCGAGACAAGACAGAAACATGTAACCGAACATTTAGTTGGAATGGAAGGTCGAATAGCAACCATAAAAGATTTATTAGACATTGATTCTAATGATGTGCGGTTCATTGGAATCTACGGGATGGGCGGCATCGGTAAAACAACACTCGCCAAGATTATCTTCAACCAACTACTTCATCGCTTTGGGAGAAACCGCACCTTTCTCGATGATGTGAGGGAAACGGCAAAAACCAAGGGCTTAGTCGAGCTGCAAAAAAAATTATTGTTCGATGTCTCTTATTTTGGAGTGGCTCCTGACATTACTGACATTGATCGTGGGATCAATATGATTGAAGGAACAATTTGCAACAAGAAGATGCTAATTGTATTGGATGATGTTGATGAGGCCAAGCAGATCCAAAACCTAATCGGAAAGAAATCTTTGCATCCTGGTACTAGAGTACTTGTTACTACTAGGGATGACAACGTTTTGAATATCAGGGGAATTAAATATGGATTCAAGGATTATGAAATGGTGGGGTTGATTGACGAAGACGCACTCAAACTTTTTTGTAGGCATGCATTCGATGACAACTCTCCTCCAGCCAATTACTATACTCTTTCAAAAAGCATTGTCTCTACTACAAATGGACTACCTTTAGCTCTTGAAGCAATAGGTTCATCGCTTTTTCAAAGAAAGAAAGAAATATGGGAAGAGAGGCTAGAGAAACTAAAGAAGACACCTCATAAGGATGTCTTGGGAAAGCTAAAGATTAGCTATGATGCCTTAGAGCTGGAACAACAAAAGATATTCCTCGATGTTGCATGCTTTTTCATTGGTGAGAATAAGACTTATCCAATGTACATGTGGAAAGATTGTGAGTTTTGCCCAGAGGATGCCATTGAGGTTCTTACTAGGAGGTGCATGATTAAGGTTTTCGACAATGGTAGATTGGGGATGCATGATCAGTTTAGAGATCTTGGAAGGGTAATTGCCAAAAACGAGCGTACTAGATTGTGGGAGAAACACGACATCATTTCTGAATTAACATCAACAGAGGTAAAGCATGGCCAAATTTGACTTGAAAATTTCTTACACCCTCTTCTTAATTGAGGATTCCCGTTTTTGATTCGGAAGCTACTCTTCTGTTTTGTTTTTTCTTCTTTTCTTTGAATTGGCAGACCAAGAACAACGTTGAAGCACTCTATTTGTCACGGGATTATTTAAGTCATCATCGTATGACTGTCACTTCAGAGCAAATTAAGCGTTTCCCATGTTTACGGCTTCTCTCGATGGATGCGGTAATCTGCCAAGGTGACTTTACGGGCTGTCTTTCCAAGCTGAGATGGTTAAGTTTGCGCTCCTATACATTTTTGGGCTCTCATCCACGTTTGGAGGCAACCGATTTGTTGCATCTAGAAAACGCGGTTGTGGTGCGTCTTTCTAGTATCGATTTCACAGAAGATGTGTTCGAGAGCCTAATCAAGGTATGCTAGTTTCCCTCTTAGTCTACTCATTCAATGAAGGACAAAATTTGCTGGATTTATAATCTTATTTACTCATTGGTAGCCTAAATCCATATTTATTTCTTGTCTATCTTGATGTTTCGTTGGCTTTTGTAGGGGGCAAGGAAATTGAAGATTCTCATTATTCGTAATAATCACTCGATACATAGGATACCAAACTTTCCTGAGAACTTAGTTTTAGAGAGGTTGACTATTGATAATTCTCTTTCTTTGAAGGAAATTGATTGCTCTATTGGAAAACTGAGGTGGTTGACTTACTTGAGTTTTGAGTCATGTTACTATCTTAGAAAATTGCCAAAACAAATTGGAGAGTTACATAATCTGCGGCACCTCTCTCTTAGAGGTTGTTGCGAATTCATTGAACTCCCCGACTCAGTTTTGAAATTAGAGTCGTTAACGACGTTATATGTATCTCGCACGAAAGTTACAAGATTACCAGATTTCATTGGTAGACTAGCAAGCTTGTCATCTATCAATGTGTCATGCACACCAATTGCGGGAATGCCCAGTACAATAAGCAAGTTTCATCAACTCCAAACACTAAGCTTGATAGGTTGTAATGAGATACAAGAGTTGCCAAAACTCCCCAAATGTTTGACCACTCTACAGCTAAGTTCTACTTCGTTGCTGACTGTCCCTAACCTCTTATACCTTACTAATCTAGTTGAGCTACTCCTATCCAATGGCTCTATATTTAGTGACACATCAAATGCAATTCAAACTTGCGATTTGGGGTGGATTGGCATGTTATCCAAACTAAGGAAGCTGTACTTTTCCTTTCCAAATGTCCGCGCCCCAACTACACAGTTGCGTTCCCTTTCTTTGCTGAAGGAACTTACTCTATGCGGAATAGACTTGCCACCTTTCAAACAACTTCCGTCAAACTTGATGGTTTTAGAGCTTTACGAAACTAGAGGGAAAAAAGTACGACTCGATGGGCTTCCTCCATCGGAAAAGGAGACTCCATTCCTTCCAACAAGTTCAGGAATATCGAGAGAAAGCAAGGCGTACGAGCAACTAGATGTTCAATCTCCCAATGTCTTAGAATCGTCGGAGAGATCACGTATTTAGGACTGCAAATCTTCCGAGAGTTTGGTTTGTCAGCCGGAGGAGCCGGGGTGCAGTGAAATACAAGCTCCTGAGCTGATTGATCATTGGAGGGAAGCCTTCCTTTTCCCCAGCTCCCAAAACATGCTTATAAAATGCTGTCTGTCGGGGTTCCCAGAGATACAGGATATTCAATTTGTTTCTCTGTTAGAATCATTGGAAGAATTTTCTATTAAAAAGTGCTCTTCATTAAAAAGTTTAGACAGTTTAGACAGTTTGTTAAGCTTGAAGAAATTGAAGAAGTTAGAGATTCACCAGTGCTCGAGCCTGAAGGTTGTTGAGGGCATTGACGAATTGGAGTTTTTACGTTGGTTGAAAATTGAGGGGTGCAGATCATTAGAAAGGATTTTTGATGCTTCGAGATCAAAAATCCGCAGAACTTCCAAGAGTATGGTTTGTCACCCGGAGGAGCGGGGGTGCAGTGAACTACAAGCTCCCGAGTTGACTGATCATTGGAGGGAAGCGATCCTTTTCCCAAGCTCCCAAAAGATGCTTCAAAGTTTCTGTTTGTCGGGGTCCCATGAGGTACAGGATATTCAATTTGATTCTACGTTCGAATCATTGGAAGAAATTTCCGTTCGTGAGTGCTCTTCGTTAAAAAGCTTAGGCGGTTTGTCAAACTTGAAGAAATTGAGGTGGTTAGACATTGACCAGTGCTCTTCGTTAGAAAGCTTAGGCAGTTTGTCAAACTTGAAGAACTTGAAGTGGATAAAGATTGACCAGTGCCCCAGCCTGCAGGTTATTGAGGGCATTGACGAACTAGAGTCTTCATGTTCCTTGAAAATTAGAAGGTGCATACTGTCGCGACCTCTTTTTTTCGGCGCCCGATCGGGGCGAGCGCCTAAGGAGGCTAATGGCTCGGCTAGATTAATTAAGCCCGGACTCTCCCAAGTCCACCAATTCACGACTTTAATGGTCAAAGTTTTTAACCTGTAAGTTAATTTTTAAAACGGAGTCGCCACTAATCAATTTGGGGTGGGTTGATTAGAAACCCATGCGAAATATTGGGAGAAATATTCGCCCGCGCAACCCAGAGAAATTAGGATCGGGGACTTGATTACACTAGTTAATCACTAATGCCCTTTCGGTACCTAACATTGTTTAAACCCCGAGGTTTTTTGGATGTTTTAGGGATTTTCCACGCATTTTTGGGAAAAACATATTTTTGGGGTCATTTTCTATTTTTTGGACATAAAAGGGATTTTTTTGGATTTTTGGTATTTTTGGAAAAATACAAGTTTTTTTTTTTGCTTTTTTTTTTTTTTTGGATTTTTGGCATTTTTGAAAAATACAGAATTTTTTGATTTTTGAAATTTTTTTTTTTTTTTTAGAAATTAAAATATATTTTTTAATATTTTTTCGAAATAAAAATATGTTTTTAATATAAAATATATTTTTTGGAAAATAAAAAGGGGGCCGATCGCACTCGGGCCCGCAACGCGGGCCCGGCTCGGATTTTTTTCACTCTTTTCTTTTCTTTCTTTTTTTTGTTTTAAAACGGCGCCGTTTTGGGGGAAACGGCGAAACCTTAGAGGAACCGGGTCATACGCCCGACCCGGTCCCCGACCCGATGACCCACTCTCCTCGGCGAAACCCTACCCGACCCGGCTCCGACTCGCGACCCGGCTCCCTCGGAACCCTACCCGACCCGGATCCGGGTCGCGATCCGACTTCCGCCGCCCCCAAATGGCGAACCCTACCCGAACCTTGGGATCCGGATCCGCCTCGCGACCCGGAAAATCGCAAACCCTAGGGTTTGCGAATTTGCGGCGCGGAGGGCGGGATCCGAGGCGTCGCGACGGCGACGGCGATGGCGACGATGAAGGCAACGGCGGAGGACGGAACCGCACGGCTATTACCTGTTCGCGGTGTTGGCACGACGGCTGCGGTCGAGGCGAGTCTCTCCTCTCGGATCTTGAGACCCCTCCTCCCTCTCGGCCTCGGCTACTCGCGGATCCAGGCGTTGCTCGTCTTCGACCCCCGTTCCGAAGTCTCTCAGAGGGGGGAACCCGAAGATCTGCAGCCAAGATCGCTCGCCGCCTCTCTCTCTCTCTCTCTGGTGGTGCTGGTGGTGGTGTCCTGCTTCGACGGAGGCGGGGGCCTCGGTATTTATAGGCGAGGGGGCGGCGGTCGACGGAGCTCGACCGAGGGCTGCCACGCCCTTCCGCCGGCCAAACCGGCGTCCCATCCGACGCCCCACCCCGCTTCACGTCCCCGTCGCCGCCCGCTCCTCCTCGCTCCACGTGCGCCTCTGCTGCTCGCCTGCTCTCCTAGAGGTGCGCCCTCCGCGCGTGCGCTGCAGAGGAGGTCGAAGGAGGAAGACGACCCAAAGCGGGCCGGGCCGGAGGAAGACGGGCCGCAAGGGCCCATGCGGAGAGGGGGGGCTGTGCTTTGCTCCATTTGCTTTCTTTTTGTTTTGTTTGTTTTTATTTATTTATTTACTTTGTTATTATTTTTCGTTTTTATTATCCGAAAAAGGAAAAAAGATAATAAAAAAAACTAATTTAAGGAGACCAAATTTAGGCGTCAACAGCTGCCCCTCTTTGAAGGTGAGTTCGCAGAGGTTACATTCAAAGACAAACTGATGGCTAAATTTTATCCACACATGCGTAGCAGGTTATATTTTATTTGGGACTTACTATTCTATGCAAAAAGAACAATATAACATTACATATACTAAAACAGCTAAGAAGATACCTGTAATTACTTACCGAGAGTGAGTGAGATAGGGTGTGAACCCCGAGTTTTGGCAAGTATCAAGGTGTCATCTTACCTGGTGATATGAGAGGGTTGCTTCTCTAGGACCCGAACTATTCTTCGGTCGCCTGTTAGAGCAGTCAATGATTTATCTAGGACCCGAACCTTTCTTCGGTCGCCTTGACGGGAAATTACTCCTCCAAGGCTCGAACCATTCTTCGGTCGCCTGTTGGAGCAATTAGTGGTTTGTCTTGGACCCGAATCGTTCTTCGGTCGCCGTGACGAGAAATTGCTTCTCCAGACTCGAACCATTCTTCGGTCGCCTGTTAAAACAATCAATGATTTGTCTAGGACTCGAACCTTTCTTCGGTCGCCTTGACGGGAAATTACTCCTCCAAGGCTCGAACCATTCTTCGGTCGCCTGTTGGAGCAATTAGTGGTTTGTCTTGGACCCGAATCGTTCTTCGGTCGCCGTGACGAGAAATTGCTTCTCCAGGACTCGAACCATTCTTCGGTCGCCTGTTAAAACAATCAATGATTTGTCTAGGACTCGAACCTTTCTTCGGTCGCCTTGACGGGAAATTACTCCTCCAGGACCCGAACCATTCTTCGGTCGCCTTGACGGGAGATGCACCGACCTTTCTCATGGCATCTCATTTGTGGGTGTCTGATTTGTATCGAGGACACCAGTTGGTACCCGACCTTTCTCGGGAGATGCGCCGACCTTTCTCAGGGCATCGATTTTGTGGGGATGTCTGACCTCTGTCAAAGACACCGCCTTGGTACCCGACCTTTCTCGGGAGATGCGCTGATCTTTCTCAGGGCATCGGTTTGTGAGGTGCCTGATCTTCGTCAAAGACACCAGTTGGAACCCGACCTTTCTCGGGGGATGCGCCGACCTCTCTCAGGGCATCATATTTGTTGGGGTGTCTGACTTCTGTCAAAGACACCGGTTGGAACCCGATCTTTCTCGGGGGATGCACCGACCTTTCGCAGGGCATCAATTTGTTGAGGATACCTGGACATTCACAGGCATTGAAAGAGTACCTGGATATTCACAAGTACAAACCTGGAGGATATTTGGGCCTTTGCAGGCGTTGAAGGGGTACTTGGATGATCACAAGTGCAAACTCTTGGAGGATACCTGAATATTTGCAGATATCGAAGGGGTACCTGTATGATCACAAATACTAGATGCTGGAAAATACTTGATTGATTGCAAGTGTCAAAAGAGTACTTGGATGTTAACAAGTACAGACTTTGAAGGATGCCTGAACGTTCGCGGGCGTTGAAGAGGTACTCGGATGATCACAGGTACGAATTTCTAAAAATACCTGGCAAACGGGATATCGAGGATGGGTTTCGCATACTCATGGAGGTCTCTCACCTCTTGATAATCGGGGAATATCGAGGACGTACCTGAGATATTCGTGAAGGTTTCTCACCTTCTGGTATTTGGGAATATCGAGGACGTACCTGAGATATTCGTGAAAGTCTCCCACCTCCTGGCAATTGGGGAATATCGAGGACGTACCTGAGATATTCGTGAAGGTTTCTCACCTCCCGGTAGTTGGGAATATCGAGGACGTACCGAGATATTCGTGAAGGTCTCTCACCTCCTGGTAGTTGGGAATATCGAGGACGTACCTGAGATATTCGTGAAGGTTTCTCACCTCCTGGAAATGGGGAATATCGAGGACGTACCTCGCATATTCGTGAAGGTCTCTTACCTTCTGGAAATTGGGAATATCGAGGACATACCTTGGATATTCGTGAAGGTCTCTCACCTCCTGGCAATTGGGGAATATCGAGGACGTACCTGAGATATTCGTGAAGGTTTCTCACCTCCTGGTAGTTGGGAATATCGAGGACGTACCTGGAATATTCGTGAAGGTTTCTCACCTCCTGGAAGTGGGAATTCGAATGTAGCACAAGGCTTACCTGGATGGCCGCAGGCACACAGGTGTACAAAGTAGAGAAATATTTGGAAGAACACAAATATTTAATGATATAATCAGGGACCACTCAACTGGTCCAAGTGTAAGAAAGCATACCTGGGTGATTGCAGGCGCATAATGTGGTGGAATACTTGAGTAGCTGCTAGTATTCAAAGATACAATTTGGAGGACAACTCGGACAAGTCGAGCGTCATGGAAAGGGAGTGTCCAAACGATGATTGGTACTCAAAGACAAGAGGATACTTGGACAGTCATAAGCATCCAAACTTTAAGGACAACTTGAACAAATCGAGTGTCAACAGAGGGAGTACGTGAGTAATGGCGTGGCACTCAAAAGCGGGGGATATCTAGACAGGTTGCAAATATTAATACTGGGGACAACTCGCGCATGTCGAGCGTCGATAAGAGGGAGTACCTGGCAAATGGTGGGTACTCAAAAGCAAGAGGATACTTAGACCGCTGCAAGCACCCAAACTCAGGGAACGACTCGAATAGGTCGAGTGACAAGAAGAGCGCACCTAGACAAAGGGTAGGCACTTTAAGACAGATGGGGATAGGGATATGCTTACTCGGCAATATCTCGATCACCGAGAGTATGTTTGCTATTTACACAATATGCAGACTGTACACAATGATTGTATATGCTATAAATTCATAAATTCAAATGCGATTTATGCATGACAACTTTGTCGCTTTGTATCATCCGAATTCCACTGGGGAAGATTTTGAAAGACAACCCTCGTTTAGAATGTAGATATCTTGAGCATGCCAGATGAGGGACTTTCAATCTGAAAGGACTTTTCACTCGCTCTCATGGGAATGCTGTTTTATCCTGACCATTGATGCAGGATTTATAAGGATCACACTTCTTACTGTCATCATGTCAGCAGGGGTCCGAGTAATCTCGCAAGTGGTACGACTTTACCAATGTGAGAGGTCTTTTTTGAAATTGTGATGAAGACTTGTTTAGCAGCTCATCAAAGGGGACCATCAAGGTTGAAGTTGATGGACGAAAATGTTGCACGATTCTCTCCGGGTTTACAAGTCAGGAACCCTGCGAAAAGAGATAGAGTAATCTTGCTCGTACTTCTTCGAGCGATGTTTATGCACATATGAAATCTTACATTAATTGAAGTGCCCCTATTCTGAAGAGACCTTTTACAGTGGGAATATAACGTAGACTCGATTCACATGTAGAAGGGTGAGAGTTGGTGACTGTCTTAGCATTCGTCACTAGTCTTTCTTCCTATTATCAAATGGAGATTTTACAACCACAACTTTTCTTGGCTGCATTTTTTGACTGGGGGCATTGGCCTTGCTTTTACCAGACACACCGCTTTTTTTATGCCCCCGCTTTTATTCCAGTTCCTCATTTATGGGCATTGACCTTGCTTTTACCGGTACACTTTTTTTTATGCCCCTAACTTTTCATTTTTTTGTTGCTTGAGGAACTGATCTAGGCGAGTTCAATCGAAGCACCATTATTTAGACTTTGAGTCTTCATCTTCGGCCAATGCTCTAGGCTATGGCAATAGCTTCTGCTTTGTCTCAAAGTGAGGGTAAAATTACAGACTCACTTGGGTTGTACAATGTATACAAATGCATTGCTCTTCGTCATTCTAAGGCACTTAAATTAATGCGAGTGTTCATATGCAATAAAGACACTCGAAGATTGATGCAAGTGCAAGCAAGAGAATTTCTATCCCTCTTCTCACCTTGTGATGCTGATTTGCCTTGTCTTTGACATGCTCCAATGTGGGGTGATTCTTGATGAGAGAAGCTTCACCAGTGTGTGGGGGCTCAATAGGGGGTGAGCAATGAAATGCCTCTCACTATTTTGGTTATCGTATCATTTGCGAGAGAACTCTTTACCCTGCGGTCATGGAATTTTCTGCACTCATCTCACAAGTGTATAGATGGGGGACTGTGTGTAGGATATGGCTTGCCTGTCATCATCCTGACGCACCTCATCCAGCATGCTCGACTAATCTTGCATTCTTCACTTAGCTGTCTATTCTAGTAATCCTTAATGGAATTAGTGATTTAGACAGACAAAATCATCATGCAAAAATCCATTTGGAGAAAGGCATGCAGCATTTTTTGAAGTATGAGAGAGTTTGTACTCTCAAAACAAATGAATGATTTTTTACTCAAGAGACCCTATTGACAACTTTAGGGGTGTTTACTTAGTGAAATTGTATTTACAAATGTGCTGAATTTTGAACATCAAAAGGGTTATTCACAAAAGGGGTGCCGACGGATTGTCTTCACAGAGAGATAATACACGAATGATCAGCTAAGGGTTGGGACGCTGAATGGGCATCTTTGCTTTTGTCTTGGGTTATGTAAATTGATCTGGATCACTGGATTTGCCACTGTTTAACCATTAAGCTTGGTTCTGGAATCCCAACGCCTCCTGTCAATATGGCAAAGAAAATGAGTTCAGAGAGCGAGCGCTAGGGAACGATATTAGTTTTTCCCCATCATTTGTATGTGCTGGCCTCCAAGAATATTTGGATGTTGATGACGGTCTCTTTACGCCTCCATGCTTCTTTTGATCGGCATTTTTTATTTGTGGCTACGTATGCCGATTGCTGGTTGTCGATTATAGCAACATGTGGATAAATCATGTATTTCAACCTTCTATGGAATCTCGAGATGGACAATCAAAACCTCTAGCTTTTGTTAACTATTTCCCGAGAGAACATGCGTCAGGAACAAGAAGTGAGGTTTCCCAGTTCCAAGGTTATCATTTGGGATAGATGGCTTCTTTTATTTAACTGGACTGGTTCTTGAACGACACGTCTTTTACACCAAGTTAGGTGAGTCTGACGTAGGTCACTCCTATGCGCTTGCTTGGGTAGCATCGATCATCCCATCAAGTTTGCTGCCTGATTCTCAACACTCCCTTAAATGCGAGTGATTACCCTTCATTCCTCTTTGCTGAATCTACCAAACACATTTTTATGATGGTGCAAATACATCACTCACAAAAGGCACAGAGGCAATTTCATTTCGATAGAGAAATGCTTGGCAATGCCAGGCAATGAACATCTTTCAAGGGTAGTACTTTTTTACAGCATCAGAATTAACCGGTTTGGAGAATTCCCGCCCATCCATTTCGGTCGGGATCAAGGCTCCTCCGGGAGTATCTTCTTTATCACATAAGGACCCTTGTAATTCGGGGCAAACTTGCCACCGGGCTCCGGGAAGATCGGCAGTGTCTTCCTCAAGACTAGTTCATTCACCTCGAAGTTCCTAGGTCGCACCTTCTGATTGAACGATCGGGCTACCTTCGTTGATAACACCGACCATGACAGAGGGGCTTTTAGTCGTTTTCATCGATCATATTCAGTTGCTCGAGCCTTTGTTGCGTCCACTCTTCCTCGACAACCCTACCTGGGATAAGATTCGTAGGGATGGGATTTCTACTTCTATGGGCAAAACCGCTTCCATGCCATAAACCAGGGAAAAGGGGTTGCCCCAAAGGGAAGTTCGAATCGAAGTTCGATATGCTGTTAGTGCGAAAGGTAACCTTTCATGCCGCCGCGATAGTTTTCAGCTGTCTTGGCTAGGATTCTCTTGATGTTCTTGTTGGCGGCTTCCACGGCTCCATTCATTTGTGGACGATAAGGGGACGACTTCAGATGTTGGATTTTGAACTCAGAGAATAATTGATCAATCAACTTGTTGTTTAGGTTTGACCCATTGTCGGTGATGATGGCTTCTGGCACGCCATATCGGGCGATTATGTCACGTCTGATGAACTTCATAACGTTCCGCGCAGTTACGCTTGCATAGGATGTGGCCTCGATCCATTTTGAGAAGTAATCAATTGCAACTAAAATAAACCGATGCCCATTTGATGCCTTCGGATTGATTGGGCCAATTACATCAATGCCCCACATTGAAAATGGCCACGGTTCCGACAATTGATGTAGTTCAGTTGGAGGGACATTTATCTTGTTCCCGTGGATCTGGCAACGATGACAGCTTCGCACATGTCGTGCGCAATCGCCTTCCAAAGGGAGCCAATAATAACCTAATCTCATTATTTTCTTGGCCAACATGCGTCCATTCATGTGAGGGCCACATACTCCCTCATGTATTTCCTGCATTATCCGTGTGGCTTCGCCGCATCAACACACCTTAGTAGGACTGAATCATATGATCTTTTGTACAGATTTTCACCGCTGACGAAGAACCTTGAGGCCATTTTCATTAGGTATTTTCGATCAGAGTGAGTGCTTTCTTCAGGGAATTCTTGCTTCTGGACGTATTTCATGATATCGTAATACCAAGGTTTTCCGTCGGGTTCTTCGGTTATAGCCATGCAAAGGGCTGTCTTGTCGAACTTCGATCTTCAAAGGTTCTACTTCTAACCCTTTCGTTACTTGTAACATAGATGACAACGTTGCTAGTGCATCGAACTGATTATGAATTCTAGGAAGGTATTCAAACGAGATGTCTTGAAATTCTCCCACCAATTTTTCCAAGTAGTTGTGATAAGGCACAAGTTTGGTATCTCTCGTCTTCCATTCACCCACGTTTGGAGGATGATTAAGGCGGAGTCACCGAATACTTTTAGTTTTGTCACTTCCATTTCAATAGCTGCTTGTAAGCCGAGGATGCATGCTTCATATTCGGCTATATTGTTGGTGCATGGAAAAATCAATTTTGCAGCCACAGGATAATGTTGCCCATTAGGGGATATCAAAACCGCCCCAAAGTGCGTAACCCGACAAATTTACAGCTCCATCGAAAAACATAGTCCAAGCGTCTTCTTCTATTGTTGAAATCCGGTCGTCTGGTGTATTATCCTCGTGTACCTCCTTAGGGCAATCTGCTAACATATCCGCAATCACTCGACCTTTAACGATTTTCGCGACATAACTTGGATGTCGAATTCGAGATCGGGATTTGCCATTTGGCCAATTTTCCTACCAAGGCCGAGCGACCGAGCAAATACTTGATCGGGTCACTCTCGATTACGAGGAACGTTTGGTAGTGCAAGGTATACCGCCGGAGTCTCAGTGCAACACCCATACCAATGCAGCGCATGTTTTTTTCGATTTGGAGTAGTTTTGTTCCGACATGGTGAACTTTTTACTTAAATAGTAGATGGCTCGCTCCTTCCCGTCATGAGGTCCTTCTTGTGCGAGCATTGCGCCTAAGGATTCACTGTTGATGGTAAGGTAGAGGGTTAAAGGGTGCCCGGGACCGGAGGTACCAGAATCGGGGCTTCATCAGTGCTTGCTTTAGATTTTCGAATGCCGCTTGGCAATCATCATCCCATTTAATTTGTGCACCCTTCCCGAGAAGTTTAAAGAAGGGTTTTGCAGTTTCAAAAAGTTGGGAAATGAACCGCGCAATATAATTTAATCTTCCCAGGAGGCTCCGGACTTCCTTTACAATCGAGGGATGAGGCATCTCAAATATTGCCTTAGTTTTTGACGGGTCTACTTCTATCCCTTCACAGCTCACAATGAATCCAAGTAATTTGCCGAGAGTTGCCCCGAACACACATTTTGCTTTGGGTTCAAGCGCAACTTGAACCGGCGGAGTCGGTCGAATAATTTCTCCAGGGGTCTTCACATGGTCTTCTCCATGTTTGGTTTTGGCGATCATGTCGTCGACATATACTTCAATTTCTTTGTGCATCATGTCATGGAAAAGGGTGACCATGGCACGTTGGTAAGTTGCTCCAGCATTTTTCAGGCCGAAAGGCATAACCTTATAATGAAAAGTCCCCCATGGAGTAATGAATGCCGTTTTTTCCTTGTCTTCTTCCTTCATCTTTATTTGGTTGTATCCTGAGAATCCATCCATGAAAGAGAAAAGCTTGAATCCAGCTGTACTATCCACAAGAACGTCTATATGAGGTAACGGGAAATCATCTTTTGGGCTTGCTTTGTTCAAATCGCGGTAGTCAACACAAACTCGGATTCGACCGTCTTTCTTCTTTATCGGTACAATGTTCGCTACCCAACTAGGGTATTGCGAGACTTCGAGGAAGCCTACTTCCGGGAGCTTCATCACTTCTTCTTCAATCTTTTTGATAACTCGGTTTAGTTCTCCTTAGCCGTTGCTTCTTGGGGGCTACATCAGGGTTAGTTGGCAAGCTATGTTCCACAATCATTGGATCGAGGCCCGGCATATCGGCATATGACCATGCAAATACATCTTGATATCTCTTTAGGAGGGCGATTAAGCTTGCGGCTTCTTCTTTGGGAAGGCTTGCGCCAATCTTTATCTCTCTTGGATCTCCGTGCTTTGCCTAAATTGACAACGACGGTGTCTTCGGTAGTAGGGGGCCCGGCTTCTTCATGTCGCTCCCAATTCCGTTGAACTTCGTCGGAATCATCAAAATCTTCATCCGAGTTATCGAATGGTTACTTATGGTGTTGGTTTGGACCGTTCCCATACCCTCTTTCCTTTGCTAGATTATTCCTGTATCATAAAGTAGACAGGTTAATGGGACAAATAAGTTTAACAGTATGTATGCTTCTTTCTTTTGAAAATGGGGATGAGTTGTTCTTTAAGATGAGGAAGCATGAGGAAACCCGGGCCTCAGATTTCTTCTTTCATTTTGCAGCTGGCTATCATCAACGGGCCGGTTTGGTGTATCCCCTCATGCCCTCAAAAGGTTTTCAACTTTATTTATTAGTAGATGGATTTACAGAGCGGTTTCAAAAAAAGGGTTCCCTAGATGGAACCGAGGTTGAAAACAAAAGCAAGCCAAACTTTTAAAAGGATATGTACAGGCTCCCGCGTAGGGGAGTATGCAGAGGAAAATAAAAGGATTCTACTCGAGCGGGTCTGCACCCATTTCCCCTGACGGTCCTTCATTGATAGCGCCCACGAAGAAGTCTTCATACCAATCGCCGGTTTCGTCTCCCTGTGCTCGCAGCTTTGCGGACTTCAAATCATCCATGCCTTCCCACCCATCAGGAGCGATGTGGTGACGATGATCATAGAAACTTTGGGGGACTGAATAGTTGACATAGTAGTCAAATTTACCACTTGGTTGGCCCAGTGTCCATGATCACCTCTCCTCTACGTGCTTCCTTAACATGCTCGGGAACATGATACGGGTGCTGGGTACTACGAGGAGGCGATCTTCGCCAAAACACAGCCATGGGGAGCGAAACGTAAATACCCCGGCGTCAAAAGATCCCGAACCTTGTCTCTCGGGATGGTGCAGTCATCTAGCGAGTGTCCTAATTCCCCGAATGATAATCACATTGCTTGGACGGATCATAACCAAGGAAGTACTCGGGAGTAGGACGACTCAATTCCCTAGTGATCATCTCTTGCTCTAGGAGAATGGGAAAAATAATGGCCATCGATTTAGGAAGAGGCGAATATGGCCGCGTGCTTCTTGAGGACCGAGGTAGCCGAGTCCCTTGCCAGCTCGTGTCAATAAGGTCTTCTTCATTTACCTTGGCTGCCAACTCCTCGTTGTGGCGAGAGAGGAATGTACGGGCAATTTGGGCGAAACTCTCTGTCAAGTGGTGTACCGTCTCGTGTAGCTCATCGACTTGACGTTGAAGCTGGGTAAACGAGAAGTTATCACCTGTTTCTTCTAATTGTTCCTCATCAATGGCACATATGAAAAGGTCTCCAAACATGGTGGTCACGCCGTCTGGTCCTTCTTCCTTTGTAAGTATGGGCTGAACTGTGCCCTCCTGGATTATGGGCAATTTTGCGCTTCCAGAGTTGAACCACTTCGGAGTATTCACTTCTTCTTCCTCATGCATCATCCTGGCTGGGCCTGGGAAAGTTTCCTCGAGACGGGGATATACAAGGCCGACTTTTTTCTTTGCTTTTCTATCCGGAGAAAATCCTAAACCGATAGTATATGGTCTCCTTAGGGTTTTAATAGGCTGACGGATGCCCTGGCCTCTCCTACCAAGCCCTTGTCCTGGAATGAAACCATGTCCAACCATGATTTTTCCTACCATGATTGCAGCACTTGATACCTCGGGGATGAGGGGCAAGGTCCCTCGAGTTTCGTGTATAGTAGACACGAGCTCGAACGATTGATAGCTGGCTTCGCTTTTCTCACTAGGTTCAACATAAGGGATGGCCGTCTCGTGGTAGATGCGGTGATCCTCTTCTCCTCGGACCGTGATCGCTTTTCCTCCGACCACGAACTTCACACTTTGGTGGAGGCTTGACGGTACTCTCCCGCAATGTGGATCCATGGGCGTCCTAAGAGGAAATTGAACGCAAAGTGGGGATATCCATCACCTGGAACAGAATTTTGAATATAGTTGGGCCTATTTGAACGTCGAGTTCAATCTCTCCCACTTGTTTCCTTTTCGTTCCATCGAATGCTCGAACGGAAGTCCTAGGTACCGGATCCATGATCTCTCTATTTTAAGGCGACGAGTGTCGCTAGTGGACATATGTTAAGAGCAGATCCATTGTCAATCGCACTCGAGCGACGTGAGATGCGTTGCACTTGACTGATATGTAGAGGCCCTTGGTGTGTCCTCTACCCTCTTCAGGAATTTCTTCATCAGAGAATGCCATTTGATCTTTTAGGAGGATAGTACTGACAAATTCCTCGAGTTTGTCATGCTCAATTGTTTCGAGGGACATGTACCTCACTTAGGACTTTCATGAGGGATTTCTGGGTGCTTGACGGATGTCCAAGCAATTCTAGCGAGAGAGATTTGTGCTGGTGATTTTCGTGAATCGTTCCACCACATTATATTCACGGCCTTAACCACGGCCAAAAACTCCTTGGCTTCTTCGTCAGTGACGGGCTTGGCAGACTGAGTGTTTGCTTGTGCGTAGGTTCGCCCAGATCTTGTGACCAAACCAACCTCAAGGTCATAAGACCATGGTACGGCATTGTTGTATTCGTATTTGCAAGGTTGGGGAATCTCGATGACTATAGCTGTTTCTGCTGCTGATGTTTGAACAATAGCTTCCTTTTTTTCAAAGACGCTCCCAGGTGAGGTGGAATCTTTCTTTTCCCTTTCCGCATTCAGCGCGGCAAATTCTTCCTCCCAGTTGATGAGGACTTGCGATATGGTAGAAACTATACCGGTGTGGCTGGCGTATATGACTACTCCGGCTTCTATCATTCTTAATACCCTTTTCTCCATTACTGCAAGGGGTGGTATCTCATTGCTTGAATAATACCCAGCTTCTATCAGCCCTCGATAGATGTCAACAGTAGGTACTTTGGCATTTCTGATTTGACCGTCCTCTGAACTGAATATTGCATTTACCTTGCTAGCGTGATCGGGGAGCGGATTGCTTTGGACGTTCGGTTTTGTAGTTTGGAACGAGAATGCCTTAGTATCCAGCAAGTTCTGGATCCGATGCTTAAGGGTGAAACATTCGTCGCCTTGAGTGGCCTATTTCTCCCATGTGATAATCGCATTTTTTGGACGGGTCATAGCTGGAGAAGCTTTCAGCATTGGGTCGCTTCGGCTCGGTTGAGAGGAGGTTCTTGTTTCGGAGGATTGTGAGAACTTGTGATGGGGATCCGGGAAGCGGAGTGAACTGTCTTCTATTGTTGTAGCGTTGAGGAGGTTGACGATTGGCGGTCTGTCGTTGTCCTGTGTTTGTCTGAACAGTCGGGAGGTGACTGGTGTTTACAGTGTAGGTTGCATTGACATCAACCAGGGGCTCTTTGTCTTTTTTCACGTTGAGTCTTCTGCCGATGGGTGCAGGTTCAATGAACCAGCCATCCCTTAACCCTATCTCAATTTGTTCTCCTACTGGGATGAGTTGATTGAATGATTCGGCGATCGTAGTTACCATTCGATTGCGGTATTCATAGGGGAGGGTTTTGATGAACATTTTTCTTAGTTCGAAATCGCTGGTTCGGGACTGATCCGGGGCGGCCAGATTCCTCCATCTAATGGCATATTCCTTGAAAGATTCATGCTTTTTCTTTTCCGTGCGCTCTAGATCCTCACGAGAAGGGGTAATGTCCATTATAAACTTGTACTGCTTGAGAAATGCCTCACTTACTTCACTCCATGCTTCGAGGAGGTTTATATTTTTCGTGATATACCATCTAAGGGCAGGGCCTATTAGACTTGACTGGAACAACTGAATCATCAATGGCGCATTATTAACGTACTGGGTCATTCGAACCAAGTACATTTGCAAATGAGCTCTCGGACAAGTCGTGCCATCGTACTTCTCAAACTCGGGTATTTTGAATTTTTCTGGCATTTTGACTTTGGAATAAATGGAGAGATCTGTCAAAGTAGGATCCTGGAGGCCTTGCAATTGCTTCGCCTCTTTCCTCAAGTTTTTCGAGGCGTTTGTCATGCTCGATTTTAGACAAGCCGCCTGACTTAGCTTTCTCAATCACGGTTTGGTGCGGATCATCCTCCAATTCAGGCATGTTATCGTTGGTATCTCTTCCTTGATCACCTCGAATGGATGATTGTGGCAACAAGATTTTCGATTGAGGCCGGAGCAGGAGCCGCCTTGCCCTGAATGGAATCTATCTGCTTTGAGAGTTGCTGGAGCACATTGAAAACCTGTTTCATTTCACTTTCCATGATCTCGACACGGCTTGGTACGTTTTCTTCAGCCATTCTAGCTTTCAAACGCAGTTACGTCGTAATTGCCTGTGTTTGCGCAAAATGGAAAGAACATAAATGAGGGAAACAAATGGAACATTGGCCCATGGCGAGGGTCGAGTCATTTTTATTTATTAACAGGGGAATATATACAATGCCGAAAGGGCTCTTTAGACAAGGCATAAAAGATAGAACGACCCTAACTATTCATATTTAGACATATTCACATCAAAAAAACCGAACTGCCAAATTTCATATGTGATGGGAAGCTCCAGTCTTGTGAATCCGCTTGCTCTTTCGTGCTGGCTTTGATATGTGTTTCCTGCTTGTCTTCAAACTTCTTTCAAGCGATTCAATTCGTCTTCGGAGAGTAAGTTTATTAGCTACATCGGGAATTACTGGTTGCAATTCTTCGGGAATTATGTGGTTGAGGATGTAGAACGTGGATGCGTGATGAGCTTTTTCTTGCCCTTTCAGTCTTCTAGGTACGACGATCTTTTCTGTGTGACATCTATTCCATGCATCCTGGATTATGCGGATCTCCTCTGAGTAGTTATAACTGGTGTGGGTAAAAAGGATTCGGAACAATCCCGGCTTGAGTGGCGGCGGGATTTCCTGGAGGACCCTGTACTGACGAGCCACCCTATGTGGATAATATGAGGTAGCTCCGGAGAGGCCCAACAGTGGGATGGGGTCGTGATAATCAAGCGCAAAACGTGCTTCTCCTGTAATGAACCACTTAGCTCGCCATAGGAATGCCTCGGGGACAGGGTCTTTTAATAAGTCAATCCATCGAGAATATTCTTCGCTGGGAGAGTATTTTTCCAAGCTTTGAAATTTTTGAAGTGGATGCTTGAATTTGTTGATTTCAAATATTTGCATGAGGTGCCCAAATCCTTTGACATGAGAAAAGAACCACATTTGTAAAATTTCCGGGGCGGCCCTCATGATTTTTTCTTTGTTTTGCTTAAAACGATTAAGGGATAAAAATGTTTCAGCTAAAACCATGTTCACATATCCTGCTCCAAAAGCGACTTGACTTATCACCCCCGCCATTAAAGGATTTATGGCATTCTTCCTATAGGGAAGATAATAAATCCGAAGAACGCTAAGAGGAAGATCTTGCTTTTTTGGTTCATTGATTGTTTTTCAAAACATTCAGTCAAAGATGATAGCGGAAATGCATTGTTGTTGGCTTTAACTATTTCTCTTACCGAACGATTTTTTAAAAACCGTGATAGGCTAACCACAGGGTCAATGCGGGTCAGTGGCTTGACGAGCTCCTTTTCCAGGGGCATTCCTATGGCGAGACTGTATTCCTCCAAGGTCGGAGTCAGTTCAAATTTGCCGAACATGAAGGTGGATGCTTCAGGGCACCAGAAATGTGGTAGTGCTTGCATGACTCCGGAGTGGATATTGATTTGGAGCAACGGAAGGAGATGACCAATGATTGATTTGACATACTCCCCGCCGAGCTGATCTAACTGATTCCACCATCTGAGGAGCTCTTTCTTGGGAGCCGGAATGAACTGGATATCGACTCTTCCCATCACATATGAGAAATGGAGTTACACGACCTGACCCTATGCCATGAGCCAATAAAAAGACTAAGTAAAAGAAAATAAATTACTTTGCTTTTAAAGAAAATGGCAAGCACAAAGACATGCACATGAGATGTGCGGCTCGATTTCTAACTGAGAAGGTTTGTTGAAATTAAAAGGATATCCGCCCATCGCAGTCTCGCGTTAGCGCATACCCTCCTAATCTCGGCTAGAGAAATTCGGGAAAAGAAAGGCAACCTCTACATCGCAGTCTCGCGTTCGAAGTCGTATCTTTCTTGACACCATCCTAAATATCCTATGGCGGCCCGGTCCGGCGGCCGGGTTGTGTGTGCCATGTGTAGTGCTGAAACAAGAAAAGCATGCACCACAATTCATAATCATAAGACAATCTACTTTAAGCACGCTTAAAATAAATTTCTAAGCTATTGACCTGCATAAAGAAAAACCTAAGTCAGTAAAGGAATTAAACAAGATAAAAAAGGCCTAAGTCCTCAGAAGTCCCCAGCGGAGTCGCCAAGCTGTCGCGACCTCTTTTTTTCGGCGCCCGATCGGGGCGAGCGCCTAAGGAGGCTAATGGCTCGGCTAGATTAATTAAGCCCGGACTCTCCCAAGTCCACCAATTCACGACTTTAATGGTCAAAGTTTTTAACCTGTAAGTTAATTTTTAAAACGGAGTCGCCACTAATCAATTTGGGGTGGGTTGATTAGAAACCCATGCGAAATATTGGGAGAAATATTCGCCCTGCGCAACCGAGAAATTAGGATCGGGGACTTGATTACACTAGTTAATCACTAATGCCCTTTCGGTACCTAACATTGTTTAAACCCTGAAGTTTTTTTGGATGTTTTAGGGATTTTCCACGCATTTTTGGGAAAAACATATTTTTGGGGTCATTTTCTATTTTTGGACATAAAAGGGATTTTTGGATTTTTGGTATTTTTGGAAAAATACAAGTTTTTTTTGGCTTTTTTTTTTTTTTTGGATTTTTGGCATTTTTTGAAAAATACAGAATTTTTTGATTTTTGAAATTTTTTTTTTTTTTTTTTAGAAATTAAAATATATTTTTTAATATTTTTCGAAATAAAAATATGTTTTTAATATAAAATATATTTTTGGAAAATAAAAAAGGGGCCGATCGCACTCGGGCTCGCAACGCGGCCCGGCTCGGATTTTTTCACTCTTTTCTTTTCTTTCTTTTTTTTTTTTAAAACGGCGCCGTTTTGGGGGAAACGGCGAAACCTTAGAGGAACCGGGTCATACGCCCGACCCGGTCCCCGACCCGATGACCCACTCTCCTCGGCGAAACCCTACCCGACCCGGCTCCGACTCGCGACCCGGCTCCCTCGGAACCCTACCCGACCCGGATCCGGGTCGCGATCCGACTTCCGCCGCCCCAAATGGCGAACCCTACCCGAACCTTGGGATCCGGATCCGCCTCGCGACCGGAAAATCGCAAACCCTAGGGTTTGCGAATTTGCGGCGCGGAGGGCGGATCCGAGGCGTCGCGCGACGGCGACGGCGATGGCGACGATGAAGGCAACGGCGGAGGACGGAACCGCACGGCTATTACCTCGTTCGCGGTGTTGGCACGACGGCCGCGGTCGAGGCGAGTCTCTCCTCTTGGATCTTGAGACCCCTCCTCCCTCTCGGCCTCGGCTACTCGCGGATCCAGGCGTTGCTCGTCTTCGGCCCCCGTTCCGAAGTCTCTCAGAGGGGGGAACCCGAAGATCTGCAGCCAAGATCGCTCGCCGCCTCTCTCTCTCTCTCTCTGGTGGTGCTGGTGGTGGTGTCCTGCTTCGACGGAGGCGGGGGCCTCGGTATTTATAGGCGAGGGGCGGCCGGTCGACGGAGCTCGACCGAGGGCTGCCACGCCCTTCCGCCGGCCAAACCGGCGTCCCATCCGACGCCGACCACCCCGCTTCACGTCCCGTCGCCGCTGCTCCTCCCCGCTCCACGTGCGCCTCTGCTCGCTCGCCTCTCCTAGAGGTGCGCCCTCCGCGCGTGCGCTGCAGAGGAGGTCGA
Organism: Eucalyptus sp. ANBG9806169; assembly: GCA_014182395.1. NCBI lineage: Eukaryota > Viridiplantae > Streptophyta > Magnoliopsida > Myrtales > Myrtaceae > Eucalyptus > Eucalyptus sp. ANBG9806169. Next base: position 18,579,909 of record CM024579.1, on the reverse strand, counting down.
AGGAGGAAGACGACCCAAAGCGGGCCGGGCCGGAGGAAGACGGGCCGCAAGGGCCCATGCGGAGAGGGGGGGCTGTGCTGCTCCATTTGCTTTCTTTTTGTTTTGTTTGTTTTTATTTATTTATTTACTTTGTTATTATTTTTCGTTTTTATTATCCGAAAAAGGAAAAAAGATAATAAAAAAAACTAATTTAAGGAGACCAAATTTAGGCGTCAACACATACCAGATAGTTGCTGGATACGCATACTACCCGAGAAGTCACCCAACGGTTCTAAACTTGTCGACACTTGGGAGTCTTACAGAGAGAAGATTCTGAGCAGAACAAAGCAAGCGCCGGGCTCTGAAATTGAAACAATGAACTGTGAAACAGAAACAGGGGATCCTCTACAGAAAACGGTGCGCCTTCTTTCTGTTCATAGATCATCATTGTTTCTTCTACTTTGCTTGCTTTCTATTTCTGCTTTACTCTAGTGAAGAGAGACAATGAACCGATTCTACAACGCGCAACCAAGAAACATCTTATTAAAATTCCCCATCGTACTTGGGAATCTCCATATGTTGTGTGTGTCCACTTCGGTGGCGAGGTTGGGGATTTTACATCCCTCACCATCCATAACAAAAGGGCCTTTCTCAAGAGAAATTTAGGCCAAGAGACCTCAACTCACCTTACTATTTTCTTTCTGCAGAACCAGGAAAATAAAGGGAAGAAAAGGAAGAGAGAGACAGAGTCAGCAAAAGAACAGGGAAAAAGAAAGAAGGGAAAATTTCAATTGAAAGAATTGATTTGTTTGTTTCACGAAAAACTCAAGATTTGAAAAATATTTTTGAAAAAAATATTCGCTTTTATCTCTTACAAAAATGAATAAATGAAAATATATTTATCATCAATAATATAACTAGGCATAAATTATTGTCATTAGTGTAAATATTTTTCTATAAGTTAATTTTTGTAATCAATATGACCAATCATCTTGTAAAAAATGTTTTTCCAAATTTTAAGTTTTATGTGAAATAAACGCATCTTTAGAGTTTAAAGTGGAGTCATTTTCTAAAACAAAAATGACCTGAGTAAGTAAGTCTCAAATAAAGATATGAGCCTATATTTTTCGGTGGATAAAACAAGGGTAATTTTGTCCAAAATCTGTAATTGTTGAAGAAAATCCCGAATTGAATTGGGAATAGAGTTCTTTTTCACGTTTCCTTCTTCTTATCTCCACTGCTCAAGCAAATCGCTGTCGCTCGATCCTCGGTGACTTGGCGCCCAATCCTCGTCGCTACTCATTTGCTCCTCGCAAGCTTCAGTCCGTCGTTCGCTGCCGTCTCTCCTTTCCCAGGTTCCGTTGTCCGCAAGCTTCAAGTCCTTAGTCCGCGAGGCTTCAAGTCCTTCTCCCGTGCCAGTTTTCACTATAGTGCACATTTTCTTCTTCAGTGCCGCTCAGCTGGGGGAATTTGGTGCATTCATTAACTCCAACGGGGGCGGGAGTCATGGGTCTGAACTCAAGCTCTGGATCACCAGCTAATCGTTGAAGAACAGGTACGAGTGGTGTGGCAGCTGGTGTTTAGTTGAATGTAATCGTGTGATTTATCTTTGTGTTGTTAAGCATGAGCTCGAGCGAGCTCTAGCTCTAGCTTCATATGGTAATAGTCGCATAAGGATCTGCTTTCTTGCAATTGTTTGAGTATTTGAAAGCCTGGTCTTGTTTTGTTGCTATGCTTCTGTGGATTGCTCGATTGGTTGTAATCATGTGCCGGCGTGTTGTGCATTTGTTAGTTGGTATTACAAGAATTGCGTGTATTTGGTGAGTTGACTTAAGATTAGAAAGCTTAAAAATTCGGGAAACAGCTTTCATGGAGAACGGCGATGTAAACGTTTATGGTCGGCCATCTGACGATTGAACTTTTCCCATGAATGTTATTGCAGAGCGCACAAAACTTTTTACACATGAAGAGTTCGTCTATAAGTATATTCAAAGGTTTGGATAATGGTTGCATTAATGAGTATCCACTCTCTTTATTACCTGTGAGGAACTCTTAATGATTGGGAATGAAGCAAACAATGCTCCTATTCTTGGTTCATCTTACAGAATAAAATGGGATATCCGGTTTTTTTTTTTTTTTTTTTTCCATATTTTGGGCAGTTGTATTTTCCATTGGCAATTCGAGTTCTGCTGCATACGGTTGAAGGGACTAGAAATTTGGGGGTTGGTTGCACAGAATGTGCCTGAAGTGACTGCTGTGAACATGCGCACTATTAAGAGACTTTGCTAGTGATAATCAAAAAATATTTTATACAACTAGTGGTGGCTAACGTGAATCAGCATTTCTTTTTATTCTTTTCACGTTGATGCTAAGTTTATAATTTCAGGGGTGTAAAAGATGATTACCATGAGGTACTCATGCTTGTAGACAGACGACCGCTATTTCTAGTGTAAGGATAGAAGAGCTTCAGATATGCATCAGTGTGCCGTTGCTAAAAATCTAGAGTACGATTTCCTTTTTTGGGTACGCCGTCATGGCAAATACTTGGATGGTGTAAATGATTGCACCTTCTCTGCTCAGGCATATGTAAAGGAAAACCGATATTCAAGCATTTACCTTATTTTACAATAGTCTAACCCTTAGAATCTCAACTCAGGTTCACCTTATTGAGGGCATAGTTGATGGGACAGTATATGTTTCATTGGTGCATCCATGAGTTTTGGGATTCCACAGGTCAAATTACTGTGTGATGGACGGAACAATTCGCTGGACAAAGTATACATGGATTTGTTATTTGTTGAAGCAGAAACACTAGATCTTGTCACTTCATGATTACTCCCACGTTCCCGTTGTCCGTTTGCGACAATCTTCTGATTTGAACTTAAAGGAGAGAGAAAAATGACCCACTTTGTAGCAAGGTGCTTGGTCAGGCAATCGTGTATCTCAATTTACTTCCTTGGTGCTTCATTGTTTTATGCCTAATTCTCCTTCAGAATCAGTGTTTCCTACTTTCTCACGTCTAAGATGAGGCCTAAGGAACGTCTTAAAACTGTGGTCACTTGGTTTTATCCTTTGGATGTGGTCCCTGGAACATTTGCTGCTTTCTTTTCCTCAGTTGAGTCCATTTTGATCCACCATCATGTGGATTGACGAATGCTATGGGAGAATTTTTTGTAGCTTTTATGACTTCCGGAATGAATATATTTAAATGAATGCACTCCCTCTTCAAAGCTGATTTGTGGGGGTTGCTTCCCTGTGTACTGATGCATTGAATGGTAACTTCAATGTGTCCATCGCTTATAACCACACAAACTTTGTGTGGCTATATGAGAAACAACGAATGCTGAGAATATAGAACTGACTAGAAGAAATGCGACTCCAGTCGAGTAGTTAAATATTGTTCATTTGTTAAATATTCGGCTTTAGTTTGTCAGATTATTTTGCAAATCAATTTGGTATATCAGCCTTTGGACTCTTGGACTACTGTAAAATAAGCTAAATTGACGGTACACCTATAAGAACAAAATAAGTCGCTCAACCTTCTTGGTAGTTGTCTGCTATCAAACCAAGAGTGCCGCCATACGGATCACTGTGAGTCTCAGTAATTTCTCAGGATGCTGTGTAACCTCTGTAGCTATCTGCCTTAATGTTGAAGGTGAGATTCTTAATTGCTTGAATGGGCAAGATCTTGTCCATTATCTGTTGCATTCAGCAACAAAAGAAATGATTTGGAATACGATTGATTATCATCTTTTGACCATTCCCTTTCAAACCATTGACCAGTTGAAACTATCTTTACAATCAGGAAGCTTGAATGTAGAGTTAATATCAAATACCAGCATTTGATCTTGCAGAAAGCATGACTTGCTGTGCCGGTATCTTTCTAGCATAATGTCTCGCCATGCTCAGCTAAATCTAGATTCCTCAAAATAGGGACATCGAATGGAAGTATACTGGCTATTTGGCTCCTTTTCCTTCTTACCAGTAACGGTAATTATCTTAGTCCGTTAGGGAGAGTGGCTGCAAAATCCAAGTCAGTACCGAAAAATATCAACAAGGATTGCAGAATAAACATTTGCAACATCCCCATATCAATAAGCTCAATATACTTTGCAATCATATTACCACAATCCTTTAACTAACCAGTATCTACATCAAAATTTGGCTGCTAAACAGCACGTACTCAAAGCCCCAAATTTGACATTTTTTGAGCTACTGAATCTTACATGTAATGGAAAACACAGATTAAAATATTTCGAGGCCCTTTTACTAAATCTACCCACCAATGCTGCTCCATAAAAGCAAATAGCAAGTGCATGATCGAAGGTTGGTTGAACATGAGATGGAAGCTGGGAAAGGAGACAATAGACTCAAGTTCGCGAAGCCACAAGGATTGGGCGAGGAGTGGGCGAGAACAATTAACCATACAACTTCAGGTTAAAGACCAGCAGATCAGCATAAACAGTCACAATCGGTAAGGGTTGTTGCTAAAAGCAGGGTCCTTTTGTTGCTAAAACAGACTTCTATTTGGTCTGTTGCTCCTAAAAGTAATTCACCTATACTTGAAGCAAGCTGCAAAAAGTTAGGTCCATTCTTAAGCGACATACTTGACAGGTGATTCGCAATGGATAAGACAGTTCATTTGTGGTGTGATCATGGCACCCTCATGGCATTTGTAGGGGGTGTTTATTCTCAGAGAGTGATTCATGATACTGCTCAAGATATATCAACTCTTTGGTAGCTACTGTTACTAGTCGGAGATGAGTGGTCTTGCCTCCAACGAGATCAGATCTATTGGTACAAATACAAGACAGCATTATGCGGGACGTTTTAGCGTTGTCATATTGCTGACGATCAGAGTGATGTTCACTGGAATTGCATATGGTTGTTTTACTTGGACTGAGTCTTGGAACCTGGTTAGAGAAAGAAGGCTAAAGGATGTATGTCATAAACTGATTTGGGTTAATCCGAACACTCCTAAGTTCTGTTTCGGCCCTTGATTAGCAATCTTGAATGGGTTTCAGACCTTTGGGAGAATGAAAAAATGGGGCTTCTGCAGTTGATCGATGTGGCTTGTGCTCAGCTGCTCTTGAATCTAGACAACATATGCTTTTTGAGTGTGCTTTCCCATAGACTATCAAGTGCTCCTTTCTAGAACTGATGGGTATAAGTAAGCCTGTTGGAGCTTGGGACAGGGAATTCGCTTGATTGTTGCAAAATCTGATAAGAGTGATTCGCATGGTAATGTTTTGCTGCGAAAGTTTGTATCCTAGCTATGAAAAGGGATAGGAGTGCTTGTTTGTCTACCGTAGATAAATAATTTTGTGGGAAATGGCATATCATAATGTGAGCTCGCAAGCCGCTTTTCAAGTTGCTTTTCATTTAAAAGCAGCCCCGACCCGATTACATCAGGCCTAAACAAGTCCTATGGGCACGGCCTAAATTATTTTGAGCTCGTCTGGTTCGATTTAGGCCAGGCCCCAAATATGACTGACTTAAATGACACGAGAAAAAGATGCGAAGAATCTCTAGTCATCTTCGGGCTCCACGAATTCCTTGAAAATCAATGCAGCATCATCAGTAAAGCCATCAAAGGTTGGACAAGAGCCTCCCAATTTGAGCTATCACCACCTTGCCCAGATGCTGCTGCTGTCGCCGCTTCGAAACGCAAAGCCGATCAAGGGAGCTTCTATTGGGAAAGATTCTAACCTCTGTCCTCGCTCCATTGATCAAACTCAAACAAAACCGCTAGTTGCTTGAGGGCTCAAGCCCGCAAAGCAATAATCAAAGATACGTTTGCACTCGAACAGAACAGCATGATTATACACTGCTTTCGCGAGAATAGAACTTGGAATTAACCTAAATACTAAATTAGTGGGGCAAACGCGAAAGTTGACCTTTGGTAGACAAACGTGATGATCAACATCGACAAATTTCAGGCAACTAACTTAATGAAAGCCATCTGGGTGAAAGATATCTACATATCTCTTTTTTGTAAGACACAAATATATACTTCTTTTTAAATTTATATAAATGTGTGTGTTTTTTTATATATTATTTATTCTCTCATCCAAACGGGCTATCACAGCAAGGAAAATAATGGAGCGGTTAATCCTTCAAAAAAATATCCAATCAGTCCTAAACTTATTTAGCACATGCCACCTTAATCATAAACTTCTCAATTTTATTAATTTAGTCTTCAACTTTTACACAAAATTTCAATATAGTCATTCTAGCCAATTTTAAATAAATCTAGAATTTTGCATCAAATTTTAACGCTAAATTGGTAAAATTGAATTAATGTCCTTACAATAGGTTTAATACAATTAAACAATTTTTCCATCAATCTTTTATTCGCCTATGTGGCTCAACTAAATTTTTCATTATGCATGGAAAACACAAAAATCATTATCAACTTTTTATTATGATTTATTTTGCGTCTGCTATTATTTTGAGCATGCATTTTGCGCCTTGATGTAAAAAAAAAGGTCAGATTTAATATCTTTTTGAGTCTAAAAAATTGTGGAAATTAGATTGTGCGAACTGTACATTTTTTTTTTTTAAACCTCTTGTTGCAAATTGTGGATAGATGTCGGAATTAGTGGATATGAAGTTAGTATTTTAAGTGAAAGCCGAGGATTGGTTTTTGTAATTTACAAGAAAACGTTTCTACTAGTTTCCATAAGGGAGATTGAACAAATTAACAGAATAGCATCTTCACATCACTCAGTTGCATTGAATGATAAATCTAGAGGTAAAACATACATTATTCACGTCCTTTCTCTGCAAATATGATTCCCATTAAAGACCTTTCTCTATTAATCAAGCTCTCTCGCTTAGGTACCCAATTGACGATCTTGATGATTTGTATTATCTTCTTTTGTTTTTCAGTAATAGTATGGGTATAAAAATATTTAAATATTAAACCATGTATTCATTTAATCACGCTCCCTAAACTTTTCCCTATTTTTCAATGTTGCCCCAAAAATATCTGGCAATATAATGGTACTTGTACTTCATGAATTTCATTCAATATTTTCATTAAGTAGACTAACAAAAATTGCTGATGAGGCAGTTAATAATATTAACTAGCCATTTAATACGTCAATGAGGACACCTACGTGGATACGATTAACTAGCTAATTAAATTTAGACTAGATAGGAGGACAAGTTGGGCGATCCAGATATGAACTTGAGCGCCTCCACCAATGGAGGTCACATGTCTTGTCTCAACCTCGATTGGATGTCACACACGTATGCATGGAGAGAGAGAGAGTTGAGCTAGTCAAGAAGGTTTGGCATGGGAAGTGATGGCGGTGAGGCACAGCAAGACCACACCGGGATTAGGGATGTCAACGGGTCAGGTCAGATCGGGTTTTGATGTTACCCGACCCGACCCGACCCGAATCATAAGGGTCACATACTATGACCCAACCCAAACCGACCCGAAACATATTAGACCCGCATCGAAAATTCAGGTCGGGTTGGGTTTCTGGGTTTTCCTCTTCTTTTTTTCTACCTCCCTCTTTCTAAGTAAAAAAACACACAATAAAAACTTGACCAAATGCTTCAGCCCTATCGCGAGACGCCAAACGCACGCAAAAGTAAACCTTGCAAAGCCAAAAAAGCTTTTCACCTCTCTCTCTCTCTCTCTCCCTTCTTTCTCTCTCCTCCGTGGAGCGATTTCAACTCGGCTGTAGGAACTGAGGCTCCCAGCTCAAGTCAGAGACCAGCAAAGGAATTCCAGCCTCCTCCCCTTCAAAAACAAGACTTTGAAATTCCATCAATCACTCAGTCCACAGGGGAGAGACTAGAGAGGGGGGGAGATGAAGGTGAAGGGTGGAGGTAAGAAAAAGAGCGTGGTAGCGTCAAGCGAAGGTCTTCTTGAAGATGACCCCACGACGACCCTCGTCGCCAACTGCGTTGATAAGCTCCAGAGGCTCCAATTGTCTATATTTTCAATTTTCGCGATGTGGGTTTCGCTTGGCATTGACTCCCGCTCAGTGTGTGTCTATAGGCAGAGGCGACAAAAGGAGGGCATCCTCCCGAGGAGAAGGAGGCGGCGGAGGAAGCCGAGGAAGGAGAGGAAGCCGATGAGGACGAGGACGAGGACAAGGAGCAAAGAAGAGGGTGGCGGCGAAATTGACAAGAGGGCACAGTTGTCAACAATGGTGGTAGTGGCGGCGGCGGAGTCGACGATTGTAGAAGGTGCAATCATCGCGTTGGGAGGGTCAATAATGTGTTTGGGTGAAAACTGAAGAGTGTTTGGGTTTGGGTGAAAGGAAAGCGTGTTTGTTTCAAACACATGGAGCCAATAATGTGTTCAGGGCCGAACAATATTTCGACCCTAACCCAACCCAAAACATGTTTGTTTTTTTGTTTCCTAACAATTACCCGAACAATATTAAGACCCAAAACATGTACTCAACTTGTTTCGTGTTTAGTTCTTGTTTGGGTCGTGTTTGGGTCGGGTCGGGTTTTTGGACACTCCTATTGGGGATGGCGCCGGTCGTGATGGCTAGCTGCCTTAAGGAGTGGCCAATGGCAGCGATAGTTGATGAACGTAATAGAAGAATTAAAGAGAAAAAATAAGAGTTCGTTTAATAAAAATAATAAATTTAATTGAGCTGTCCAATCCACATCAACAATGGATGGTTTTTGCCAGATCGACGTATCTCGACGACAGATTACCATGACATTGAACTCCAATTGACGGAGGAATCACATTTCAGTTGATTTAAAAAAAAAATAGAGATTAATTTAAATATGAAATAATTTAGTATTATGTAAACACTTAGAAAAAATTCTAGATTGCTGCAACCCTTTCTTTTCTTTATCTAGGGGCTACATTATTTGCCACCACCATCAACAGACCCTTAAAGACATGACACAATGTCCATATCCAACAACAAATCCCACCATGATTACATCAATCATAGAGTTAATGGTGCGCATAAGCCAAAGCAAATGACAGTGACCGACAAGGCCCCAATGGCCTCGCCCAAGGCCTTCATAACCTAGGGCAAGGCTGCCCAGGTTTCGTGATCAGTGAGGGCCCTTAGGAAAAGCAAAATAAAAATTAAAAATTAAAAATTAAAAATTAAAAAGTTAAAAAATTCAACGTAGGATGATTTGTCAAAATTGATAATCAACTAATCAATTTTATTTCAATATGACACTCAAGTGAATGAAAAAAAAAGTTTTGATATTCAAGTGAGTGCCATATGAAAGTTTTAGCACTCTTATTGATCTTACCGCAACTATAGATATAGCCATAGAATAAACATAAATGATTTAAATGTTTGAGAATCAAATAGTTTTTAATCCAAAACCTCAAAAGCAAAGGGCACAAAGAAGAAACTCAAATGAATTTGGGCATGTTAAAAGGTACACCTCCATTATTGTTGTCAAGACCCCAACTCCATCCCCAGGATCACAAGCGACAAGGATTATTTTTGTGACGTCCCATGCTTGTCGCCGTCCCGATTCTTTTTATCTTGTTATTATGCACATGCGGAAACATGAATAAACAACTCACTGGACAAACAACAGTTGGAAGACTAGGACATACATCACGCAAAACACATTGATTTGTATCATAACTGTACTTTAACAAGCCCTTTCTCTACGAGCCCTCTTTTCTTTTTTACATCATAATACAAGTTTTCCACATAGGCCAGGCGAAATCATATCTCCTCCAGTGTGACTGCATCTCCCAAAATTGACGAGAGACTTCAATGCCTACAAGACTGAGAGATGAGAGATGAGTTTTGGGGAAATTCAGTAAGTAAAATTTCTAGTTTTCTACTAGGAAAGCATCTCATTGTCAAAGCTTAGTTAGTACAACACTCACAAACAGTGTCGATGGCAGATCAATTGCAAATCATATGTTATGCTTTATCTAAACACATGCCGTCCATATCAAAACTACCATCGGCTTATCAATTAACACACCAACATATCATGCTCGTGCATAACCAGCATTCATGCAAATTCATTTATTGTTGTCCTGGCTTGACTAGGCCCTCCCGGCTCGACCGAGGCTTCCAGTTTCTTGCTGGGCTTCCTGGCTCAACCAGGGCATCTCGGCTCAACCGAGGCTTCTCGGGGCTAGCTTCCCAAGGCTTTCGGGTTCAAGATCTAGGCATCTTGGCTCAATCAGGACATCTCGGATCAACCGAGGCTTCTTGTTCAATGAACGAGGCATCGCCGCCAACGTTGTGTGGCGACAGACGCTTTTTCCTCTTTAAATGCATGTACAAATGCATCACACAAGTCGGTTATTATCTCTTCTCTTAGCCAATGCATACATGGCCCGAAGGCATGCTCATTCATTTGCGTGTGTCATGAATTTCTTATACTTGACTAGCAAATATGTTGGGAATAACATTTGATCCGTAACTTGAATCAATCACTTAGCACCGATTCCCGCACTGAACAAGGCTCGGAAACGGTACACCTCAATATTGATCCAAGACCTCGAGGCTTGGGTACAACTCGCTTTAGTGACGATCCCAAGCTTGACGAACCTCGGCTCGTGGTTTCATTTAAAGCCAAGCACAAAGTCCCCACGTCCACGTGGACTATGGAAATCGGCATGCTCAGTGTCTTATCAAGACCTCGTGGATTAGGGCGATCCCCGTACTGATCAAGGCATATGATCGACATGCCTCAATGTCGACTTAGGACCTTGTAGCCTTAGGCGATTCCCGCACCAAGCGAGGCTTGGACCCAGTATCTTATTTACGCCGAAACCAAGGCTTTATGGCTTGGGGCGACCTTGCCTTGCACTGAACTCAACTCAAACGAACATTGGCTCCATTCTGAACGTGAACAACTCAAGCACACATTCAAGCACAAACATGAGCAAGACCATACAAAAGATCTAACATCCTACCCACGGCTTGACATGTGAGCACCTAACTAGGCTCGACAATAGAGATTATCGCCCTAAAGGAGAAATAGGGATCTTACTTACCTGGATGAACCTCGAACTAGGACATGAGCTACAAAGATTGGGTGGCTTAGCTTGGAGGCCAAAAGAAAGAGAGAGGGCATGAGGAGAGAGTGTTCAAGGAGATGGCGGGAGGAGAAAATGGAAGGCAAGTGAGGAAAATGGGAATTGCTCATCTTATTTATAGCCCTTGGAGCCATCATTATCAAGCCAAGCGGTCCTCTTCAATGTTTCCAAGTGTCCTGCCTACTTTTCTTGGGTGGTAAGCCTATTTTGCCTCATGATTATGCCTAGAAGATGAGTTGGCCAAGCTAAAGACCTTACTTGGCAATCTAGGTCCCTAGACGTCATTGATTATCACCCACTTTTCATTCTCTCATTGGTCCACCGATACCCCGCATTTAATGGGCATTTAATGAAATTTAATGATGATGCTACTCTAGGTTGCCAACTAAGCCATTCTAGAATATTCAGTTATTAATGAGGGCTCGTGTAACGCTCTCTAATTGGTCCACTTTGTGCTGCCTTTCTCTAGAATCTTTAAAGATATTTTGGCCGTCATAATGACTTTTGACCATTCCAAGGACAACTCACCCCTTCATTTAATGAAGGGTTTCTAGAATATTCTATGCCTTTGTCTTTTTGTCTTCATTAATGAGGCGGTCTAGAGAATTCCATCATCCAAGTTGATTCCAGGGCTGAGGAAGGGATCATTAGTCACAACTCGAAAAATTGAATCATGTACACCCGAGGTTCAGCCATTATGTTCCATATTCGCCTGAATTGTTCCTTTGGACGGTTAATCGACCAATAGGGTCGGTCGTCCTTTACTTTATTTGAGACCTATTCTAAGGCTACCCATGGCCTAGCACTAAGCCAAGGCACTCATGGACCTTAGAATTAGCGACGGAATAGCCGGGTCTATCCCTGGGCTCATTTCGGTCGGCACCCGATCCACCGATAGGGTTCATGGTTGGTGCGTTACCGATCCATGATCAGACATCACCAATTCAAGATTCCGTTCCAATAACTAAGAATTAAATAGGGAATGTTGAATTTTTGGTCGGAAGGAAGTCACATTTGGTCAATTTGGATTGTCTGTGTATCAATGCATAACTGGGCGGAATCACCTGCGACCAGAAACTGCGACTAGTTGGATCGATCCATAACCATCCACCGATCCAAAATCATCTTGTGACCAATTCTCATGATCTAAAAGTTATCTTATGAGCTGGTGATCCTATCCCATCAGTATGGTCGATAAAAATTCATGGCCGACACCTCGACTAATTTGTGAACGGTCGGTCGGTCGGTCGATCGGTCGTGACCAATCCGTGATTCCTTGCAGATTGAATTGATCAATTTATGGCCAATGGCCCATGATCGATCCTTTTAGGATATTATGGTTGATCCTTACAGAGTTGAAATCAAGGATGTTACAATTGTCCTTCACCTAACTAATTGTAAACCCACCAATTTTATTGACAATAAATTGGAAGTTGCACTGAAGTTGCCGTTATGCATTTAACTTTCAATTAAACCCGTGAGTCATGCAATACAAACGTCCCTATAATAACAGCCTTTTCTCCTTTTCTAATGCAACGCACTAGTTCTCCTTTTGTAAATTTCTTAGGGAGGATGATCCGGGGAAGAAAGCTTTTCATATTAAGAATGTAATAAAAGCTTTTCACATTGAAGAAGCACAAGGTTTGGTGTGGATTTGCCTCGAAGTATTTCAACAGTGTCTATTAGAGAGAGAGAGAGAGAGAGAGAGAGAGAGAGAGAGAGGGCTGACCCTGCTAAGTGCGAAGTTTGGTCCTATGGCGAGCCTAGAGACCGAAACGAGCACTAATAATACGTTTGGAGGTGAGTACCATGTCTTCCTAAGTTTTAGAGGGCTTGATACTCGTCGTACATTCACCAATAGCTTCTACCATGCCTTGTTACATGCTGAAATTCATGTTTTCATTGATGATGAGGAACTTAGATTTGGTGAAAGAATCAGTGACAACCTTATACAAATGATCGATGACTCCAAGCTCTACATACCCATCTTTTCCAAAAACTACACTTCAAGCCATTGGTGCCTTGACAAGCTTGCGAAGATGGTGGAGAACACCTATAAATCTAAATAAGATGGGAAGAAGGTCATATTGTCCATCTTCTACAATGTAGAACCCGATGACGTGAAGTTGAAAACAATGTTGTACAACAAGGCCATATCAAATTTGGAGCAACAGATGGAGGGTCAGAAGAATAAGTTCAGCTTCGAGGATATAAAGACGTGGCGGCGGGCCCTAAAAGAAGTTGTTGGCACCAAGGGATGGAAGCTGGAGAAATATCCAGGGTAACAATCTGACCATGATTGTGAAGATTATCTTGTACAATCAAGCCATTTCTTATGAAAATTCATTAATTATATTCCAACTTTAATTACCTAAATTTAAACTGAAGGTTTCAAATTCTTCTTTTATTTTATTTTTTAAATCACAAGATTTCCAATTTTTTTTTAATCTAATGTGGTTATTTAAGTTGGTTTTCCATTTATTTTCCATCATATGAAAAATTTGGCTTAGCTTGATCTTTTTAATACTAATCTGGTCCATGTATGTATTAAGATTTGTATTGTATGCTAGAGAACTTGATTAAGGAACTGTTTCCATTGCAAAGTTCTTTTCCACATCGGAAGAAATAAGTAAATCTTCTATTAGAGTTTTTCATTAGATGTTTATATTTTGATTTACCACCCTTTTTGGCCAGAAATTCTGAGCCTTCTACTTGATATAAAGATCAAACATTTCATTTATTCTATTGTAATGGATGTTCAAGTTTGTAATTCATCATCATGTTCACAAAGCTTTGAGGTAATGTTAAATTTTGATATATTCTAAACTTGATCGCGTTTCCACCTTGTTGCTTAGTAGATGGTTGGTCAACATACAAAATTGTCACATTTTCTTAATTGAAACTATTCAACTTTGTGGCAGCTTTACAAAACTTAACCAGGCAGCTGTTGACGAGGTTGTGGTAAGGCTTGAGACAAGACAAAGGCAAGTAACCAAGGTTTAGTTGGAATGGAGGATTGAATAACAACCATAAACAATTTATTAGATATCAATTCTGGTAGTGTGTGACTAATTGGAATGTATGGGATAGGCAATATCGGTAAAACAACACTTGCCAAAATTATCTTCAACTAAATATGTCCTCGCTTTGGGAAAACTTGCAACTTTCTTGAAGACGTGAGGGAAATGGCAAAAACGAAGGGTTTAGACAAGTTGCAAGAAAAATTATTGTCTGATATCTCTTATTCTTGAGTGGCTTAGAATTCATAGCATTGATCATGGTATCAATATGATTGGAGAAACAATTTGGAACAAGAAGATAATAATTGTATTGGATGATGTTGATGAGAGCAACCAAATCCAAAAACTAATTGGAGTGAAATCTTTGTTTATTGGTTATAGAATACTTGTAACCTAAGTCTCTGAACCTAGATATCTGATTGCGTAGAAATCGAGGAAACACTCCCAAGCCTCGATTGAGTTTTCTGGCCAACCCCCCAAAAATAAGGCTAGTGGTGACTCATGTCCTATTTTTAGATTGTCTTAAATAACTAGATGTTATAAATGAACCCGTCGCGCGGAATATGGGTCTTGATAAGACTCACCGCAATTTAGCATACTCGATATTGGTTGTACTGCTAAAGGATGAAGTGATGTCATTCTTATGGGCAAAACGTTCTATTGAGAGGATTATCGTGGTAAAGGCATCCCTAAACTCACATTCACGTCCATATTCCTTTCAACCTTAAAACTGTCAATCAAGACATACCGTGGTGTTGAGGGAGGGTCGTGACACTTCACTGTCACGTGGTGTACAAGTTTGGAAAACTCACGATTACGATTAAGTGAACTCACACGAGGTTCGTCCGAGGGGTAAGGTGATGACATCCCTGTGGTTGAGAACAGTGAGTGAACTTTCGTGGTCAAGTACACATAAATCCAACCTTTCCTCTTCCTCTCCTCACAAGGGATGGACAATGAGATCGGGTCGCGACATAGATTCCTTAACAAAAGGACTACCACCCAAAACATTTAATGAGCATGTTGAAAGGATGGACATTATTTGACATCATTAATTATTGTATTATGATTGCATTAAGTTTATGTATTTGACACTCTGAGCTCAATTATGCATCTTTGATATTTCTTGTTTCTATTTAGTATACCTTATGTAAATAGATGAATGTTAAACAGGTTAGTCCCTTATAAAGACATTATGGTTGGACCATTACCGTACTTCTCATTTATGATTATGTTAAATAGAGAGCTATGTTGTAGTACATGAAAGGAACTATCTCGATTAATGACATACAATTACCATGACTTGCATTAGTTTTTTTTTTACTTAATTGTGATTATTATATGATAGCCAATTTATGAAAGGTTTCAGCATAACGTTATTGTGCACATTATGGTCTTTATTAAACCTTGAAAGGAAGGTCATATGGGCCAAGCGGGAGAATGTAAGAATTGTTGTGGCACATGATATTATTGATTAATGATTTATTAAATATCTAATGCTAAAATGTATTGGTTATGAGAAATTACAGCTCTAATAAAATGGTACAATCCTCATTGAGAAGTTACTATTCTTCCAAAGAGGTGCGACTCTTATAGAAGTTAAAAGGCGCTTTAATGGAAAGCACCTATTAATAGCATGCATAAATAAGAGTCTGGTCCTCTTTTCGCCTACAACATAAAAAAATAATGTTGTATTCTATCCTCTATCAAATAGAATACATTAAAGAAAAGCATGGGTTAAGGGAAAGAAATCAAATTTTTTCATCTCTTTGGTTTTTCCGCGACAAATACTTTCAAGTGTATTACTATGAATAAAGGTATGTCTCCATCTTTCTTATTGTGAAAATTATAAAGATCAAAGATCTCCTATTTTGTATTTCCACGTAAAAGAATTATGTTATCGCTTATAATGCCGCGGCTCAAATGCTCGAGCAGCCATGGCGATCGCGAGCTCAAGATCTACGACCTTTAAGATCTCACACGCATGACCAGTGACCACTCAAGCTCCACCCTGGCCACTAGCTCGAAAAGCCATGATGGCCGCAAGTTTCCAGGTCGAGCTCAAGTGCTCACGGTGGTTATGAGCTTTGAAGTAGATCTAGCAGCAAATCGCAAGCTTCGAGCTCAAGCCAAGAGCTTCAAAGCCAAATTTGGTTGTAGAGGCTGCAAGCTTTGATCTCAAACGGACATGGCCATGAGTTGGAGCTCGAGCGGCCATGGTGGCCAAATTTGGCCATGGCAGCCACAACCTTCGATGCCATATTTGATCATAGCATCCGCAAGCTTCAAGCTCAAGCAGCCATGACTGCTGTGAACTTTGAATCCAGATTTGGCAATAGTGGTCACAAGGTTCGAGCTCAAGTGACCATGGCCACTAGCTTTGAGCTCGTGCTCAAGCAACCATGGTGGTGCCAAGCTTCGAGCTCAAATGACCACGGTTGTGAGCTTAAAGCTTGAGCGGCCATGGCTGCCATGTGGCTTCTACTCAATGTTCCGATTATCCATATTAGTATAAATCGATTGAAAAAAGTAGTGACATAATAGGAGGAAAAGCAATGACCCTTTTAAAATGTATAGGGATGATTTTGGACAAAAAAAGATACAAGGACGTTCTTGAATTTTCGGCAAGAATAAACGGACAATTGGTGCCATTTCACTTAATATTTATACAAATAAAATGCTTATGTGTGAAATGGACTTAATTAAACAATCAAGAGGAGAATGAATAGGTTATTTTAGGATTTTTGACACTTTTTTTCTTGCAAAACAATGCGTAGAGGATGAAACAATATTTGTAGACAAAATATGCTACGTATAGAAAATATCTTCTATCATAAAAAAATGTAAAGAGCGATAGAAAGAAGAGACTACAAATCAATTTATAGGTGGATTCACAAGGCAAGCGCCTCATACTTCAATTCTATTCGGATGAAGGAAAAGAAAAAGAAAAAAATATTAAAAAATTTAAAAAATAGTTTACATCAATCGTCGATAGCCTGACCATTACACATAGAATGGCTAGTGCTTACTGGACTACCATATTAACGATTTCCGATTAAAATTGACGGGATGATCTACGTTAGAAAATCATTAAAAAGTTGAAGATTAAATTTGTCAAATTGAAAAGTTTAGGACTGAATTGACCGCCATGCAATAAGTTGATGACTTTTTTGAATGATTTTCCTATCTAACAACAAGGCTGAATTCACTAATTATGAACGGAATTGCCTCTCTAAGAGGAACCGAAGCTCACTCTACAAGTACCTTGACTTTACTTTACACGCAAAGCACTCTGAACAATAATTACATACACTCTCTTAGAGAATTAAGAGTAGAATCACAATAATATATAATATTATATATATATATATATATATATATATATATATATATATCAAAGAATAAGCAAAGAACCAAAAAAAGAAAAGCTTTGAAAGCGTTTTGATCTTCTCGGCCAACCTTCAACAATCACTTTGACGCAATAAAGCCCTTCAAAAATCACTTTCTCGGCCAACCCTGCAACAATTACGTTGGAGTCTTCATATAGGTCATGTCGCGCCTTGCCCAACGGTCTTGAGATCAAAGGTTTTACTCGGCAAGGAGCAAATATGTGGTTGGAAAAGGAGTTTTGGAAGTTTTGGGCCAACTTCAAAGTTTTCTTTAAAGTATGAGATGGAGTAACTGTCAATCAATTTAAAAAATTAGGCTGATTGGAAACTAGGTCCACGTGTAATATTGATCATTTGCGAAAGCCAATGAAACTTGTTGTCGAAGGATTCATTTATGTGTGGGGAGGGGTCATTCCCACAACGCTCTTTCAGTACCACATTTTCATTTCATCCTCTAAATTCAATTCTCAAATAATTCCTAACATTACTTATGCGACATGTGATATTTTTAGAGATGTCATCAAACCTCGATACCGCATTGTATAAATGATCGATATTGCTAATTCTTTTTACCATTTGTACATGAAATAGCTATTTAAATAGGTTTGATTTTTCATTTTGTGTGAATTTATGAATTGTTGTCAACCCAGAATGCTAATACCTAAATTTTTTGAGATTGCACATTTTTTGCATCCTCATTTACGGCATTTAGATAGTACCAACATTTTGTTAGGAATAATGCATTCGCACCAAAGAAAACGTGAAACCTGACTACGAATTTAATTTAAATTAGTCCGCTTGTGAATTGAATTTGAGTGGATCCCAACACGCAAAATGTGCCATGAATTCATCTGAACTTCCGAGTCCAAACCCGCACGACCCTGGCTCCCTTTCATGGGCTCGACCAAGAGGGAAATATGCGACATACTTATCCGACCAGCACAAGTGAAAAGGAATTATGCCACGTGTGAAAAGAAAGACGAAAGAAGAAAGGAAATAAAATCAAAAACCTGCGTGGATTTTTGTGTTAGTTCATGTTGATTGTTCCTCGTGTCTCAGCATGCATAAACATGGAAATATTAATAATATACATGATGTGATTCAATTTGAACACTTCAGACCTGTACCAGCATAGAAAAATATTTTTATTTTTATTTTATTTTTAATAAATATTTAATTTCGGCAATTAGTATAGATGTACTCATCCACCCTTGATTTCGCATATTGTGGAATGGTTTTGCTTTAATTCATAGCATTATATCGCTTTAGTTCTCTTTATTTTCTGGTGTTTATTAACTCGTTCCCACAAGAAGTTTAGGTTGAAATTCCAACGCAACATAGTGCAAATTTTCACGAAAATCTGGGTTTATATAACATATTATTTTGGTATCTAGTTTCTAGTTCAAATTTATCTCAGCACTTAGTTATTTTTTAGTTTAATTTCGTTTCACTATAATATATATAGAAGGGGTTAATGTGAAAAAGCAAAAACAAAACAGATAGATTTTATTAAAAAAATATACATCTAGGAGGATAATTTAGGAATCATGCATAATCATAAATAGATTTTGTTTTCTTAACATTGCATTGCACTTTATATAGCATTAAGTAGATTTTATTTCTTGATGAATACTTTATTTTAGGAAAGTAGTTTATATATATTCATGAAGTATCAGTTATTTACTTTCTCGTTTTAAGCCATAGTTTATTTTGGAGATATTACACTGAGTTTCTATTAATAGCTCAAGGGGCATGTCCCAGAATCTTATAACAAGGCTTTTATTGATTTTTTTCCCTGATACGGGTCGGGTCCTTTATTTTCCTACCTTTTATTTGCTCTATTTGTCTCAGTATTAGTGGATTTTATACGTGTTTGCTTGAGTGAATTTATGCATGATCGCCTGCCTTTCTCAACATTGAGAATAAAATGGGTAACTAAGATTGGGAAGACCACATGAATAATTGTTTTAATAGAAAGAGAAAATATACAGCATTGGGCTTGAGATATATCTTGCCTAATCAAGTCTCCTGACCCACAAATCTCATGTTTTCAAAAGTAAGACGGACTCCCGCATTTTACTTGACTTCTAATTGGTTCATAAAAAGTTAGTGGTGACTCTCAATCAAACGAAATAATTAATTGAAACAAGTTGAGATTGATAGTGCGAAGAGCAAGCATTACCTCGCAAGAGGGGCCATTTGTGCTTGCTTGGTGATCCAGCAACTTCCTCGGGGATCTCGCTTTGGAAGTTTCGTGACATGGAATTTGGTTTTTTTCTCATAAAATTACAACTGATGAAGAGGAAAACTAAAGAAGAAAGAACGATTAAGCCAAATCAAACCCAAAAAAATAAAAAATAAAATTGATCTGCCTTGGTTTGATCTTTAACTATAATACAGTCTAGCTTGGTTCCTCTTTTCTTCAAACCGTATTTATTATTGAAAATAAAACAAGTGATTGAATAAAATATACAAAATAAGAAAATAAATCGGATATTGAATTTACGTGATTTGATTGTGTGATCTACGTTCGCGAGGAAAGGAGCACACAATTCCATTATAGATAAAATTACAATGCAATGAAGATTATAATTTTATTCAAGTCATTCAGATACCCTTGGTGTTTTTATCCCTTAAGTACAACTAATAACTCTATGTTAATTACCCTCATAATTTCTTTCGAAATAATATCTCAATTTGCATATTAACACAAGATTTAATCAGCTTTAATTTTGACTAACTTCACGAAGAAAACCTTTTTGAATCAAACCCTTAAGAGGAAATTTTCAATCTCCTCAGTGCAGTCCTCGGAGCTCTCATTAAGAGCCCTTCCTCTTCGAATTTAAAGAGAAAATTCACTAGAAGAAAATAAAGAAGAAGAAAGGAAACAATGACTGGCCATCGTTAAAAGACACCATTACTGCAACTTTCTTCGTCGTTTTCGTTTCCCTTCTGTACCGTCCGATGTCAGCTGTGGCCATTATCAGTCTGTCTTTTTCCCTTTCTTCGGCCAAGCAAAGTCGTCCTCTTTGGTCAAGACCAGCACGGCCTCTCTTTCTTTCCACGCCCAAAATCAGATTTTTTTTTTTTTTAAATTCAAAATGATACATCTCCATAATTTTATTGAACCGACCAAAAAACTGTTACATCTCCATAATTGTCCTCCATCTGATTTTCTATGAAGCCATCAACTTTATTCACTATTAATCGAAAGCTGCAGCTGCTGTCAAGTTGCCTGTCCGTAATTTTCGATTAAACCTCATGAGTCACGCAATACAAAAGTCCAAAATGATGTCTATCACTACCGAAAGTGGCGTCGGACTTCGGGTGTTCAAATTAAGAATTTTGTCTATCATATCTCACAGTAAACAGCCTTTTGTCCTTTAATAATGTAACGCGCTTGCTCTTCTTTTGTAAATTTCTGAAGGAGGATGATATGGTGGAGAAGCTCTTCCCATTAATGAAATGTAATGTTATTATTGCTAAAATGTCCAAAACAAAAAAACAGCGGAAATTTGACTAACAATGAATCACTCACTTGAAATAAACGCATTTAACTTAAACTTTTCTTTAGGAATATTTTTTATTATGCATTTATATGGATAAATTCCGTTTTTATTTGTATAAATATGTTTAACCATAGATATAGCTATAAACTAATTATAAATTATTTAAACGTTTGAAAATCAGATTTTTTTAATTAAAAAAAGGGTCATAAATTCAAAAGTTCAAATGCACTAAGCAGAAACTCCAAAGAAATTAGGCTTGTGAAAAGGTAGACCTCCATAATAGTCCTTCATCTCATTTTCTCTGAAGCCATCCACTTTATTGACCATAAATTGAAAGCTGCAACTGCTGTGAAGTTGTCTGTTCGTAAGTTTCAATTGAATTACGTGAGTCACGCGATACAAATGTCCAAAATGATGTCTCTCATTGAAGAAAGCGGCACCGGACTTCGGGCATTCAAACCAAGAATTTCATCATCATAATAAATATCCTTTTCTCCTTTTCTATGTTATGCGTTGGTTCTTCTTTTGTAATTTTTTCAAGAAGGATGATCTGGTGGAGAAGCTTTTCACATTAAGAATGTAACAAAAGCTCTTCCCATTAATGAATGTAATGTCATTATTGTTTCTGGAATGTGCAATCTAACAGAAATATAAGAGCTGCGCATTCGAAATAAATTGAGGCTGATTCAAGTTCTGATATATGTAAATATTTTGTCAACATGGAAATTTGTCACTTTTTCTCAATTAATATTGTTTGACATTGTGGCAGCTATGGGAATCTTATCACGTCGGTTGTTAATGAGATTGTGGTCAGGGTGAAGACAAGACAAAGGCAACTGACGAAAGATTTAGTTGGAATGGAGGATTGAATAGCAACCATAGACAATTTATCAGACATCGCTTTTGACGGTATGCGGTTCATTGGAATCTATGGGTTGGGGAGCATTGGCAAAACAACACCCGCCAAGGTTATCTTCAACTAGCTATATCCTCGCTTTGGGAAAAATTGCAACTTTCTTGTTGACACAAGGGAAATGCTAAAAACCAAGGGCCTAGTCATGCCACAAGAAAAATTATTTTTCGATATATGTTATTCTAGAGTGACTCGTGACATTGACATGAACGTTAACACAAGATTTAATTGACTTCATTTTGTGTAATTTCACAAAGAAAAACTTTTTGAATCAAAAATTTTAACAGGAAATTTTTAATCTCGTTGTGCAGTCCTTGAAGCTCTCATCGAGAGCTCTTCCTCTTCGTATTCACAGAGAAAATACACTAGAAGCAAATAAAGAAGAAAGAAAACAATGAGCGGCCATCGTTAAATGACACCATTATTGCAACTTTCTTCATCGTTTTCCTTCCCCTTTTGTCTCGTATCAGCGGTGGCCATCATCATTCTCTCTTTTCCCTTTCTTCAGCTGAGCAAAGTCGTCTCTTATGGTCAAGACCAGGACGGTCTCTTTCTTTCGACGCTCAAAGCAACACCATGATCGGATGGCACCATGGCCATGGACAGGCCACCATTGCATTTCCTCTCACCACTCTTGATTAGAGGTCGAGTGTCGATAAGTCTCTTTCGATCCGGTTTAATCCGGCTCCGACTTGAGATATATTTCAATGTTTATATAATTAGGTTTGGCTGATGTCCAAACCACACTAATTATATCATGTTCACATTCTAATAGTTTTCAATAAGACAATAAGTGTTGTAAAAGATTTGCTTTTCAATATAAAGGCACATATATTGCAATATTTGTGGAGTTGAAAGTAATTAATTATGATAAAAAGTAAGTCTTTAAGGGGAAGAGATCAAAACAAATACGTCATAGTGAGTAGTAAGCATACTGTTAGGTAGTGCTTAGGTGGAGCATTTTTATGGTGAATGTAGCAAATCCAATCTCAATAGTTTGAAGGAAAATCTTCTAATTGTCCAAAGTCTCATATGTCATAATGAGAGATATTCTTAAGGAATATTTTGTTATTATACATTTATATAGATTGTGATTTTATCTATATAAATATGTTTGATTATAGATATAGCTATAGAATAATTATAAATGATTTAAACATTTGAAAAATGGAGTTTTTTTTTTTTTAATTCAAAAGTTCAAAGGCACCAAGAAGAAAGGCGAAAGATATTGGGCGTGTGAAATGGTACATCTCCATAATTGTACATCTGGACCGACCAAAAAAAGTGGTACATCTCCATAATTGTCTTTCATCTGATTTTTTCTAAAGCCATTAACTTTATTCACTATTTATTAAAAGCTGCAGCTTCTGGGAAGTTGCCTGTCTGTCACTTTCAATTAAATGTCGTGAGTCACGCGATACAAAGGTCCAAAATGATGTCTCTCATTAACGAAAGTGGCATTGGACTTGGGGTGTTCAAATCAAGAATTTTGTGGTCATATCTTACAATAAACAGCCTTTTCTCTTCTTTTTTTCTTTTTTTAATGTAATGGGCTTGTTCTTCTTTTGTAAATTTCTAAAGGAGGATGATATGGTGGAGAAGCTTTTCACATTAAGAATGTAATAAAAGCTCTTCCCATTAATGAATGTAATGTTATTATTGCTAAAATGTCCAATCCAAAAAAAAAAAAAAAAAACAGTTGAAATTTGACGAACAACAAACTTAAACTTTTCTATAGGACTATTTTCTTATTATGCATATATATAGATAAATTCCATTTGTATCTATATAAATATTTTTAACCATGGCTATAGAATAATTATAAATGATTTAAACATTTGAAAATCAGATTTTCTTTTAAACATTAGAATCTTTTTTAATCTTGAAAGAAATTAATGCTTGCTTTTATATGTTAGAAGCATATATTATAATTGGCAAAATTGATCCGCGAATCGAAGGAAGGAAAGTACATGATATTCTCTATATTTTGAAAGACATCGTCCTCGTGACTTTCTTAGACTTCTTCCTTTTCGGCCCATTATTGGCAATGGCCATCATTGATCTCGTTTTCCCTTTCTTCAGGTGAGCAAAGCCATCTCTTATGGTCAAGACCATCATGGTTTCTTTTTCTTTCTTTCGTGCTCACAGCAACACCAGGATGGAGTGGCATCATGGCCATTGACAGGCCATCACTGCATTTCCTCTCACCAATTTTGAATAGTGGTGGAGCATCCATAAGTCTCATCTGGTCCTATTTCATCCAACAATTTCAAATTCGAAATGTATTCTAACACATTTATATAATTTGATTTGGTTTAACGTCCAAAGCACACTAACTGCACCATGCTCACATTCTAATAGTCATCAGTAGAAAATAAATGATCATTTGCTTTTTAATATAATGGCACATTTTGTGAGAATATTTGAGTTGTTAAAGGAAATGACTTATAATTAAAGGTCTTTAAGGAAAGAGATCAAAACAAATATTTCATAGTAAGTAGAACGTATATGCTTAGGTAGAGCATTTGTTGTAGAGAATGCAGCAAATCCAATCTCTATAGTAAGAAGGAGATATTTCTGATTATCTACAGTCCCAAGTATTAGAATAAGAGGCGATCCTTTAGGAATAATTTGTTTCTCTATATAAATAAATTGTCATTTTACAATTCTAGATTGGGATTTTAAATATGCCTAAATATAGATATAAAGAATCGAATATTTTTAATCCAAAAGTTCAAAAACACAAAGGGGAAACTGGAAAGAAATTGGGCGTATAAAAAGGGGCACCTCCATAATTGTCCTCCGCCTTATTTTTCTTTTTTAAAGCCATCGACTTTATTGATGGCAAACTGGAAATTGCACCTGCTACGAAGTTGCTTATACGCGTTTTGGACGGCAAATTGGATTGGATTCAAATATGTGAAATGTCATATGGCAAACTCAAAGACCAAGTGAGAGGGCTGACCTTGCTAAGTGCGAAGTGAGCTCCGATGGTGAACTCAGAGACAGGAACAAGCACCAGCAATCCATCAGGAGGTGAGTACCAGGTCTTCTTGAATTTTAGAGGGCCTGATACTCGTCGTACATTCACCGATATCCTCCGCCACGCATTGGTAAATGCTGGGATTAGTGTTTTCATCGATGATGAAGAGCTTCGACCAGGTGAAAGAATTAGTGGCAACCTTCTACAAGCAATTGACAATTCCAAGCTCTACATACCCATCTTCTCCAAAAATTATGCTTCAAGTCATTGGTGCCTCGACGAGCTTGCGAAGATGGTGGAGAACACCTCTAAATTTAAAGAAGATGGGAAAGAGAAGGTCATATTGCCCATCTTCTATGACGTGAAACCCGATGACGTGAAGTTGAAAACCCCGTTGTACAAAGATGCCGTATCGAATTTGGCGCAAGAGATGGAGGATCAGAAGAATAAGTTCAGCTCCGCGGTTATAAATACATGGCAGCAAGCTCTCAAAGAAGTTGGTCGCAACAAGGGATGGGAGTTGGAGAAATATTCTGGGTAACAATCTAACCATGACTCTGAAAATTATTTTGTACAATCAGGTCATTTTATATTTAAGTAAATCTTCTATTATAGTAATTCACTAGATGTTTATATTTTGATTCTTCTACCCTTTTTGGCCAAAAATTCCGATTCTTCACTTGATACGAAGATCAAACATTTCTCTTCTATATGCTAAACTTGATCGAGTTTCCACCTGGTTGGTTAGTAGATGGCTAGTCAACATGCAAATTTGTCACCTTTTCTCAATTGAAACTACTCAACTTGTTGGCAGCTATGGGGGACTTATCCAGGCGGTTGTTCAAGAGGTTGTGGTCAGGCTCGAGACAAGACAGAAACATGTAACCGAACATTTAGTTGGAATGGAAGGTCGAATAGCAACCATAAAAGATTTATTAGACATTGATTCTAATGATGTGCGGTTCATTGGAATCTACGGGATGGGCGGCATCGGTAAAACAACACTCGCCAAGATTATCTTCAACCAACTACTTCATCGCTTTGGGAGAAACCGCAGCTTTCTTGATGATGTGAGGGAAACGGCAAAAACCAAGGGCTTAGTCGAGCTACAAAAAAAATTATTGTTCGATGTCTCTTATTTTGGAGTGGCTCCTGACATTACTGACATTGATCGTGGGATCAATATGATTGAAGAAACAATTTGCAACAAGAAGATGCTAATTGTATTGGATGATGTTGATGAGGCCAAGCAGATCCAAAACCTAATCGGAAAGAAATCTTTGCATCCTGGTACTAGAGTACTTGTTACTACTAGGGACAACAGCGTTTTGAATATCAGGGAATTAAATATGGATTCAAGGATTATGAAATGGTGGGGTTGATTGACGAAGACGCACTCAAACTTTTTGTAGGCATGCATTTGACGACAACCCTCCTCCAGCCAATTACTATACTCTTTCAAAAAGCATTGTCTCTACTACAGATGGACTACCTTTAGCTCTTGAAGCAATACGTTCATCGCTTTTTCAAAGAAAGAGAGAAATATGGGAAGAGATGCTAGAGAAACTAAAGAAGACACCTCATAAGGATGTCTTGGGAAAGCTAAAGATTAGCTATGATGCCTTAGAGCTGGAACAACAAAAGATATTCCTCGATGTTGCATGCTTTTTCATTGGTGAGGATAAGACTTATCCAATGTACATGTGGAAAGATTGTGAGTTTTTCCCCGAGGATGCCATTGAGGTTCTTACTAGGAGGTGCATGATTAAGGTTTTTGACGATGGTAGATTGGGGATGCATGATCAGTTTAGAGATCTTGGAAGGGCAATTGCCAAAAACGAGCGTACTAGATTGTGGGAGAAACACGACATCATTTCTGAATTAACATCAACAGAGGTAAAGCATGGCCAAATTTGACTAGAAAATTTCTTACAGCCTCTTCTTAAGTGAGGATTCCCGTTTTTGATTCGGAAGCTACTCTTCTGTTTTGTTTTTTCTTCTCTTCTTTGAATTGGCAGACCAAGAACAATCTTGAAGCACTCGATTTGTCACGGAATCATTTAACTCATCCTCGTATGACTGTCACTTCAGAGCAAATTAAGCGTTTCCCATGTTTACGGCTTCTCTTGATGAATGAGGTAATCTGCCAAGGTGACTTTACGGGCTGTCTTTCCAAGCTGAGATGGTTAAGTTTGCGCTACGATACATTTTTGGGTTCTCATCCACGTTTGGAGGCAACCAATTTGTTGCATCTAGAAAACGCGGTTGTGGTGCGTCTTTCTAGTATCGATTTCACAGAAGAAGTGTTCGAGAGCCTAATCAAGGTATGCCAGTTTCCCTCTTAGTCTACTCATTCAATGAAGGACAAAATTTGCTGGATTTATAATCTTATTTACTCATTGGTAGCCTAAATCCATATTTATTTCTTGTCTATCTTGATGTTTCGTTGGCTTTTGTAGGGGGCAAGGAAATTGAAGATTCTCATTATTCGTAATAATCACTCGATACATAGGATACCAAACTTTCCTGAGAACTTAGTTTTAGAGAGGTTGACTATTTATAATTCTCTTTCTTTGAAGGAAATTGATTGCTCTATTGGAAAACTGAGGTGGTTGACTTACTTGAGTTTTGAGTCATGTTACTATCTTAGAAAATTGCCAAAACAAATTGGAGAGTTACATAATCTGCGGCACCTCTCTCTTAGAGGTTGTTGTGAATTCATTGAACTCCCCGACTCAGTTTTGAAATTAGAGTCGTTAACGACGTTATATGTATCTCGCACGAAAGTTACAAGATTACCAGATTTCATTGGTAGACTAGCAAGCTTGTCATCTATCAATGTGTCATGCACACCAATTGCGGGAATGCCCAGTACAATCAGCAAGTTTCATCAACTCCAAACACTAAGCTTGATAGGTTGTGATGAGATACAAGAGTTGCCAAAACTCCCCAAATGTTTGACCACTCTAGAGATAAGTTCTACTTCATTGTTGACTGTCCCTAACCTCTTATACCTTACTAATCTAGTTGAGCTGGACCTATCCAATGGCTCTATATTTAGTGACACATCAAATGCAATTCAAACTTGCGATTTGCGGTGGATTGGCATGTTATCCAAACTGAGGAAGCTGTACTTTTCCTTTCCAAATGTCTGCGCCCCAACTACACAGTTGCGTTCCCTTTCTTTGCTGAAGGAACTTACTCTATGCGGAATAGACTTGCCACCTTTCAAACAACTTCCGTCAAACTTGATGGTTTTAGAGCTTTACGAAACTAGAGGGAAAAAAGTACGACTCGATGGGCTTCCTCCATCAGAAAAGGAGACTCCATTCCTTCCAACAAGTTCGGGAATATCGAGAGAAAGCAAGGCGTACGAGCAACTAGATGTTCAATCTCCCAATGTCTTAGAATCGTCGGAGAGATCACGTATTCAGGACTACAAATCTTTCGAGAGTTTGGTTTGTCAGCCGGAGGAGCCGGGGTGCAGTGGACTACAAGATCCCGAGTTGATTGATCATTGGAGGGGAGCGATACTTTTCCCAAGCTCCCAAAAGATGCTTGTAAAATTTTTTCTGTCAGGGTTCCCCGAGATACAGGATATTCAATTTGTTTCTCTATTAGAATCATTGGAAGAATTTTATGTAAGAAAGTGCTTTTCGTTAAAAAGCTTAGGTGGTTTGTCAAACTCAAAGAACTTGAAGAAGTTAGAGATTCAACAGTGCCCGAGCCTGAAGGTTGTTGAGGGCATTGACGAACTGGAGTTTTTACGTTGGTTGGAAATTAAGGGGTGCAGATCATTAGAAAGGATTTTTGATGCTTCGAGATCAAAAATCCGCAGAACTTCCAAGAGTATGGTTTGTCGCTCGGAGGAGCGGGGGTGCAGTGAACCACAAGCTCCCGAGTTGACTGATCATTGGAGGGAAGCGATCCTTTTCCCAAGCTCCCAAAAGATGCTTAAAAGGTTCCGTCTGTCGGAGTCCCATGAGGTGCAGGATATTCAATTTGATTCTACGTTCGTATCATTGGAAGACATTTCCGTTCGCGAGTGCTCTTCGTTAAAAAGCTTAGGCGGTTTGTCAAACTTGAAGAAATTGAAGTGGTTAAAAATTGACCAGTGCTCTTCGTTAAAAAGCTTAGGCAGTTTGTCAAACTTGAAGAACTTGAAGCGGATAGAGATTGACCAGTGCCCCAGCCTGCAGGTTATTGAGGGCATTGACGAACTAGAGTCTTCATGTTTCTTGGAAATTGGTGGGTGCATAGTGGAAAGGATTTTTTATCCATTAAGCTCAAAAATACCAGATAATTGCCGGATACGCATACGATGCGGGGAGTTACCCAACAGTTGTAAAATTGTCAACACTTGGGAGTCTTACAGAGAGAAGATTCTGAGCAGAACAAAGCAAGCGCCGGGCTCTGAAATTGAAACAACGAACTCTGAAACAGAAACAGGGGATCCTCTACAGAAAACGGTGCGCCTTCTTTCTGTTCATAGATCATCATTGTTTCTTCTGCTTTGCTTGCTTTCTATTTATGCTTTACTCTAGTGAAGAGAGACAATGAACTGATTCTACAACGCGCAACCAAGAAAAATCTTATTAAAATTCCCCATCTTACTGGGAATCCCCATATGTTGTGTGTGTCCACTTCGGTGGCGACGTTGGGTATCTTACATCCCTCACCATCCACAACGAAGGGGCCTTTCTTAAGAGAAATTTGGGCGCAAGAGACCTCAACTCACTTTATTATTTCTTTCTGCAGAAATCAGGAAAATAAAGAGAAGAAAAGGAAGAGAAAGAGGAGAAAACTTCAAAAAAAAGCTTGGGTGCGTTTGTTTCACCCTATTATTTCCTTGTGCAGAACCAGGAGAATGAACAGAAGAAGAGAGAGAGCAAGACAGTCGGCAAAAGAACGGGGAAAAAGAAAGAGGGGAAAAAGTGCCTAAAGTGGATTTTAGGACCGAGGTGGTAAGTCGGTCTCAAATTGCGAATCGAATTGGGATTAGAGTTCTTCCTTTCTCCCGCTGCTCAAGCAAATCGCTGTCGCTCACTCCACAGGGACTCCACGCCCAATCCTCGCTCGCTCCTTGCAAGCTTAAGTCTGTCATTCGCCGTCGTCTCTCTTTTCCCAGGTTCCGTCGTTCGCGAGCTTGAAGCTTCAAGTCCTTCTCCAATGCCACTTTTCACTCTTGTGCACATTTTCTTCTTCAGTACCGCACAGCTGCAGGAATTTAGTGCATTCATTAACTTCATCAGTGGCAGGAGTCATGGGCTTGAACTCAAGCTCTAGATCACTAGCTAATCGCTAAATAACAGGTAAGAATGGTGTGGCAGTTGGTGTGTTTCTTTTTTTTTTTTTGGTCAGAGTGGCAGTTGGTGTTTAGTTGAATGTAATCGTGTGATTTATCTTTGCGTAGAGCATGAGCTCGAGCTTCATATGGTAACATTTGTATAAGGGTCTGCTTTCTTGCATTTGTCTGACTGTTTGAATACCTAGTCTAGTTATGTTGCTATGCTTTTGTGGACTGCTCGATTGAGTGTAATCATGTGCAGAGGATGTTGTGCATCTTCTCGTGAAGAGTTTATCTATTTATCACCTGTCTGTTTATCACCTGTGAGGAGCTCTTGATGATTGAAAATGAAGCAAACAGTGCTTCTCTTCTTGGTTCATCGTGCAGAATTAAAATGGGATATCCATTTTTTTCTTTTTTCAAATTTTGGGCAGTTGTGGTTTCCATTGGTTTGAGGTCTGCTGCATATGGTTGGGCATTCCGCATGTCAAATTTGCTATGTGACCGACTAGACAATTGGCTAGACAAAATACACACAGCTTTGTCATCTATTGAAGCAGGAACACCAAATCTTGTCACTTCAGGATTACTCCCATGTTCCAGTTCTCCGTTTTGCAAATATCTTCTTATTTGAATTGAAAGAAGAGAGAAAAGTGAGTAACTTGTGGCAAGGTGCTTGGTGAGGCTCTTGTGCTTCTTAATTTAGTTGTTTGGTGCTTCATTGTTTTATGCCTAATTCTCCACTGGAAATCATTAATTCCTTCCTACTTTGGCACGTCTAAGATGAGTCCTAAGGAATGTCTTAAAACCGTGGTGACTCGGTTTTATCCTTTGCATGCGTTCATTGGAGCATAACTAGAAGACCACCGTGTAATTAAGCAAATACATGACTTACCATGCACCAATCAGAAATTAGGAACCAGCGAAAGAGCTCAGCATGAGGTTATGACATACTTGCTAGATTTGGTTGGGTTGCTAGATTTGCTCTATATTATTCAAGGGTAGGACAGTGGACTGGAGAAACTTTCGTTATTACGTAGCTAGTAAAGAACTGCAATTCACTGAGGCCCTTCGTGGCTGCTTATGAGAAAGCAGTTTTCGATTGTTGCTCATTGCCGGTTTTACGCGTTTGAAGTGTGCTTACTTGCTCAGTTAGCACAGCATTCTAGGATTTAAGCGGTTCTGTTAATCTCCTGATTACTACTTTACTAAGTCCGGAGGTTTTTCAGATTGGAATACTTGCAATCAATTGTGGACCTGCCGTGTCCCCGAATATAGACTTCTAGAACTGCACATTGTAGGATCCTAGGAATTGGAAAGAAAAATTATTCAAAACTGATGATTTATGAAATTCAATAAGTATGCCTTGAGGTCGAGTTTACATTCTCAAAATATATTGCCAAGATTATACTGTAATCAATTTATATGAGACTATAGTCTTACCGATCTAAAGGAGATCATTGTCTTGTGAAGATCGTAGCTTAATAATATTTTAGCCAACTCTGAAGTTTCTTTACCTTTTGTGATAGTACGGCGAGATCTGGAATCTTTTAGTTGGCATTTTGGTGACTAATAGTTCCTTGTAGATATAGATAGAGCAGATGGTTTTCTCCAACTGTTAACTACTACCAGCTAGATTAGTAAAGAGAGCAAGGACATTAGTGCGTTGTCTTAGGATATCTTATATAGACATCAGTGGTGCACACAGTGATTAACCATCAAGATGGAAGCGAAGGCTGTTTGCGATGGTATCATTTCAGGTGAGACCCTGCACTGGGATTGCAACCAACCCGCCATCCAGAGTTTTGCAACTCACTATATATCTGACAGCATTCTCCACATTTATCGAATCCAACCGTTTTAGTATCGCAAGACACAATAAGAGAACCTTCGAAGGGAAAAAGGGATTGAAGGGATGTCAATAATTTAAGAAACGTCCTCAAGAAGCACAAAAATTATAATTGATCCAAGATGAGGACAAGACACCGAGTATAAACTTCTCCCCATGTATACCCAGAGAAATATCCATCTTCGTTTCGAACTGCTCTGATGCCTGAATCATGGTTCAGGCACAACAATGTAGAACATTTGACACCAGGGATTATCCGACAGTAGCAACTTCAATCTCCATATAGAGAGCCCCCCTCATCAATGTCTGGCTAGCCTAAGGTAAGTTTGCCACTCGTGATGTTGAAAACTTACTAACATAAAACAACACGAAGGAACTTGCATCAATGGTAAGAGTTTGCAAATCTAGGAACCTTTATTCCAAAGGATACAATCTGTCACACAGAAGATGTCTATAATGTCTCCACCAAATCCACCAGCACAAGCAGCCGTAAGTGAAATTCACATTTTGTTCTTTAGAGTGAAGTTTCGAAAATAAATAAAGCAACACTAATCACTTCTAAGGCGCGGTCATTATTGTAATAGATGGAATTGTTAATCCCAAGCTAAAATCTTAATCATATCGTCAAATAAGAAATATTTGATTGAATGTGGAGTGGAGGTTCTGTTAGCTGCATGTTTTTCTTAGGTAATCGCAAAAAAGAAGTTGAGAGACAAATAAATACAAACGAGACCCATGCTGGCATTGCGGGATCCAAGAAACAACTTCATTTGAATCCACACTGCCAAGTTTTCCAAGAAGATCTAGAATGGTCAATCCCCAATATGCTCCATTCAATCTCTAGCGCTCCAAAACCACCTACTCAAAACTATCCTTTTTCTGAGTGCAATATCAACCCAAAAGCTCAAATCAGTAAACTCTAAAATGCTGAATGGTAGATCCAGATAAACCGAGTCATTTTCAGTAATTGGCAGGAAGTGGACAAGAGAACAAGAAGAGAATTGTTAAAATTTCATCCCTATCTTTTCATCAGACAATATGCACTCGGCATGTTTAT
This sequence comes from Eucalyptus sp. ANBG9806169, assembly GCA_014182395.1. Lineage (NCBI taxonomy): Eukaryota > Viridiplantae > Streptophyta > Magnoliopsida > Myrtales > Myrtaceae > Eucalyptus > Eucalyptus sp. ANBG9806169. The sequence continues at coordinate 18,546,903 of CM024579.1, read as the reverse complement.
CGCCAGCAAGCTCTCCCATCAATCAATAAGGGACTACATATCAATGAACATGGAATCAAATCTCACACATGCCACATGAGAACTTAGTAACTCAAGCGAAAAAAGTATACAATTACGCAATTTCGTGAGGTCATCAAGGATCGTAAAGATCCTATAAATTTTACAAAAGATTGTGTTCAACTTTGTTTTGAACAATCGCATGCATATTAACATGGATAAAAGGGAATGAAGCACATCTCTCTTTCCAATTGGAGAAGATGGGTCCATGCTCAAATTGCTCGCATTCCCAATTTCTGACTCAAGCACAAAATAATCTCCAGTTCAAAGAAAGCACCGCCATTTAGACAAACAAGCACGTCCAACAGAAGTAATTCCACGGACACCCGTCAGCAATTACGGCTCGAACACACCTACGGCACAACATTTCTTAAATCTTCATCTCACCTTCTTACACTACTATCTATCTCGATCACCACGAGAGATCTCCAATATTTTCTTGCTACCCGAGCTAGAAACCATCCGGCCCGAGGTCAAAGACGATCTAATCAGCAAGAAACAGTAGCGACATCAACGGAAACTAGCTTAAAAAAGCAAAATAGATATCAAATTGAAGAACAGAAGCGGCGGCGTAACGTTTAGTAGTGAAAATCGTTCACAGAAGCTCCCCGAAGACCTCACCAGTCGATCGATCGATCGATCGAAGATGAATTAGGGCGAAAACGAAGGTTTGAGCTCAATTCAGAACCAAAAATGCTCTCCAGTCGACTGAAAAATCAGACTTTCTTTCGTTCGGGCCGAGGGACGAAGGTTTAATTAAGCCCAAGAATTTTTGGGCCAACGAAAACTGGGCCCAATTATCCATTTTCTTCGGCTGAATATTATTTCATTGTCCTCCTATTTGGAGGGAAATGAATGATTCAAAAATATTTTTCAAAAAGATTACTTATAATGTTTGTAATTATTTGTATCGCTTATAAAAATGAATGATAAGAAATTTTTTCATCGTTCACCAAATTGTTTAGGGAAAATATTACAAATGGTCCCTATACTTTTACTTAATGTGCAATCTCATCCCTGAACTTTCGATTGGTTCAATTTGGTCATTAAAATATCGATAAATGTCCGATCAAGTCCCAGACTATTTGAAAATTGACCAATTTCGTCCTTTTGTTAATTAAAGTTAACGAAATTAGGCATTTTGGTCTTTTTTATTTTTATTTTTATTTGTTTCTTCTTCTTCTCTCTTCTCTCCGCTAGCCATGGCAGAGCCAGCGGAGGGAAGCTGGCGTTAGGTGAGGGCCGTCCTCGCCGAACGTAGGCGAGGGTGGCCCTCGCCTATGTTGGGCGAGGACGGCCCTCGCCCGCGTTCGGCAAGGACGACCCTCGCTAGATTTGGCGAGGGCACCCCTCGCCCATCGCCGGCAGGGGCAACCCTTGCCAGATTTGGCGAGGCTCGTCCTCGCCCAACGCAGGTGAGGGCCACCCCTGCCAGAGTCGGGTGAGGGGCTCCCTCGCCTGCGTCTGGCAAGGACGGCCCTCACCTAATGACGGCAAGGGCCGCCCTAGCTAGCCTAGGTGAGGGCGATCCTCACCTGACGTCGGCTTCCATCTGTCGGAGTCGGCGGAGGGAAAAAAAAAAAGAAGAAGAAGGGAAAAATAGTAACGGAAGGACTAAATCGAACATTTATCGATAGTTCATGAATTAAATTGAGCCAATCGAAAGTTTAGGGACGAGATTACACATTAAGTAAAAATATAAAGACTATATGTGACATTTTCCCAATTTTTTAGACATAAATTATTATTAATAATGAAAACATCGTTCATTGATTAATAATTTTAAGTGACGCAAGGTATTATTTTTTAGAAAATATTTATCAAATAATTTATTTTTTGTGTAACAAATAGAGCATAATTATTATAGAATTCTTCACCAGAATTTGACTGGCTGCATTTGGTCACCAAAAATTAATATTTAACATAATATGATTTAATGAAACTTTTATATTATCATTAAGCCTGCCGTCGTGTAAAAGAAAACGGAGAGAGCTTCAAGCTAAACTTCTTAATTGAGAAATCTCTCTACCGAGCAGTGTTTCTTAAGAACCTAGCATTTGGTTGCATTGAGCTTTAATTTAGTCAGGTTGATATTTCATTAAATTTCCTCGAAGCTATGTACCAACATAGTCTAGGATAAACACAACACTAATATACCCTAATATTATTGCTGTAAAAGTGCCTTTGATGTCAGTTTTAGTATGTTTCAAAGATTGCCCCATCAAAACAAAAGGTTACGTAGTAAGAGAGACAATACAAACACATAAATTTTTGTGGCTCGAAACTTAGGCTTGTCGGGTTACTCCATTGAACTCAACTTCCACCATTTATGGTTTGCGGGCAAACTAAAGAAGACATAGGGAAACCGATCTCTCCATTTCTAGAGGGTGTTTATCCTTAGAGAGTGAATCATGATACTACTCTAGATATATCAACTCTTTGGTAGTTGTTATTAGTTAGAGATGAGCGGTCTTGCCTTCGACAAGATTAGATCTATTCGTGCAAACACAAGACAGCATTATGCAGGATGTTTTATCCTTGTCATATTGCTGAAGAATTGCATCCGGTTGCTTTGCGCAAACTGATGCTTTATCCTTGTCATTGGATCTGAGATAAAATAAAAGAGAAACTTTTCTTACTTGAGAAAGTCTACACTGATGATCATGATACTATTCTAGGTTTGTGTCAAGGATGGCCGAACGGCGCTCAGCCGGGGCGAATTTTCTGCTCTCTCACTCTCGGTCTCCCTCTCGGGCAGATCCCCTCTATCTCCCCATTTCGCTCTCCGTCCATTTCTCCCTCTGCCCGAGCCCCTAAAATCCCCCCTCTACGCCCGGCCGGCGCACATCGCCTCTGCCACTGCCAGCTCACCGGGCCGGCCTGCCCCCGACGCAAAAGGCGCGCTCCTCACTCCCCGTCCCGCCTTTGCTGCCGTCCTTCGTCCTTTTTATTTTTTGCAAAACGCGTGAGAGCGTGAGCAAGTGGGGGTGCGTGAGGGAGAAGATGAAGGAAGAGGCTGGGCTTGGGGAAAAGAAAAGGAAACGTGGGCCGAGCTGGCCTAGGCATAAAGAAAAGGTAGAAAAGAAAGGGAAAGAAGGCTGGGCCGGCCTAACCCCGGCCCGATCTCACTTTTCTTTTCTTCTTTTTTCTTTTTTAAATAATAAATTTTTTAATCAATTAGTTAATTTTTTTATTTTTTTTTTCCATTTTTAAATTTTTTTTTCTTATAAATTATATACATCGTAATGTAAATGCTCATAATGTGTATATACTATGCAATTCTAGTGAAAACTATTTTTGTTTAGAGGTTAAAAATTAATTCTTAATTTTCTAAACAATTAAATCTTATATGAACGGGAAAAATTTAGGAGTCAACATTACGATTTGTACTAATTTATCTTAATTGATGAGGATTGTCGCAGAGGTACAAATTTCAATTACCAGATTTTTAAGTAGATGAATGCTAAGTTGCTTGGTGCATTGGTGTATTTTTCTTCAAGTGGCAGAATTTTTTTTAGGGTTTTTTTTTTTTTTTGTCTTTTATATTAGTCTTGCTTTTAGGTTAAAAGCTACACTTTACATTAGCGATAGTCAAACCCTAGCCATCAAGGGGCCGAAAAAAGAAAATAGAGAGAAAAGAAAAAAGAGAAAAGAGAAAAGAAATGAGTTTTTTCTTTGAGGACTCTATTTGTGTTCTGATCTTACGAAAGGTCATCCCTGTATTTGAACTTTATTCAAAGTCCAGTAGATTTGCAGAGTATCTTTGCACGAAAACATAGCCAAAGTTTGGATGAACTTCGATAATAAATTTTCAGCTGTATTCTTTTGATTGTGTTATTTTATTATTATATTTAGTCTTGGTGGACAGTTTGTTTGGGTTACTTTTTTCTGAAATCAACGCATGATTTCCTCACATAGCGCTGGTAATTTGGGCGGCGAAGACCAGCCAAGAGGGAGGACTGACCCATGAATCGCGGGTTGACGCAACGACCACGCTGCTGATGGAAGGCGAGGATTTATCTGGACAGGTGGGGAAGCGATGAGCTCATCGAGCGATGGCTAAGTCCAAAGATTCGAGAGGAGACGATTGTTCAAGCCGTGCAGGGTCAAAACGACTTGACTTTGATGGCAGCAATGATTGGTTAGTACGTGAGATTAACGGAGGAACATGCGAGAAAATGATAAACATTCCCCGCAATCCTCGGGCTGTTCACCTAATAATTCACTTTCAATATGCGGCGAGATAAACTGTCTGAACAGGTCCTACTCTTGCTATTTCCTCCTATTGCCAAGACAGCCCTCTGCTCTGCTTTCTTTTCTTTTCTGTTTCGCACGCTCTCGTTCTCTGGTCCCAGGTGAAACTCTTGGTCGATTGTTGACTAGATGGCCCATATATTGACTTAGTTTAATGTCCCCAGTAAGGCTAAAGCGATGAGGTTAGTTAGCTGAGGTTTAATGGTACGCACAAAAATGGATCAACTTGGAAGGAGAAAATCAATCGAGTTATGTTGAGTGGCCTTGAATATTTCTTCAGAGATTGGAGGGACTCGAAAGTGCTTGTCATCTTCGTTGGTCCAAGATTGTTTTGATGCCGGGCCCAAGGTATCGAAATTAACATGCCTCTAATCACGAATGTGAGGAACGAATGCAAAAATCGTGTGGGCTAGGTGTTTAGGGATTGAATTATAGCGTTATTGGCAAATTTGGTCCCTATTTTTTTGTAAGAGACGCACGATCTAACCACAAAAATTTAGATGTCAATGATCATGCTCACATTCTAGTAGTTATCAGTAAGGAAATAAGTGTTGAAAAAGATTTGCACAATCATTTACTATTTAATGTAAAGGCACATTTAATGAGAATACCTGAGTGGTTACAAGCAATTAATTATAATAAAAGGTAAGTCTTTAAGATGAAGAGATCAAATTAAATATTTCATAGTAAGTAGTAAGTATATGCTTGGGTAGCGCTTAGGTGGAGCATTTTTTTCAAATGAGAGGTGATTTTTTGCAAAATATTTTGTTATTATGCATTTATATAGATAAAATGTTATTTTACAATATTGGATTGGGATTTTAAATATGTGAAACTATAGAAAAGGTACACATTCATTATTGTCCTCCACCTTTTTTTTATAAAGCCATCGACTTAGTTTGATTTAGTTTGATGTCCAAACCACATCAACTACACCATGTTCAAGTTCCAATAGTTGTCAATTAGGAAGTTAGTGTTGTAAAAGATTTGCACAATTATTTGCTTTTTAATATAAAGGCACATTTTATGAGAATATTTGTTGAAAGTAATTAATTATGATTAAAGGTAAATCTTTAAGGCAAAGAGATCAAATTATCTATTTCATAGTGCGAAATCATAAATGATTTGAATTTTCGAGAGTCAGATTTATTTAATCCAAAAGTTCAAAAGCACAAAGGGAAAAGCACCAAGAAGAAACTTACAAGAAATAGGGCGTGTGAAAAGGTACGTCTCCATTACTGTCCTCCATCTCATTAATTGTAAAGCTATGGACTTTATTGACTATATGCAACTGCTGCGAAGTTACCCGTGCGTGTTGTTTATGGCAAACGGGAATACATTTAAATATGTGAGAGGTAACGTTTTTTCAACAAGGATCTTACGAATGAGTTTCCTAAAGGGATTGGTAGAATTAGACATCCACAAATAATATTTAAATGGTCCCCAATAAGTCTCGAAAGTCTTCGTCATGATTGACGTTAAAGTCCCCAACTTGTAAGAACCGCAAAACATCTTCGGCTTTGTGCAAAATTGCCTATCCCCTGTAGAATGTGATAGATGGAAAGCTATTTAAACAGTGCCTATTAAAGAGACCCTGCTAGGCCCTGCTAAGTGTGAAGTGAGCCTCCATGGGGAACTCAGAGGCAGGAACGAGCACTGATGATATGTTGGGAGGAGAGTACCAGGTGTTCTTGAGTTTTAGAGGGCTTGATACTCGTCGTGGATTCACTAACAGCCTCTATCATGCCTTGGTAGATGCCGGGATTCGTGTTTTCATCGATGACGAAGAGCTTCGAGCGGGTGAAAGAATTAGTGGCAAACTTCTGCAAGCGATTGACTTGTGCAAGCTCTACATACCCATCTTCTCCAAAAATTATGCTTCAAGTCCCTGGTGCCTCCGCGAACTTGCGAAGATGGTGGAGAACACCTCTAAATCTAAAGAAGATAGGAAGAAGGTCATATTGCCCATCTTCTATGATGTGAAACCCGATGATGTAAAGCTGAAAACCACGTTGTATAGAAATGCCATATTGAATTTGAAGCAGAAGATTGAGGATCAGAAGAAGAAATTTAGATCCAAGGATGTAGAGATGTGGCGGCAAGCTCTTAAAGAAGTTGATGGCACCAAGGGATGGGAGCTAGAGAAATATTCAGGGTAACAATCTAACCATGATGTTGAAAATTATTTTGTACAATCAGGCTGTAGTTCTTATAAAAATTGATCAATTATAGTCCGACTCTAATTTCCATAATTTAAACAAAAAGTTTCAAATTCTTCTTTTATTGTTTTAAATCATGAGATTTCCAATTTTTTCTGACCTAACATCATTATTATTATTTTGCTTTTCACCTAATCTCTATCGTATACAAATTTGGCTTTGTTTCATCTTTTTTATGCTAATTTGATCCATGTATGTCTTAAGATTTGTATTGCATGCTAGAGAAGTTGATTAAGGGTGTGTTTGGGAGTAGCATTTGGAAGGGATTTTAAACACCCAAAATCCCCTGGGCCAAATATTGGGTTTTTAGCAAAAAATTTGCAAATCCCTTTGAAGAAAAGTGGGCATTTAGGGCGCGTATGACAAAATTTCTATTCCAGAAATTGATTTCTCAATTTCTATTCCCCAGACAAGTTTCTAAGCAAATAAACCTGTTTGATAACGATTCAAAATTTCTATTTTTGGAATAGAAATCCGTTTGATAACAGAATAAAATTTATATTTCTAGGAATAAAAATTGATTAGATAACAACATAAGAAATCCTCAAATACAAAATAATAGTCGAAATAATACTAATACATTACAATTCATGGAATTTCCTATTACATGTGCTTACGTTTCCTATTATGTAATATTTTCTTTCGAAAAATAAACAACGTGGCAAAAAAAAAAAATCAATTGAAATTCAATTGTAGTGAATATGTCATTATGTTTTTGCCGAAATTGATTTCACATTAATCAAATAAGTCTAATGATAGCCATGATTATAATAGACTAATCTCCTAAAAAAAATCCTAACTTCAAGTCTAATTCCAATTTCTTTCCAAATTTTGTTAAAAAAATCCTCACCATGTTCAAAAATTGTCACTAGTATTTTTGAAAATTATCAACACCAGGATTATTTAAAAATTTATTATCAAAATCTGTATTTTCATCAACATTTTTACAAGAACAACATTTTCCTTATTAGATCTCTTTTTACCCACGTCTTGATAAGTAAGGACACTATATAAAAGAAAAATCGGATGAAACCCTAATGATTTGACCCCTTTTTACCGCTTCAATATGAAGTTTATGCTTAAAAAAATAGTTAGCCAGATAGAGCCATTGTCTGGCGTACTACGAAAGAGTAGGTGAAGAAAGACTCATTAGATATGAATATGGCAAGTTGAGTATTACCATGCGTGAAATCTCTTGTGTGCAACAAATGAAGCCTTGTTCATTCAATTCCCACCATCTAGCCCAATGGTTAAGATTTTCAATCAATATTGATTGAAATGATTATATTAAAAAATTATTAAAATATTTTGGACTAAATTAACTAAATTGAAAAGTCGAGAAAAAAAATTTTCTATTTCTATTACAGAAATTGAGAAGTTAAAAATTTCAGCTTATGATTTCTTCGATTTCTCTATTTCTGGAATAGAAATTTGTTTCAGAAATAGAGAAATCAAATTGAGTTACCAAACGGATTTCTATTCCAAACTTGTTCCGAGGAACAGAGAAACAGAAAAATCCAAAAACATAAATTTAATCATGCGCGCCCTTAGAATGCTGAAAGCCTAAGGCAAGTAGGAGGCTGCCTTGGGCTTTCAGATTTCTAGGCATGCCAGCTGATATTGTGCAACTTTTTTCTTCCCGAAACTGTCCTCACCAACTTTTTATTTTTGCATTTTTACCCTCGTTTTGTGACTCTGTTCATCTTCCCCATTCCTTGTGGTCGGCTTGGTTGTACCTAGTTATGAGGGGTCGGCGACGACTCGAGAGATGTCGGCGCGGTCGCGATGACACAAGCAATCGTTGCCGGAGGGTCAAGTGACCTCTGTGGGTCGCCGTGCCATGCGACCATGGTGAGGGCTTGCCGATCTAGGTCACGCAACCCCTTGCAAGTCGCGATGGCCCAGATCTAGGTTGCCATGACTTAGATCTAGGTTGCCTTAGGTCATAGCGAGGACCCAAATCTGAGCCGTCAAGACCTAGATATGGGTTTGGGCCACTGTAACCCAACAACTTGGCTACACTTGGAGAGGTCAAGGGAGTAGAGGGAGTTATTGTGGGTAGTGGCGATGACAGTGAGGGAGGCGTCGATGACACGGGGGCAAAGGGAGAGGTCGAGGTTGGCGGCCTTAGGGTAGCAAGCGAGGGTGGTGGGGAGGTGCTTAACGCGGAGGGGGCTGAGGGACTTGTGGTGGCGAGATTGACGGTGTGGAAGGAGTGGCAGACGAGAGGGAGGACTTGCAGTTGAGCACGTCCTGGTTGAGGAAGATGAGGATGGACACAATCTCCTCGAACAAGAGGTTGAAGAGGGGCGGGCCCTCTGGCGTCGGACTATCGGGCTTCTACTTCTTCATGGTCCTCAAGAAGAGAGATTGAGAGATGGTGGAGAAGAAGATGGAGGAGAAGATGTTTTGATGATGAATTTGACAATGCGATCTCAGCAGCGCGTGATTAGGTGACCCTCGTTGAGGTCACGCAACCTCAGGTAGTCTTCCAAGACCCTCGTCGGGGGTCACCCGACCCCAGGTGGTTCTTATCGATGGTCTCCAACAATAGCCTGAGATCTTCAACCTAAGACGTCGGCCATTGGCATTAGATTTCAATCGCTGGTGGCTGCCTACCCTTTGCCAACCAACTATTTTTTTTTTCTTTTTTTAATCACAAAACTCATTTATAAATGTAAAAGTTTCCAAACACTATTTTACTCAAAGGTACTTCACAGTGGACTTTTAGATTATAGTTTACCAAAGGCAAATTGCATTTTACAAAACTCTTTTAACCTAAAGTCCTTTGCATTTTCCCAAAGGCTTTTTCCAAAAGTCCAACCAAATGCACCTTAAGGAGCTGTTGCCTTTGCAAAGTTCTTTTCCACGTCAAAAGAAGCGAGTAATTTGCTATTACAATAATTCATCAACATTTATATTATGATTTTTCCACTTTTATTTCGCTAGAAATTTCGATTCTTCTACTTGATATGAAGATCAAACATATCTCTTCCTCTATTCCTTCGACTTAAACTTGTGATAGATGTTCAACTTTGTAATTCATCATGTTCTGAAGCTTTGGAGGTAATGTTGAATCTTTATATATCCTAAACTCAGTCGCGTTCCCATTCGGATGCTTATTAGATGGTTGGTGAACATGCAAATTTGTTGCCTTTTCTTAATTAAAACTATTCAACTTTGTGGCAGCCATGGGGATCTTATCAAGTCGGTTGTTAAGGAGGTGGTGATCAGGCTCATGGCAAGACAAAGACAAGTGACCAAAGATTTAGTTGGAATGGAGGATCGAATAGCAGCCATAAACAATTTATTAGACATCCACTCTGGTGGTGTGCGGCTCATTGGAATCTACGGTATGGGTGGTATTGGTAAAACAACACTCGCCAAAATTATCTTCAACCAACTATGTCCTCGCTTTGGAGAAAACTGCAGCTTTCTTGAAGATGTGAAGGAAATGGCGAAAGCCAAGGGCTCGTTGGTCAAGTTGCAAAGAAAATTATTGTCCGATATCTCCACCTCTAGAGTAGCTCCTAACATTGATAACATGGATCAGGGGATCACTATGATTGGACAAACAATTTGCAACAAGAAGATGCTAATTGTGTTGGATGATGTCGAGGACAAGCAAATCCAAAAACTAATTGAAGTGAAATCTTTGTATTCCGGTACAAGGATACTTATTACCACTAGGGACAAAAATGTTCTAAAAATCAGGGGATTTAAGTGTAAAATCTTGCATTATGAAATGGAGGGGTTGAGCAAAATAGATGCACTCCAGCTTTTTAGTAGGCATGCCTTTCATGACAGCTCTCCTCCTACTAATTATTACACTCTTTCCAAAGGCATTGTCTCAACTACAGGTGGACTACCTTTAGCTCTTGAAGCTATAGGTTCATTGCTATTTGGTCAAAAAGAGGAAACAATATGGGAAGAGACACTTGAGAAGCTAAGGGAAACACCTCATAGGGATGTGTTAGAAAAGCTGAGGATTAGCTATAATGCCTTGGAGCCGGATCAACAACACATATTTCTCGATATTGCATGCTTTTTCATCGGTTGGAAGAAGACTAATATGATCTACCAATGGAAAAGTTGTGGGTTTAAGGCAGAGTATGCTATTCATGTCCTTATTAACAAGTGCATGATAAAAGTTTTAGAAAATGATCAATTTTGGATGCATAATCAGTTTAGAGATCTTGGAAGGGCAATTTCTATACAAGAGCGTACCAGGCTGTGGGATGGAGATGAAATAATTTGCGCATTAAGGTCAATAGAGGTAAAGTATGACCAAATTTGAATAGAAAATTGCTTATCATGTTCGTAATTGAGGGTTTAATCATGTTTCTGAATTGGGAGCTACTTTATTGATTAATTTTTTCTTCCTTTCGATGAATTAAATTGTGGGATTATTGACAAATTCCTGCTCCTGCTCCTCAATGTCATTGGCAGATTAAGGAAAGCGTTCAAGCACTCTGTTTGCAAACGTCCTTCAGCAATCCTACAACTATCACGGCTGAGCAACTTAGACGATTCCCACATCTCAAGTTTCTTTGGTTAAGTAACGTAGTTTGGGAAGGTGGCATCATGGGCTATCTTGCTAAGTTGAAAGAGATCATTAGGGTTGATACAGGTTATTCGCCATCCAATTTGGCTCTGGAAAACGTGGTTCTGGTGAATATTCATTCCTCTAACCTCGACGAAGATGAGATCGGTTACCTAATCAAGGTTTGTGAGTTTCCCTGTTGGTCTAATTTTCTCAGTTAGTGAGAGGATTGAATGACATATGACCCAAGTTGAAAGCCTAAATCCATATCTATTTCTTGTATAGACATTTAATTGTCTATCTTGATGTTTCATTGGCTTTTGTAGGGGGCAACGAAATTGAAGATTCTCAATCTTCAATATAATTACTCCATATGTGGGACACCAACCTTTGGCAAATACTTAGTTTTAGAGAAGTTGACTATTGGTCATTGTCCATCTTTGAAGAAAATTGACCGTTCTATTGGGAATTTGAGGTGGCTGACTGATTTGAGTATTGAGTCATGTTTGAAACTTGAAAAATTACCCGAACAAATTGGAGAGCTACAGAATCTTCGACACCTCTCTCTTAGTAAATGTGATAACTTGAGCGAGCTCCCCGACTCAATTTCAAAATTAGAGTCATTGACGAAGCTGGATATATCATGTAAGCGAATTACAAGATTACCAAATTCCATTGGTAGACTACGGAGCCTGTGATCTTCCAATGTATCATATACACCAATTGCGGAAATGCCTAGTACAATGAGCAAAATGCTTCACCTCCAAACACTGAACTTGGAGCATGGTCATAGTATAAAAGAGTGGCCGGAGTTTCCTAGAAGTTTGACCACTCTACGGCTGATATCTAAATCATTGCTGACTGTCCCTAACTTCTCAAACCTTACTAATCTAGTTGAATTGTTCCTATCTGATGACAGTGCCAATTGGTTGCACAATTCAAATGTACTTCCAATTGGTGACTTGAGGTGGATTAAGAGGTTATCTAAATTAAACAAGCTGCACTTTTGCTTATTTAATATCCGTGCACCAACTACAGAGTTGGGTTCCCTTTCTCTGATGAAAGATCTTACTCTATTTGGACTGGATTTCCGAACCCTCAAACAACTACCATCAAACTTGATAGTTTTAAAGCTTTACCATGCTCAAGCGAAACATGTACATTTCGGCGGGCCTCCTCCATTGGAAAAATTGAGAGAAAACAAGGTGTACAAGCAACTTGATGTTCCATTTCTTGATATCTCATATGCCCCGAGCATGCGTTTTCTGCCGAAGGACTTGAGGTACAATGAAGTACGACCTCCAGAGTTGATTGAATCTTGGAGGGGAAAGTTCCCTTTCCTAAGCTCCCTAAAGATGCTTCGAGAATTTCATATGGGGAGGTGCCGGAAGGTAGAAGTTATCGATTTTGTTTCCCCATTGGAATCATTAGAAGTATTTACTGTGGAAGGCTGTGGTTCATTACGAAGGATAAAAGGTTTGTCAAACTTGAAGAATTTGAAGAGGTTACATATTGACTCCTGCTGGAGGCTGCTGAGTATGGAGGGCATTCACGAATTAGAGTTTTTGCAGCTGTTGAGAGTTCATGGGAATATATACTTTAAAGGGATTTTTGATTCATCGAGCTCAAAAATACCAAATGAATGCCAGATCGACATAACATCTGATTATATTTTCAGCCGCAGATGTGGTACTTATCACAGCAATTGGGAGTCTTTTAGAGAGAAGATTCGGAATGATAAAGAGGAAATCCGGCTATGAAACTAGCGACTCTGAAACATGAAGAGGGCATCCTTGGTGCGCCTTCTTTCTATTCATAGATCATGGTTGTTTTGCTTTATTTGCTTTCCATTTCTGCTTTATTCTAGTAAACAGAGATAACAAACTGATTCTAAAATGTGCACCAACAATTAGGGTTCTTCTTTCGCGTTTTCCTTTTCTTCCAGCTGCTCAAGCAAATCGCCATCACCCAATCCTCGTCGCTGCTTGCTCGCTCCTTGCAAGCTTCAGTCCATCATTCGCTGTCTCTCTTCTTTCCCTAGTTCAGTTGTGAGCTTCAAGTTCCATGTCTACAAGCTTCAAGTCTTTCTTCTTCAGTGCCACTCGGCTGGAGGAATTTGGTGCTACATGAGGCTCGAATGGCTGCATTCATTAACTTCATCAGTGGCGGGAGGCATGAGCCTGAACTCAAGCTCCGGATCACCAGCTAATCGCTGAAGAATAGGTACAAGCGGTGTGGCAGTTGGTGTTTGGTTGAATGTGCTCGTGTGTGAGCTCTAGCTTCATAGGGTAATAGCTTCATAGTTTATTTACATTGCTATGCTTCTGTGGATTGCGCGATGGAGTGGAATCATGTGCCAGCATGTCGTCCATCTTTTAGGTGGGGCATTACAAGAATTATGGGTATTTTGGTGTGTTGACTTACATCGAGTCACCAACCGGTCCCCTCGAGTCACTTCTAGATCGCCGATCGAACTTCCATGGAATCCTCATCATGGGACTCTCATTCCAAGGCATCTCAGTATTAAACAGCTAAGGCATCCCAATCACACAACGGGAGAATCTCACTCCGAGGCATCTCGGTATCGCAAAGTTGAGGCATCCATGATCACACAGAGCATCTCACTCCCCAGGGCATCATCGGTATCGCAAAGCCGATGGAAATCTCTTACACTTAGTTCATTTCACACAATTCACACATCCACACCTTGGGATTAATCACACCACATCTGCAAACTCATCATTCAATATCTCTTGATCATGCCAAAAACCAATCCTCATTCAATTGCACATGTAACTTCTTAGTGCAAATCTATTAAGCAAATAGAGCACATGCATGGGTACTAAACTTGCCTCGTCCAAGCAACAACACATCACATTAAAAGAGATGCACCAAAGATCAGTTTATAAAGTGCCCGCATGATCATTGAAAGGTCACCAAAAAGATTCAATAAATTTCTCATTAGTATTCACAAAATTGGACCAAGGCAGAAAATAGGCAGAAATTGCCCGTTTAGAAATAACAAAGTCAAAACCGTCGTGACCAATTTTTTCCGGGTGTGAACCACCTAGAGTTTGACTAATGGAAGCTAAGCCTAAACTTAGCTTGGGCTCTCCCAAGCCCATACCAATTCACAACTTAAGTTCAAGTTCTTAACATGCAAATGATTTTCAATCAGGAGTCACCACTAATCTATTTCCGGTAGGTCGATTAGACACCTAAGTAAAGTAACGGGAGATTTACTTTACTCCTATGAACCAGAGACTTATGAGTTCAGGGACTTGATTACGCTAGATTTCTCTAACGCCCTTTCAGCACCTTTATCTTTTATTTTGAAAAAATGTTTTGCAGGCAGCTTAAATTAATTTTAATTTATTTCCCTAACATGTGAGGTGATCATACGGGTGCGTAATCCACCAATTTAACACCCAAGAAAGCAATTAAAAAGATGCAGAACTTACCTCATAGCTACGAAAGCATTTGTAGTGTTAAATTAGAATTCACATTAACAACCCTAAATATGATTTCTAATTAACACGCAATTTCTTTTTTGTTTCACTTTATTAATGGAAATCATGTAATATACAATGCAATATTAATTAAATGATCTAATTCTAATGACAAGAAATTTCTAATTAAATGGACCTAGCAACAATCACTAAATGGCATGCATTTCATGAATCTAATCCTAATGACATGCACATGACATTTTTTCTTTCTTTTTCCTTAAAAAGAATGCAAATTATCCTAGAAAATGGAACTAATTTGTCCTAAGTCATTTTTTTGTATTTTTCATCAAATTCGGAATTAGGAAAACTACGAAAATTATCTAGCTAGATTAAGATCCTATTCAATTTGTATTAGGAATTAGGTTGAGCCAAATCCTAATTTAAACTAAAATATTATCTTAACCCAAATAATCCTAAAATGCAATCTATCTAAGAAAATACATAAACTTATAATAAATTAAGAAAAATATCATCTATAATTAAACTAAATGTAATTTTACCCTAATATGCAATGATGTACGAAATATAACCTAACTCCTCATGACATATGCTTGATATTTTTTTTTTCGTTTTTTTATAAAATTCGAAATTAAAATTGCCGAATAATTAAATGTGCAATTCAAATTAATGAAATGAAAATCTAACATCCTAAATTGATTGATTTTTTGTATTTTGTATTTTTTATTTTTAAATGAATAAATTTCCTATCCTAAATATGCAAGATAACCCTAAGATAAGGAACATTCTAACACGAACCTAATCTATCCCAATTTTTTTGATTTTTTTTTTTTTTTACGAAAACCAAATTGATTCAAACGACATGGCTGTAGATTAGAGTAAGGTAAGATTGATATCCAAATTGACGAACCATATCTCGCACATGAAATTAGGTTGGCCAATTTTAAATAAATCGCGAATCGAATCTCGGGCATGAGATCGGATTGACGATTTTGCAAGAGATTGCGAGTCGGATTTCGGGCGCGAAAATCGGACTATCAATCGCTAATTTGAAGGACTATTTCATGTCAAACATCTCATCCTTACACTAAGGAATAATTATACCAAAGAAAAGAACAAATAAAGTAAAATAACAAAAAAAATAAAAATAAGATAAATAAAAGAAAAAACTACCTAAATCGATTCTTTCCTTTTTTGTTTTTTTTTTTTCTTCCCAGCAAGCTTGTGCTCGTGGTGGCTGGTCCAGTGATGGGAGTTACCGGCGAGGATCTCCGGCGAGGCAGGGCGAGTGCGTGGCGAGGAGCTCCAACGAGGGCACAGCAGGCGCGGGGTCCGGCGGGGCAGTAGGCTAGTGGTGTGGGCTTCCAGTGGCGTCGGGTAGCCCAACGACAAGGGGGCTTGGCTGCTGTGACAGCGTCGATTTGCGGTTGAGGAGTGGCGTTGAGCGCGGAGGGGTGACGCGGGTACTCGATCAGAGGACTGATCGCGGCAAAGCAGGCGTCGGGTGCTGGTGCAGATTAGGCGATGGGACTTGGGGTAGTGGAGATGCGTGCAGGTTGCGGGTGAGGCGAGCGGGCGGCGTGACGGGGGGCGGCTTCTGGTGTCGGATTGCAGTAGTGGCGACGCGCGGTGACTCGGGGTCGTGTTCCGGCACAGCAGATCTGGGCAAAGGCGGCGTCGCGGCTTCGGGGCACGGAGCAGCGGTGGTGGACGCGGGAGGCGGCATGGCGACCGGTTTAGGCTACTGGCGTCGCCGGCTACTCGCAGAAGTGCAACGGAGCAGAGGCGGGGACGCTCGGTGCTGAGGACGGCAGGTGGAGGCGTGTCGTGGCTGGATGCTGCTTAGGTGATGGTGCAGCGAGTGGGGGGCCAGCATTCGGATCTAGACTTGCTGTCGTTAGGGGGGAACAACAAGCTTGGCGGTGAGATCGGCGTTCAGGCGGATCGGCTTGGCGGGCAAGCGGCGATGCCGTGGCGATTGGTGCAGCAGAGACCTCGAGCGGCAGTGGTGCGGCGCGACGGCTGGTACAGCAGAAGCTTCGAGGGGCTGCGAGACGAAAGGGAGCAACGGAGAAGATGAACAGCAGCTTTTATTTTTTCTTTCCTTTTTTACTCTCCCCCTCTCTCCTCACGTCCGGTCACTTCCCCTTCTCTTTTAAGTCTCTTTTCTTTTGCCACTTTCTGCTTCTGCAGACTTTGACTTTTCCTCCTTTTTATTCTCTCTTCTTCGAACCCTAGAAAAGTCCCCACCCCCCAAAGAAGAAAACTTTTCTTTTCTCTTTACCTTTTTGTTGTTGTTGTTTTTTTTTTTCGACGAAGAGAAGCCCCCAATTGTGAAGCGGAGTATTCAACGTAATGTGGCCTCCTTTTATTGTACTCGCACAACACATTATATAGGAGAGGGAATTAAATTTTGGTGAAATATTTCACTTCCAATTTTGCTTGTGCATAATCCCATAAATATATCATTGCAGCTCGCGCAATATTCCCTTTTGTATTTTTCAAATATTCCGTCCAAAAATTTCTTTTCTACCCAAGAATATACCCATTGGTGTATATTACCTAAATATATGAAAAATCCTATCGGAATATGCTCGCCGTCGGTCCAATGCTAAATGCAAAAAATTTAAATTAAAAATAAATGCATATAAAACTATATGCTATGCAATTAAGTATTTTTTTTTAGGGATAAAATTAACCCCTAATTTTTTAATGGAATAAATGACTAAACGGGTCACCAACATTTAGGTGTCAACAAAAACCATAGTAAATCACTTCGAAGAATTATAAAATTTTTGTTTGTAGTAGCGAGGACATTAATTAGTGTTCTTCAGGAACACTAGACCTATTTCTCATTGTACAAAGAGCAGTAACTCACAAACCCAACCTATAAACCTATCAAATTTTCCAAAGCCCTTACACACTGAGGAAAAGGCATTTCAATACTCAAAACTCAATTAATTGCTACCAAATTTTAGTATGTTATATGCGAGGATATACTCTATTACTTTCATGAAAAAAGCATGACCTGAATCTATCCCAAAAGTTATCAGATAAATCAAAGAGCACATTAATGTCCCCCAGTTTCACATCTCAGCAGACCATCACTGTAGAGAGAAATCATATTTTCATTGCCCATACTAATCCAGAATATTTCACGAAAAATATATGTTGTAGTTCAAGGTCTCTAGAGTAACTTTCATGAAGACAATCTTGCCTAATTCTCAACATATTAAACAACACAAAATCGAGAAGCCAAAGAACCCGGTAAACCCCGGTTTCGGAAAAATGATAAATAACCATGACAAACTTGCAAATTCAGCACCTACTACGTACATAATGTTGGAAGAAGAAGCTAAAGAGAATAAATAAATTTGTTTGAGGCGTGCAAGCGTAAGCACTTTCCTTAAGGATAATTCCGCCCCTCGAAGTGTGAAACTCGGTGCGATAGGCTTCTGACGGCTATCCTCCCAAGATACAATAGACCTTATTCTATATTCCACACTAGATATTAGAAGGAACAGTAACAACGTTGTGTATAACCTAGCAAGGAAAAGGAAAGGAAAGATTTTTAAAAGAAAGAATATTCTTTGTTTCATTAAGTGTATATTTTTTAGATTGTCTTATGAGATGTTTTTTTTTTTTAAATTTATTTTTTTATATTCAGACAAAATAGCGCCATTAAAAGAGCCATTGTAAAATAATGAAGGATTTATTTGAGAAATAAATGAACCGTTATAAAACGATTGAAAAGCCGTTATATGATTGTTAAGAAATCATTAAAAATAATGATGGTCTTTAATGCAGTCATAACTTTTATAGAAGCTATTATTGTAAATATTTCAAAATATTATCGAAATATCCAACAATCCCTCACATATTTCAAAATATTATCGAAATATCCAACAATCCCTCACATATTTCAAAAGATTTTGAAAATAAAAAATTAATAATGATGCTAGGTTATTGGAGTGTAATGCATCGGAACTGGTGCTTGTTAGGCTATGAACCAGCCTTAGACAAAATGAAATATAATTCACGAAATTATTGGTGAAGTTTGAAACTTCTATGAACCAAAAATTTCTTTTGTGAATTATAATTTTCATCAATCACATTATACTCCCATAGACTTTGTTGTTCAACGTGGTTTTGCGCTAATAGGCCATGCGTGTGCTTGGTTTATTCATAAGTACTTTAGAGATTTTCGCCAAAAATTCTCATAGGAGTGGCCCCACTCCACACTTATATAAGTGATTCCATCAAGTGTATTCTGCAGCTTAATACACTATCAATAATGACTATGGAATTTCATTAAGAGCTTAGCTTAACTTCTTTTTCCTTGCAATTTTGCACTATTCTTATCTTAGGATGGACAATGATTTTTTAATAGTGCATCACTAGAACAACTAGTGACTTGTTATTACCCATATGAACCCAATTCATGGGATCACCAATCACATAGGTTGTGTTATCATCACTGTTGTTTTTCCTCAATTGGCTTAAGTCCCATTCCCCTCGATGTGTCGTATATTGATTTTCTTCCCACAAGTTTAGTCAAAGGATCGGCCAAATTCACTTCTGACTTTACAAAATCGATGGATATAATTCCATCTTTAAGCAGCTGCTTTATTACATCATGTCTCAATCGAATGTATCTATTTTTACCATTGAAAGTTCTATTCTTTGCAATGGCTATTGCTGCTTGGCAATCACAGTGCATAGACACAGAAGGTGTCGGTTTCATTCCCAAAGGAATATTCGCTAAGAGGTTCCTTAACCACTCAGCCTCATTGCTAGCCAATTCTAGAGCCACAAACTCTGACTCCATTGTGGATTTAGCAATTATTGTTTGTTTGGCTGACTTCCAAGTTACATCACCTACACCAAGGGTGAACATATATCCACTAGTGGATTTTGTCTCATCTGAATATGAAATCCAATTAGCATCACTATATCATTCTAATACAGCGGGAAATCCACTATATAAAATACCATAATGCATGGTCCCTCTCAAATATTTCATTAATCTACTCAAGGCAATCAAATGATCATCATTGGGATTTTGTGTATATTTGCTCAGTCTACATACATCATAAGCTATATCAGGTCGAGTATAATTCATCAAATGCATTAAACTCCCAATAATTTGAGCATACTTAGACTTAGCCACGCCATCCCTTTTATTTTTCACTAAATGGATATTAGAATCATAAGGAGTATTCACAAGTTTGACATCAAAGTGATTATATTTTTTAAGTAGCCTCTCCACATAATGCACTTGAGTAAGCATTAGGCCACTATCACTCTTTATGATTCTAACACCCAAGATAATATTAGCTTCCCTCATGTCCGTTCTTCATATCTAATTTAGAAGTCAAAAAACATTTTGTTTCATTCACAACATCAATACACGTACCAAAAATAAGCATGTCATCAACAGTTTTTGTGTATACACATTTATCTACTCCAATAGAGGAAAATCCATTATTAACTAGAATATCATCAAATTTCTCATGCCATTGTTTTGGCGCTTACTTTAAACCATATAGGGATTTAACAACTTTACAAACTTTGTTTTCTTGGCCAGGAAAAATACAGCCCTCAGGTTGCACCATGTAAATTTCCCCTTCCAAATCACCATTTAAAAAGGCTATTTTAACATCCATTTGATGAACAACAAGTTTGTAAATAGAAGCCAAAGCAACTAAAACATGAAATGATGAAATTCTTGTAACTGAAGCAAAAGTGTCAAAATAATCAACATTTTGTTTTTGATTAAACCTTTTGCAACTAATCTCGCTTTTATATTTATCAATAGAACCATCAGGATTATATTTTCTTTTAAAAATCTATTTACAAACAACGGGTTTTGCACCAGGTGGTAAATCAACTAGTTTCCAAGTTTTATTTTGTAAGATAGAATCAATCTCGATTTTTATAGCTTCTTTCTAAAAATTGCTTTCTGAGGAAGATATTGCTTCAGAATAAGTCAAAGGATTATTATCAATAAGATAAGTATAAAAGTCATTCCCCAAAAGAAGTTTCTTTCCTTATTCTTTTTCTCCTTCTCAATTCATCATTTGAATTTTCGAAAATGTTTTTATGAAGAGGTGCAAGTGAAATAGTATCAACACTTAATGGAAAAATATACTAAAAAAATTCTGCATTTTTTTTGTCTCAACTATAGTATTATTATCAAGCACATCACTTTTTAATACAAGAAATCTATATGCAGCACTATGTTCAGCATAACCAATAAACATGCAATCAGATGATGTAGAGCCTATTTTCCTTTTCTTAGAATTAGGAAGCATAACCTTAGCAAGACACCCCCCACACTTTCAAATATTTTAAATTAGGACGGTAATCTTTCCATAATTCATAGGGTGTTTTACCTGTTTTCTTATGATGTATTCTATTTTGGATGTGACATGTAGATAAAATAGCTTCACCCCATAAATTATTTGGAGCATTAGAACTAACAAGCATAGAATTCATCATCTCTTTCAAAGTCCTATTTTTCCTTTCAGCTATGCCATTAGATTCAGGGGAATAAGGAGGCGTAGTTTCATGAATTATTCATTCCTTTTCACAAAATTCGTTAAGCAATACATATTATCCACCTCTATCCGATCTAATTGTTTTTATCCTTTTATTCAATTGGTTTTCTACCTCAACTTTATACAAAAGAACATACCAAAAGCTTCATCTTTATGCCTAAGCAAATAAACTTTAGTAAATCTAGAATAATCATCAATGAAGGTCATGTAATATTTTTTACCTCCTCTAGTCATAGTTTGTTTTAAATCTCCTAGATTAGTATGAATTAAACTCAACAAATCAGATTCTCTATTTATAGAAATACAAGGCTTTTTTGTTAATTTTGTTTCAGCACATATTATACATTTATTAAAACATTGGTTTTTAATTCCATAAATTAAACCTTGTTTTTGCGTTTTCTTAATATAAGAAATACTAACATGACCTAATCTAACCACCGGTTGTGGTGGCTCCGCTGGGTAGGCTTTAGACCTTGCCAGGAGAGGTCGAGAGTTCGAAGCCCCTGCAACGCAAGTTGCAAGGAGACTGGCGGATCATTAGGCGATTTAAGCGTGGTGTCGAGGTGGTGGTTCCCTGCTAGTGTTACTGGGGGGTTTATGGCGCACTGTCGGTGCAAGCTGGTTCCTTCTTAACCAAAAAAAAAAAAAAAAAAAAAGACCTAATCTACCATGCCATAAATCAATAGAGATTCAGCTAAGTATGCGAAAGTAGTAGCATTTTCATTGATAACATTGGAAATGTTAAGAACAAAAAGTCCTTGATTACAATAACCCTTTCCACAAAGTCGTTATTTTTTATAATCTTATCATATTCGAATGACACCTTCACCACAACCTTTCCTAAACGCGCTACTGAGACCAGGTATATAACCAAGACTCTTGTTCAAAACATTGTTCCACACCACAAATCCAAAGCCCAAAACCCCGAAGTCAATGAAAGAAAATGGAATATCATCGAAGCAAAATGAAAAGAGGCTCAAGAGGCACAACCAGTCAAGAGGCACAACCACTCACCGAAGCAAAAATAATCTGGTGAGGACCACCACGGTGGTGGCCAGGGCACCCATTGCTACGATGGTTGCTAGGCTTCGACGGAGATGGGCTTCTATGAAGATGGTGGTGGCTAGTTCATGGTCGTGGTTGGGCAGCTGGGCGGCCACGGTCCACCAACCACGACGATTCCCAGGGGGTTGTACGGAGGGGGTTGTGCGGTCGTGGGTGTGGAGTTGAAAAGGAGCGGAGCTGAAAAGGAGCCGAGGAGACAATCGGGGAGAAAAGGAGACCGACCTTCTTCCTTACATATATTATCCTTACATATATTATCCTTCCCATAGCTAGCAGCATAGCTAGGAGGACTGTCAGGAGTGTCAGAGGAATTTAGTAAACTAGAGAGAAGAGAAAAGAGAAGAGCTAGCAGCATAGCTAGGAGGAGTGTCAGGAGTGTCAAAGGAATTTAGTAAACTAGAGCGAAGAGAAAAGAGAAGAGGTTGGTTCGTGTTTTTAAATGCAAGCAGCGGCAGGACTTTAAGACTGTTGCAGTGGACAGGATAGGTGGATAGGGGAAGATCATGTAGGAGAAAATTTTTTTGTCTTCAGCAACGCAATGATTACAAATGCGTGTTGATTACAAAACTCTTTTTAGCTCAGCTTTTTTAATAATTTATATTTTATTTTATTATTAGAGGACATGGCCGAAGATGGTTGTATGGTCGTGCATGTGCGCCTCATCCCAGTTCATCCCCAGCCGTCTGATCTACTTGCAACAGCAGCCTCAGATCTACTCGCAGCAGCCTCCAGACACTCTCCACGTATAAGTAGGGGACTCTCCATAGAGAAAGGAAAAACGGAGAGTAAAATTGTCTTCTTACTGTTCTAAGTACGTGATGGGCAATGGAATGAGTCAAAATATCAAGTAGTATCATGTCCATGTCAATCTCACTTCTAGACTTCAAGCCACTTTCAATACTTACCGCGCAAATATCTGGATTATCATTTATTTCCTCTTTATAAATCATATTAAAGGGCAAGTATTTATTGTCTTTCTAATGCCAAATAATATGCACAATTTTTATCAGAGTCCTACCTAATCTTTATGTTAGAGGACGAATTCAAACCATCATTGAAATGAGAGAAAATGAAAAATTACAAGTGCTTTCTATGGATTATTCACATGCCCTGATAAATAAAGTGAGTAAAATTGCAGCTAACGTGGCAACCATCACAAAGTTGTGTAAAGTATGTTAGAGCTCTAAGCAGCTCCCATAGCTGCAACTAAGCACTTCAATGATGCGTCTTAGCCGATTCTTATCTCCCATAGTGGGACAGGATAGTGGGATGGATGTAATGGTATCCAACAAATTTTAAATTGTTATATGAATATTTCCAAGAAATTTTATAGAAAGTTTACAAAAAAACTAACCCTCGTTAGGTATTTGAAATTGCAATTTCCATCATATTTAATCTTAGACTACTATACTTACTCACACTTTTTTAAAAAGCTATTGCTTTTTAAAAATTAAGGCAAGTTGAGAGAGCAAAGGCGAGTAAGCAAAGGGGAGTGGTAGCAGAACAAGTTAGCAAGCTGAAGAAAATAAGCTCAAAATCAGATTCTATTCATTTAAAACTTTGGAAGGAAAATGAAAAGGTTGCTCCAACCTAACATCCACCTTACAAAGTATGTTTGCAAAGTAAGCCTTCTGACAAACAATAAACAAGCTAGAGGAACACTTACCAGTATATTTCTATCATGGGTTGTAGCTACCGTCCAAGAGAACCCGCAAGCTACCATCAATCACCGGGAGATTTTATCATGGTAAAAATATAAGCCAGACTCTTGTTCAGAACATTGTTCCACGCCACAAATCCAAAACACAAAACCCACACAATCAGTCAAGAGGCACAACCACTCACCAAGCAAAAATAATCTGGTGAGGACCACCACGGTGGTGGCCGGGGCTCCCACTGCTACGATGGTTGCTAGGCTTCGACGGAGATGGGCTTCCACGGAGATGGTGGTGGCTAGTTCACGGTCGTGGTTGGACAGAGACGGTGGCTGCTAGTTCACGGTCGAGGTTGGGAAGCTGGGCGGCCATGGTCCACCAACCACGACAATTGCCAGGGGGTTGTACGGAGGGGGTTGTGCGGTCGTGGGTGTGGAGTTGAAAAGGAGCCGTGGAGACAATCGGGGAGGAAATGGGACCAGCCTTCTTCCTTTTCATATATTATCCTTCCCATAGCTAGCAGCATAGTTAGGAGGAGTGTCAGGAGTGTCAGAGGAATTTAGTAAACTAGAGAGAAGAGAAAAGAGAAGAGCTAGCAGAATAGCTAGGAGGAGTGTCAGAGGAATTTAGTAAACTAGAGCGAAGAAAAAAGAGAAGAGGTTGGTTCGTGTTTTTTAATGCAACAAGCAGCAGGACTTTTAAGGTTGCGCATGGTAACGCTTTTTGGCTGGGGAAGAGTATTTTTTCAGAAACAGTTATTTTCTATTTCTATTTCGGGAAACAATTTCTGAGTAAAAGAACCCGTTTGGTAACTACACAAAATTTCTACTCTTAGAATAGAAAAATAATATAAATGCGTTTGGTAACATAACGATTCTTTTTTGTATTTATTTGTTTTTTTATTATTTTATTTGTTTTTTATTATTTTTTGTATTTAGTTGTAATTTTTTTATTACTTTTTGTATTTAGTTGTATTTATTTGTTTTTTATTCTTTATTTGTATTTATTTGTATTTATTTTTTGTTTTTTTATTTTTTTTTTTTGTATTTATTTGTTTTTTATGTGTTTTTTTTGTTTTTTTATATTTATTTGTTTTTGTATATACTTTTTTATTTTTTTTATTCGTTTTTATATTTATTTGTTTTTTCTGTGTTTTTTTAATTTTCTTGCGTTTGTTTTTTATTTTTATTTATTTTTTTGTATTTATTTGTTTTTTGTATTTATTTGTTTTTTATATTTATTTGTTTCTTTTATTCTTGCTCACGGTCGGCGGCGGTCGGTGGTGGCTCGGGCGGTTGGAGGTGGCCACGAAGAGAGAAATAAAACAAAAATAAAAAAGAAAATTTGTTTATTTCTAGAAATTGTTCCTAGGACAAGAAGTAATTCTTTTTTGTTTCTTATTTCTATTCCCTGGCTAACTTTTCTATTCCGGGGAATAGAAATCAACTTGACGTTACCAAACGGGTTTCTGTTCTTTTTTTGTTTCGGAGAATAAAAGAACAGAAATTGGGAGAAACAGAAATGTTAACATGCAGACCCTAAGATTGTTGCAGTGGATAGGATAGGTGGATAGGGGAAGATCATGTGCAAGAAAAAAAAAATTGTCTTCAGCAACGCAATGATTACAAATGTGTGTTGATTACAAAACTCTTTTTGGCTCAGCTTTATTTAATATTTAATATTTTATTTTATTATTAGAAGACATGGCCGAAGATGGTCGTATGGTCATGGATGTGCGCCCCATCCCAGTTCATCCCCAGCTGTCTGATCTACTCGCAGTAGCAGCATCAGATCTACTCGCAGCAGCCTCCAGAGACTCTCCACATATGTGTAGGAGACTCTCCACAGAGAAAGTAAAAGCAGATAGTAAAATTGTTTTGTTACTGTTCTAAGGACGTGATGGGCAATGGAATGAGTCAAAATATAAAGTAGTATCATGTCCATGTCAATCTCACTTCTAGACTTCAAGCCACTTTCAATACTTACCACGCAAATTTCTGGATTATCATTTATTTCCTCTTTATAAATCATATTAAAGGGCAAGTATTTATTGTCTTTCTAATGCCAAATAATATGCACATTTTTTATCAGTCCTACCTAATCTTTATGTTAGAGGATGAATTCAAACCATCATTGAAATGAGAAAAAATGAAAAATTACAAGTGCTTTCTATGGATTATTCACATGCCCTGATAAATAAAGTGAGTAAAATTGCAGCTCACGTGGCAACCATCACAAAGTTGTCTACAATATATTAGAGCTCTAAGCAGCTCCCATAGCTACAACTAAGAACTTCAATGATGCGTCTTGGCAGATTCTTATCTCCTAGTTTTCCATCCTCAATTAGCAGGAAGATTTTGCTGAGCTTCTAAGGCTACAGATGGGGCAAGCCACACCAATTAAACAAAACACCAAACAATAGATTGGATGTTAAGGGTGCGCAAAGAGAACCGTATAGACCAATCAGTTTTTGATGATTCTCGACTCAAGAATTGGAGTCTGTGAATATCGTTCTTGTAATTCCAAGTGAGGATTCACACACTCGGACCATTTGGATTAAATTGATTTATTTTTTTTTCCTTTTTTACAAATCTGAAAACCCCAACTCACCTTTAACGCCTCCCTCTCAATCGGTTCAACAATATGACAATCATAAGAGAGATGAATAGAGAAAATATCGTTCTGATGCCTCGAGGTACGATTCGATTTTGAGGGCAATATCTTATGAAGGAGAGGCTTGGGTGCTTTCATTTTATTTTGGTTTCGCTCGTCAGAGAGAGGAAACCGAAGGAAGAGAGCAAGCATGGGGAACGTGAATAATATGATGATAAGGTAATGATGATGGTGGTGAAATAGCCTGCGCACGTCTTTTGCATGTGATGGACGCAGGCTCCTTGGGAGCAGACCACCTCGGAACCGGAACCGGAACTGGAATAGACTGCTCGTCTCGGTGAGTCCAAAAACTAGCGATTTTAATTTTCCAATTTGTGATCCACCCTACTCTGGAAGCTAAGACACTTTTTTGCTTATTTTCAAACATTGAGACTTAGTTAACAGAGGTAACACCTGTCGTTGCAAATCTAGATCATATCATTTGATTATGATGTTTTAAAAGTGACTTATTATTTCAAATTTATAAGACACAGCCAGTTTCCCTATTAGCAATAAGCCTGTTTTTCAATCCACTAGTGCAAAACCGTAGATCAGAATTTAAATTCTATGTTTCTTCAGAGCTTGAGGTGGGTTTGGCAAACCACGCATGCTTCATATGCATATTTCCTCACCATCCTCTGTTATCTCCCAACTCCTAAATCCCATTCAATACGAGTTGAAACCAAATTAGAATATTTAGGGGGCTCAACGTAATCTATGAGACAATCTCTTCTCTCTATTGTATAAAATGATCCCTCTAGGAGAAGTGTAAAGAATTCGGACGCTTCCCCCCACTGTCTTCTATTTAATAATTTTAAATAAAATTCTAATTAACGAATGACTTAAAATGCATTTATTGAACGTCCACGTGAAAAGAATTTGGACGTTACTGAGTACTGTTTTTCTCCAGCCGTGCACAACACACATATTGTAGGAGCACATGATTTAATCTAAATTATTCAGCTGTAATTGGCATTCGATATTTTATTTTATTTTTGGTCGGAAGTACGATAGATTTCATTTAGTTAGCAAAGTTCAGAGAGATTACATCACGAACATCAACACTTAGTAGATCTAACAAAGCTATTGGAGGATATAGTACCCAATTTCTCGGAAGGATATTTGCGCATTGGACTTTTGCAATCCAGTCTGTGGGCTTGTTGGCCTCTCTACTGCAGTGGGCCAAGGAAAGGCCTTGAAAAAGCTTTAATTTCTCCTTTATACGGCCCAGAGTGGGCAGCAGCTTCCAACTGAAGTCTTCCTCGTTCAAAACCCCCCGCACGAGCGTCGAGTAATCTGAGTGGAGTTCCAACTTTTCCTTCATGCGTGCAGAGAGAAAAATTAGGGTTTCCAGCAGAGAGATGGCTTCTGCTTGTTCGGCCGAATCAGCCTCCACCATCTTCGAGAATCCATCAATTAGTCGTCCCCTCGAGTCTCTGCAGATGCACGCTATGGCTGTTGTGTGTTCTGTTCTTCCTCTGCCGAGTGCATTGACGTTTCTTCCAGACTCGATGTCCCGGTTTCATGTTGGATAAAAGAGGCGTCGATGTTGATGCGGAGGGAGCCAGCAGGTGGGGGTTGCCACCGAATCGTGTAAGCTTCTCGCGGATTCTTCTTTCCTGCCTTTTTGTTCCACGTTTCAAAGTTAGCTTGTAATGCAGCCGCTCTATGTAGGGTCTGTTTCGGATGAAGGGGTTTGTTTTCGAAGATGTATTGGTTTCGATCTTGCCAAATGCACCACAAGGTAGTCGCGATCTTGTTAAATTTTGGTGCACGTTGAGGGTCTTCGTGCTGAGTGAACAGCCATTTATCAAACCTGGTTAACCCAATCCTGTTTATCTGTGTTTGCAGCGAAGTATCCTTCCATATGTGCGCTGTCCAGGGGCATAGCAGCAAGGTGTGTTCTATTGTCTCGACTTCATGATGACATACAGGACAAATTGGATGAGGTACTATTTTCCTTCGATATAAATTGTCCATTGTTGGAAGTGCATTGTGGCAAGCATTCCATAGAAATTGTCTGACTTTAGGTAGAATTCCAGAGTGCCATATATGTTTCCATAAAGCTGGTTGTGTTTGATATGAGGAGGTTGCTGTTCTGTGTTGAGATTTTACTGCACAATCTCTTGTTATGAAATAGCCACTCTTTAGTGAGTAGACCCCTAATTTTTCTTGCATCCATACAATTTGATCTTCTGTTGTGGGTAAACCAATAGGGGTAACTAGGATTTCCTGCGCCCTCTGTTCATCAAACATCATTCGAATTAGTGGTTCATTCCATGTTTCATTCCCCTGCTCCATCAATCCATCCACCTTCTCGGGTTCATTTCTCATAGCTGGGCCACCAATTAGCCCATTGCTCAACCATCTATCTTCCCATATCGAGATATTATGACCATTCCCAACGGACCATATAACATTTGGATATATAGAATCCCTTCCCTCTATAATGCTTCACCATCCCCATGAGGGTCTTGAGCCATTTCCAGCTTTCCAGAATTCACATTTTGGGTAATATAAACCCTTCATTAATCTGCTTAAAAGTGAAGTAGGTTGTTTTGCAATCCGCCATGCTTGCTTTCCTAGCATTGCCACATTGAAAGCCAATAAATCTTTGAATCCAAGTCCGCCTTCATCTTTTCTGAGTTTCAAATCCTCCCATTTCTTCCAATGAATTCCAGCTGATTTCTTCCCATTCTTCCACCAGAAATTTGCAATCTTTTTTTCTCAATTGCTTTACAAATAGACACCGGGATCTTGAAAATAGACATGGCGTATTGAGGTATGGCCTGCACCACTGATTTAATTAATATCTCTTTCCCTGCTCTGGACAATAAATTTTCCTTCCAACTTTCTAACTTCTTGTTCACTCGAGCCAAAATCCAAGCAAAAACATCCTTCTTTGTGCCACCCCAATCTGAAGGAATACCTAGGTACTTCCCTGTTTTGTTGATTTCGAGGGTCCTCAACACTGCTGCCATGTTATTCCTTAGACTCATCGGGCAACTTTTATTGAAGAAGATGCCTGATTTATTTAGATTAACGGCTTGTCCTGAGGCATAACAGTACTGGTGTAGTATTTCCGCCAAATTTTGGCATTCCAATATAGTACCATGAAGAAAGAAAATTGAATTGTCCGCAAATAGCAGATGTGATAGAATAGGGCATAACAGTGGCATTCAATATTAAGCGTCTTGTTTTTTTCTCGTTAAAGACCGATTGTTTATTATAGCGTCAAATTTAGTGATGAATACTTGATCCGACCCATATCAACTCCATACTTCACTTAGTCAACACTACTAAAACACATAAAATTTAAACAAAAGGAACTTTAACGTGCATATAGCATGTAAACGATATTTTTAACAGTTTTATAAGGTTTTAAATAACATTTTCAACTGGTTTGCGAAACCTTTTCTTTGTTGTAAATTTTCGAGTTCCGCAATAAAGAATAAATACCAACAAGTAAAATCATTAGGGGTGAGCATATTGAACAAACCAAATCGAGAATCATCTAGGGGCGTTGGTCTATACTTGGTTAATCTATTTTTGGTTTGGTTCCCAATTCCAAGAGGAAACCAGACTAGACCAGACCAACATTTTTTTATAAAAAATAAATAAATTCTATGTTCTTAAAAAATGTAATAAACTCTAAATTAGTAACAACTCTAGTATTTTTCTTTTCAAATTTTTCAAATTTGTTTTGCTAAGTGGCTGATTCCATTGGCCTAGACCGGTTAGTTTGGCCGATTCTCGATCCCAAAAAATGGGAACCAGATAAAAGTAAAAAAGAAGTTGCCCGAAAACTCCATTTCATCAAGGTTAAAATGAGAGGAAGCCATTCTCGTCGTCTCTCTTCTCGTCGGGACTAATCGCACTCACTCTCCCATCCCACCATTCACTTTTTTCCCCAAACATACAAAACTCCAGCCCACACGCCTACTCTTTTAGATCGTCTCCTACTTGACATGCACATTGATCTCTACTTCGTCAATTATAAAATATCCTTTGCAGTTGGGGATCGTGAATGCACAGTCACTCTCCCAACCCACCATTCTTTTTTTAAGATTTACTGATTAATAATTATTTATAACAAACAATAAGATATAATAGGATATGAATATATCTCATATTATTGCTATGATTCACCCAACATTGGATAAAATATAGCAAAATTTATGAATTTCAAATCTTATCCTATTCATAATTTGATCTTAGTGTTGAGGATGATGAACAACAAGACTCTCTCTCTCTCATCATTATTACGAATGAATTCACAAGAAAGAACATTTCGACTTTCTTTTTTGTTTTTTTTGGCCTACACCATTTAGTTCTTGTGCCTTCTATTAATTGATCATTTAGATGATTAGTTTTGACATGTACCGCACATTTATCTTTATAATCTATCTTTGTAATAAGCTAATTATAGCTAACCACCAACCTTGATGTTATTCTTGAATTATTTGACTATTTGTATTTTTTTGGTAAGGATTATTTGACTATTTGTTAAGACTAGACAATATTATAAATTTTTTAAATAGGGTTAATAACATGATAAATTCCAAATTGCTAAACTAATCCCAAATTGATATACTTGGGACAAATTTACCATCAATTAGTTTATATTAAATTTTATAGTCAAATTGTTGAGTTGGATAACATGTCACAATTGATTAATGTACTAATTTGGAGTTTTACCCTCTATTGGTCATTACATGTGTACTAATTTGTGGTTTTTTATGATATTAATTCAATTTAATGGAAATCAACGAATCGTAATTTATTACATATATATCAATTTGGTTTTTTAGTGATCAAAAATTAGTTTGAGGTAATTTGTTATGAGTGTATTAGTTTAAAATTTTTGAAGGTTAAAAAATTAGTGACGCAACTAAATTTTCGGGTGCACCACCTAAAATTAGGCTAATGGATTGTTAAGTCTAAACTTAGCTCGGGCTCTCCCAAGTCCATATCAACTCGCGACTTAGGTTCAAATATCTAGCGCGCAAAAGGGAGTCGCCACTAATCGGTTTACGGTAGGTTGATTAGACACCTAAGTAAAATAATGAGAAAATTATTTCACTTCTACAAACTAGAGACTTTGGGTACGAGGACTTGGTTACACTAGACTATCCTAGTGCACTTTCGGTACCTTTCTCTTTTTATTTCGAAAAAAAATGTTTGGCAAGTAGCTTGAATTGATTTTAATTTACTTCCCTAACATGTGAAGCGATCATGCGAATGTGCATACCATCAATTTAATACTAAAGAAATCAATTAAATAATGCAGAACTTACCTCATAGCAACGAAAGCATCTGCAGTGTTAGATCAGAATTCACATCAGCAATCCTCAATATGATTTCTAATTAACAAGCAATCAGTCAATTTTTGCTTTCACTTTTTAACAAGAATATAGTCCATAGGCAATGCAATGCTTCTAATATAAAATGAAATAATATGGCATGGCAAAATGTCTTAAACTATATGAATGAGTAAAAAAAAAAAGCTAATGATTTCTTAATAACATGCAATAATTAAATATGCAATCTAAATTAATCAAAATGACCTAATTCTAATGACGTGAAATTTCTAATTAAATGAACCTAATAAAAACTAAATGACGTGCATTCCATGATTTTATTTAACGAAAATTTGTAATTAAAATCACTTAAAAATGAAAATCAAATTAAAGTGAAATACTATCTATTCTAAATGCTTTCTAAACATGCATTAAAAAAACCTATCATGCAGTTTATCTAAAGATCTATCTAGACCTAAAATTAAACATGCAATTTTATCTAATATGCAATGACGTGCAAATAATGCCCTAATTCTAATTTTTTCTTTTTTTTTTATGAAATTCGAAATTAAAATTAAACATGCAATTCGGATAATAATAAAAAAAAAAAACTAACATCCTAAATGAATGCACTTTTTTCCCTTTTCTTTTTCATGACTCAAAATAAAATCTCTATTCTAATCATGCAAGATGATTAAAAAAAAAAAAGAAATCTAATCCTAATTCAAACTCTTTTTTTTTTGGATTTTTTTTTTTACAAAAATAAAATTGACTCAAACACCACGATAGCAAATCAGGCAAGATAAGATCGACATCCACAAATTGAGGAATCATATCCCGCGCATGGGATCGGATTGGTCAATTTTAAATAAAACAGTGAATCGAATCTCGAGCGTGAGATCGGATTGGCGATTTTTAGTGCAATTGCGAGTCAGATTTCGAGCGCGAAAATCGAATTGTCAATCGTATGCACGTTGTGAAATTAGGGATTAATCCCTAATTTAAAAGGCTACTCGAGTTGTGAATATCACGTCGGGGATTCAACCGGGTGCATCAAGGAATACTTTGGATAAAGAAATAAAATATTAAAAAAAAATAAGATAGAAAAACTACCTAATTTGAAGCGCGCAATCAAGATACGAACCAGTGCTCGGCCTTACGACTTGACTTGGTGGACGTCGGACCTGCTGAATGCACACGGCAGCTATAGAAATCCCTTTTTGATCGAATTCTGGTGACTCTAGTGACAATATTAAGAATATTCAACTTTGACTTTCATAGCTCCATAGTCAAAATTTTGACTTGTCTACCCTTACGGTCCGTGAATATCAAGTAGGATAGCCCACATCGAGGAAGATAGCTCTGTGGCAAAACCGGTCTGGTCATGCGAAAATGCCGGGACAGAGATCGATGAAATAGCAACCCGTCTCGATGCCGGGTCAAAGGACAATGTCGCTCATCCGCACAACGACAGGGAGCAGCTCTATTCGGTGTTGGGGTTACATCAAGAACATAGTCGCGGGACTGGAACAAGATAGCAACACCTCGTCAGATCATGGAAAAGATCGGCACCACGAGCACCGAAGGTAGTCACGAGCAGAGGCGGTGATGAAGGGCAACGATGGTGGGAGCCTCGATGAGTCACAGCAGCAACTCTTTGTCGTCAGGGACAGCAACACAACACAGCTGAGAGCAATGGGCAGCGTGCGATGTCGAACTTTGCAGGGAACTCGCCAGGACCAGATCAGGTGTGTGCAACAACTCATGCGGGGAAAGATGTTAATGTAATCGAAAGCGATGCATGGCGGCAAGACTTTCAATCGATGATGACACGTGGGTGGGCCGAGAACTAGCAAGGACGATCAGTTGCGACGTGAGGCAACAGCCTCAGCGTGGCTTATGCACGTTGGAAACTCGTCGGCTTAAAGGAACGACTTTGCTGAATTTGTTGGGACACATTGTTAGAAGTTATTGGACACCAATGATTGCAGGAACAACGTGGAAGTATTGCAGCAACGGTGATGGCTAGTGGATCTCAGGAAGCGGTGATAAAGCCATCCGAGGATTGGGACCGAAAAAGCACAAACAACCTCGGTACCTCCTCTCGCTATCTCTCCCTCTTTTGCAGGCCATGTATGGAATTATGCGGCCCCCTCTTTTAATTGTGTAACAACCTATTTATAGGTGAGTGGACTAGGGTTTTAGATCAACATCCACGAGGATTTTTTTCGAACGCAATATTCCTTCACGAATTTTATTCAAGATTGTGATAGAATTTTTCTCTAAATCCGAATCTTGCAAAGATAAATCGCAATATATTGTGACATCTGCCCTATCCCAGAAAAATTTCGAATTCCAGTTTCTCACGAGATAATTTCCGAACATTAAAAAAAATAGGCTTGAGCCAATTTGCCCGCTTCATGGGTTTAGTCCAGCCTGCCAAGTTAAAGCTCAAACCCATTAATTTCAACCTATCTGCGACCGATCCAATAAATGCACAAAATGGAAATTAAAAAATAAATGCACCTAAATCTATATGTTATGCAAAAAAAAAAAAAAAAAATTAAAAAAAAATAGAAATAAAATTAACCCCTAATAAATGACCAAATAGGTCGACAAAATTTATGTGTCAACAACTGTCCCTCTTTCAAGGTGAGCTCGTAGAGGTTGCTTTCAAAGACAAATTGAAACCTAAATTTTGACCATGCACATGCACATGAATGATTTGATTTTTGATTTTTGATTTTTTTTAATAATGAATCCCATTTTTAAATGCAATTTATATGATGCATGGAAATACTAATGCAAATGCATGACGCGAAAGGAAAGAACGTACCTACAGTCACTTAAGGCGTGCATGATAAATTTTTTGTTTCTCGATTTCTCTATTTCTCTGTTCCCCGGAACAGGTTTGGAACGGAAATCCGTTTGGTAACGCAATTTCATTTCTCTATTTCTGAAACGGATTTCTATTCCGAAATAGAGAAATCGAATAAATCGAAGCTAAAATTTTTAACTTCTCGTTTACGAAATAGAAATAGAAATAGAAATTTTTTTCTCAACTCTTCAATTTAGTCCAAAATATTTTAGATCACTAATATTGAAAATAGAAATAGAAATAGTTAATTTAGTCCAAAATATTTTAATAATTTTTTAATATAATCATTTCAATAAATATTGATTGAAAATCTTAACCATTGGGCCAAATGGTGGAAATTGAATGAACAAGGCTTCATTTGTTGTTGCATGCAAAAGATTTCACGCATGATAATAGTCAAAAACTTGCCATATTCATATTTAACGAGTCTTTCTACACCTACTCTTATGTAGTATGCTAGACAATAGCTCTATCTGGCTACCTATTTTTTTTTAATCATAAACTTCATATTGAGGCGGTAAAAATGGGTCAAATCATTAGGATTTCATCCGATTTTTCTTTTATAAGGAAAAGAGATCTAATAAGGAATTTGTTGTTCTTGTAAGAGTGTTAATAACAGTACAGATTTTGATAATAAATTTTTAAGAATCCTAGTGTTGATAATTTTGAAAAAAATTGGTGATGATTTTTTAACATGGTGAGGATTTTTTTTTAACAAAATTTGGAAAGAAATTGGAATTAGACTTGAAGTTAGGATTTTTTTTAGGAGATTAGACTATTATAATCATGGCTATCATTAGACTTATTTGATTAATGTGAAATCAATTTCGGTAAAAACATAGCGACATATTCACTACAATTGATTTTTTTTTTTTGCCATCTTGTTTATTTTCATAAAGAAAATATTACGTAATAGGAAACGTAAGTATATATAATAGGAAATTCCATGAAATTGTATTTTCAAATTTTGTAATATATTAGTATTATTTCAACTGTTATTTTGTATTTGAGGATTTCCTAAGTTGTTATCTAATTAATTTATATTCCTAGAAATAGAAATTTTATTTTGTTATCAAACGGATTTCTGTTCCTGAAATAGAAATTTTGAGTTGTTATCAAACAGGTTTCTTTACTCAGAAACTTGTCCGGGAAATAGAAATTAAGAAATCAATTTCTAGCCAGAAATCAATTTCTGGAACAGAAATTTTGTCATGCGTGCCCTTATTACCAGTCAGTGCGGTAAAGCATCTTAAGGTACATGATAAATCCCTATTTACTCCACAGGTACCCAACTCTCACTCAGGTTCCTTGAAGAGTCTAACAGGTAATTGATTGAGACATTGAGATTAGGAAGAACATTCACATCCAAAGTGAAATGTTCAACGAAAATAATTGAGACATCCAGATCCAGACTGAGATGTCAAGATTTTTTTTTAAAAAGCTCAAAATACCTAGATCCAGACTAAGGTATAACAAGAAAGGTTAAAAAACATTCACATCCAAAGTGAAATGTTTAAATGAAAATAATCAAGACATTCGCGTCCAGACTGAGATGTCATGATTTTTGAAATTCGAAATACCTAGATCCAAACTAAGGTATAATGAGAAATATAAAAAAAACATTCACAGCCAAAGTGAAATGTTTAGAAGAAAATAATTGAGCTATCCGAGTCCAGACTGAAATGTCAGAATTTTTTAACTCGAAATACCTAGATCCATACTAAAGTATAATGAGGAAAATAAATGAACATTTACATCTAAAGTGAAATGTTCAACGAAAATAATCAAGACATCCGGGTCCAGACAGAGATGTCATGATTTTTGAAGCTCGAAATACCTAGATCTAAACTAAGGTACAACGAGGAAGATTGAAGAACATTCACATCCAAAGTGAAATGTTCAAATGAAATGAATCGAGACATTCGGGTCCAGACTGAGATGTCAAGATTTTTAAACTCGAAATACCTAGATCCAGACTAAGGTATAACGAGAAAGATATTTGGGGGACAGTTCGATCGAGTCGAGTGTCGGTGCACTTGAGGGGGAATACTTATGCAATGATAAGTATTCAAAGTATGGATAGAGATATACTTACCTGGTAACATCTCTGATCCTCAGGGATATGTCTTATGCAAAACATGGTCGTAGGAGAGGCCACATGCATTTGTAATCACAAACATGCATTAATCCAAATGAGGTGCATGCATAATGATTTCTATCAATCTTGCATCACCTAATTTCCATTGAAAAAGATTTCAAAAGAATATTCCAATCTGAACACATGAATATCATAGATGTGTCAAGCGAGAGATCTTTCAGTTTGAAAGGACTTTTCACTCGTTCTTATTAAAATGGCTATTTCATCCTGACCTTTGATGCATAATCTTGACAATCACTCTATCTCACCATCATCATGTCAAACAAGGGTCTGAACAATCTTGCAAGTGGTACAACCTTACCAATCTGAGAGGTCTTTAATAGGGACCAAAATATAAGTTTGGTCAATGGCTTAACAAAAGAGACTTTTTGAGTCGAGGCCATTGAAAAATGACATTTCGCAATCATCTTAGGGTTTACAAGTCAAGAAACATGAGAAATGGGACAGAAATTGCTTTACTCGCACTTCTTCAAGCGATACTTTCAAACATATGAACTTTTACGTTAATTCAAGTGCCCTAATCTGAAGAGACTTTGCAAGGGACGTAACGTAGGCTTGGTTCATGGGTTGAGAAGTGAAAGGATTATTAGGCTCAAAAAGTATTTAGGGGGTCAAAGTTGGTGATCATCTTGACATTTCCACCAATTTTCTCCTCCACCGTCGAAGATTTTTTCACATCACAACTCCATTGATTGCAACAGCATTTGAGTTTTTTTTTTAGTATCGCCTTGTGGGGGATACTACTCAAGTGTTTGATATTTTCTTTTCTGGGCATTGGCTTTGCTTTTACCAGGCACACTACTTTTTCATGCCCCATTTTTTTTGCACTTACTTTCTTTGGACTTGCACAGCCTCCATCTTTTAATAGCATTGTAAATCATGCTACTCAAGTGGTTTGCTTTTCTTGCCTTGCCCTAGTGTGGGGGATGATCACCAACTGGGTTTAATGTGAAATGAATTCATAGGCTCAAGTGGGCTATGCAATGGATAAAGTGTATAGGATAGAGAAAGAACTGCTCTTCGTCGTCCTAAAGCACTTCAAATTATCGTACAAGTTACATTGCGAAAACAATACTCGAAGATTGATGCAAGTGTGAATAAGAAAATTCCTATCATTCATTTCAAATTTTGCCCTAGTATAGGACGATCCTTGATAGGGATAATTTAAAAATCTCTTCATGTGTGTGGGCTCAAAGGGCTAAACAATAGGTATACCTGTAGTGTTTCAGGTAGAAGAAGAAACTGCCTCTCGTCATCTCGATTGACGTACCCTTCACGATATCACCTTTTTCCTTGTAGGCATGGAAATTTTCACACAACTCACCGATGGTTAGTGTATAAAACAGTGTATGGAATAAGGTTCGCCTTTCATCATTCCAAAATATCTCATTTGACACATTCAATTTATCTTACACAATTCATCAAGGAAAACATGAAAGATTTGTAACAAATTTGAACAATTGAACTTGCAACTCATTGAGGCAATTTATTCATTATAAAAATGCTTGCAGTTTAAAACACAACATGGCAAATTCAATCATGGGTAATTCTTATTGACAGCATTAGAACTAACAGGAGTAGAGAATTCATGACCATCCATCTTTGCCAGGATTAAAGCACCTCCAGAAAGCACATTCTTCACTATATATGGACCACCATAATTTGGAGCAAACTTGCCCCCAGAATCTAAAATTGGATTGGACCATTTTCTCACATTTGCATATCATAAAACCATCCCTGAAATAGAATGTAGATGGATCAAAAAGACAAACGGGGTAAATCATTTTCTTTTTTTTTTTTTGGAAGATTTTTTTTGAATTTTTTTGAATTTTTTTTTTGAAAAGCAATTGGACAGGCATTTTTTTTAAAACATTTTGACATGAGAAAGCATAATCAAGCCCAGGCCTCAGAATTCTCCTTGGATTTTTCTTTTTGTTTATCGGCTGGATATTATCACCGGGCTAATTTGGTGTACCTCATCATGCCCTCAAAATAAAACTTGTAATTTTATTGAAATTCATCAATCAATTACAATTTATTGAATGAAAAATGCGATTCAAGCCCTAAAAAGAAAGCAAAAAAGAAAAAAAGAAATTGAAAACAATTCCTAGAAAGCAATAAAAATTCCCATGCAGGGGAATGTGCAAAAGTAATAAGTTACTCTTGCGGGCCAAAACCTATTTCTTCCAGAGGTCCTTCATCAATGGCATTCACCATATCCTCATGCTCAGGTAAAGGATTCTTCTTGACATCCGATTGAGCAGTACCGAAGGCAAACGCGTTGGTGTCCAATAAGTTTTGGATCTTATGCTTCAAAGTCATGCATTCATCAGTCGAATGTCCTACTTCCCCCATATGGTACTCGCATTTCTTAGAGGGGTCGTAGTTAGAGAATTTTTCAGCATTTGGTCGTTTTGGTTCGTAAGACAGCAATTCCTTCTTTTGAAGGACCTTTAAGACTTGGGACAAAGGGCCAGGAAGAGGAGTGAACTGCCTCTTAACAAACTGTCGAGGCGCGATCGGTCGACCTCTGCTTTGTTGATTCTTAAGGACATGAACAATTGGAGGCTTGCTAAATTGTGCATACACAACATTGACTTCCGTGCTAAGTTCTTGGTCTTTCTTCATGGTGAACCTTTTGCCTTGATGGGTTGGTTCATTGAACCATCAATCTCTTAGCCTATCTTCGATCTATTCACCCACCGGGATAAGTTGGTTGAAGTTCTTAACGTACGTGCTAGCCATCCAGTTACGGAACTCAAACAGGAGAGTCTTGACGAACAACTTCATCAGCTCCTTGTCAGCAGGCTCCGGAGTGACTTGAGCGGCCAAATTTCGCCACCTCACAACATACTCCTTGAATGACTCACTCTTCTTCTCCTCCATCCGCTCAAGATATTCTCGGGAAGGTGCAATGTCCATGTTGAACTTATATTGCTTAAGGAATGCATTGGTCACTTCATCCCAAGTGTCAAGGAGGTCTACATTCTTCATTATGTACCAGTTCAGTGCAGGCCCAATCAAACTCGCATGGAATAATTGAATCATGAGGGGCTCATTCTTGACATATTGGGCCATGCATACGTGGTACATCTGCAAATGAACTTTTGGGCAGGAAGTACCATCGTATTTCTCGAACTCCGGCATTTTGATCTTCGGCACCTTGACCTTCTCATACACAAACAAGTCAAACGGGAGTGAGCTTTGTGACTCTTGCAATTGCTTCACTTTCTCCTCGAGTTTCGCAACACGTTCATCTTACTCCACCTTAGGGACGTTATCAGGCTTTGTCTTTTCAGCGGTGATCAAAGGTGGATCGTTTTCCAGGTTAGGCATGTCATCATTACCCCATTGAGCCTTCGAGACAACTATCTCGGAGAGCGCGGATGCAGGAGTCGGATTCGCTCGAAGAGATTGAATTTGATCCGTCACAAGCTGTATAGAAGCGAGCACTTGTTGGAGTTGAGTCTCCACAGTAGACATACGATCACGCATTTCATTTTGGTCGGTCATTTTTACTCTCGATCATGTAATGATGGGTGAACGTGGAGGATCTGTTATCACCTAAAGTAAGAAATGAATAAAAATAAGTATCTCATATGAAATATGCCGATCCATGGCAATGTTCTTGAACTTTTGTTCATTAATGGAGCTTTTGACAAACCTAACAAAATGGAAACTCGAAATGCCCTAAATAAGTGAACTAGGAAAGTAAATGACTCAACTTCCTAAACATTAATCTAGAAATGAAAATAGCAAGATTGGTTCAAGCACTTCATCTAGCTTGATCAATATACACTCGGGACACCATTCGGCGCAATCGCTTGTTCTCCTCTTGAGCTTTTTTAGCAACTCTTTTGAGACGTTTATTCTCAGCACAGTTGGTGATTTTTAACGGCACCTCTAGTATCTGTGGAAGCAGCTCCTCTGGAATCTTGTGTTGTTGAATGTACTTAGTCGAGGCATAGTATTTCCTTTCTTTACCCTTCAACTCTTCCTCGGGCCATTTAAGTTTTCATGGATGGCACATGTCCCACATTGATTTGATAGTGAGA
Organism: Eucalyptus sp. ANBG9806169; assembly: GCA_014182395.1. NCBI lineage: Eukaryota > Viridiplantae > Streptophyta > Magnoliopsida > Myrtales > Myrtaceae > Eucalyptus > Eucalyptus sp. ANBG9806169. The sequence goes on along the minus strand of CM024579.1, from coordinate 18,506,040 downwards.
ATAGAGTCTTCATGGTCTCGGTTTCCATCAACGAAGCTGACTTGGAGTGGATCTGCTTGTAATGTCGGGGGAAGCTCTTGCACAACTTGGTACTGACGAGTCACTTTGGTCGAATAATAATCCAATACTACAGTAAATCCCAAAAGAAGGATTGGGTCAACACCTCTACACGTGAGTCTCGCCACACGAACTTGGAACCATTTAGCATGCCATAGGAAACCCTTGGAAGTTGATTTTTTCATGAAAGCTAGCCACCTAGAATAATGGTAATCTGGTGCATGTTTTTGGTTGTTCTCAAATTTTATAATAGAGTGATTAGAATCACTAACATCATGTATAGTCATTAAACCACAAAATCCCTTTATATGAGAAAGAAATCAAATTTGCAAAAGCTCGGGAGAGGAACGGAAGGTCTTATCACCGCCTCCTTTAATTCGAGTGAGGGAAAGAAAGGTTTCAACTAGAATAGTGTTTACAAAATTTTTCCCTTCCAACACTTGCTTAAGTAAATGAGCCATCAAAGGGTTAATACCATTCTTGCAGTAAGGAAAGATTATGAACCCAAAGAAAGCTAAAAGGAAAACTCTATGCATTTGAAATGAAGTGCCATTTTCGAAACATTTTTTTAGAAAAGATAATGGGCAAGTATGGCGGTGAGCCTTCAAAACTTTTCTTATGTTGTCCTCTTTGATTCTTAAAAAGTCAGATAAGGCCACAATGGGATCAATTCCAATAGGTGGACTACCCAATTTAGCTTTCAAAGATTTTCCCAAGGCAATGTTATATTCTTCCAAGGTAGGAGTGAGCTCATGCTTACCGCCAAAGATGAAAGTTGAAGTCTCAGGGCACCAACAATGGGCAAGTGTTTGGATGATACCGCCATGGATTTTGATACGCAGCAGTGGAAGTAGTCGAGCTATATGCGACTCTACAAATTGGCGGCTAGCTTGGTCTAACTTGTCCCACCAAGTGCTAAGCTCTTCCTTTGGAGGGAGAATAATTCGAATGTCCGATGTCCCCATTGTATATTGATCAAGACTCGTGACAACCCTAATGCCATAGACTAACAAAATAATGCGATAAAGTAAGTAAATTGCAAAAGCAAAAATTTAGAGAACTTACTTTACCAATGGTGGGCAATTACATAGACATGCGCATGGTCTTAGCAAGGTGGAGCCACAAGAATTATCAAACTAGCCACGGGCTTGTGGACTATGTCGGGTCCTCATGACTTCGGCTTAGTCAAAGAGCCGACCCAGGTCGCGGGCATGCGGACCGAGATGGGTACTCTTGACACCATGAAAGAAATTTCGGGATTGAGATGGGTGACTCGTACCGCAAGCATACGGTCAGAGTGGTATCCATCTCAACACCATCCTAAGTGATCCTATGCGGACCAGGTCCGACGGCAGGTTGTGTGTGCAAAAGTGTAGTGTAAATGCAAAGCATGCACAACAGTTTATAGCAAGCAACACTTCATATGTGCAAGTAAACCATTCATTCCTACACCTCCCTACAAAACAAGAGTTAACAAACACTTCCCCTTATACCTCCCAATCTGCAAAAACATTTAACACCTTAAATGTTAGGGACGTACCTGGATTCCTCGTTGCCAAACAAAAACATTTTTCAAAAGAAAGAGAAAATTGGCCTAAGTCCACTAAGAGTTTTAACTCAAGTGCCCAGTGGAGTCGCCAAGCTATCACGATCAAATTTTCGAGTGCACAACCTAAAATTAGGCTAATGGATTGCTAAGTCTAAACTTAGCTCGGGCTCTCCCAAGCCCATACCAACTCGCAACTTAGGTTCAAATATCTAGTATGCAAAAGGGAGTCACCACTAATCGGTTTACGGTAGGTCGATTAGACACCTAAATAATATAATGTGAGAATTATTTCACTTCTACAAACCAGAGACTTTGGGTATGGGGACTTGGTTACACTAGACTATCCTAGTCCTCTTTCGGTACATTTCTCTTTTTATTTCGAAAAAATGTTTGGCAAGCAGCTTGAATTGATTTTAATTTACTTCCCTAACATGTGAGGTGATTATGCGAATGCGCATACCATCAATTTAACATTCAAGAAAGTAAGTAAATAATGCAAAACTTACCTCATAGCAACGAAAGCATCTGCAGTATTAGATCAAAATTCACATCAGCTATCCAAGATATGATTTCTAATTAACAAGCAATCACTCAATTTTGCTTTCACTTTTTAACGAGAATATAGTCCATATGCAATGCAATGCTTCTAATATAAAATGAAATAATATGGCATGGCAAAATGTCTTAAACTATATGAATGAGTAAAAAACAAAACTAATGATTTCTTAATGAATATGCAATAATTAAATATGCAATCTAAATTAATCAAAATGACATAATTCTAATGACGTGAAATTTCTAAAAATGAACCTAATACAAACTAAATGAACTGCATTCCATGATTTTATTTAACGAAAATTTGTAATTAAAATCACTTAAAATTAAAATCAAATTAAAGTGAAATACTATCTATTCTAAATGCTTTCTAAACATGCATTAAAAAAACCTATCATGCAGTTTATCTAAAGATCTATCTAGACCTAAAATTAAACATGCAATTTTATCTAATATGCAATGACGTGCAAATAATGCCCTAATTCTATTTTTTTTTCCTTTTTTTTATGAAATTCGAAATTAAAATTAAACATGCAATTCGGATAATAATAAAAAAAAAACATCCTAAATGAATGCACTTTTTTTCCTTTTTCATGACTCAAAATAAAATCCCTATTCTAATCACGCAAGATAATTAACAACAAAAAAACAAATCTAATCCTAATTCAAACTTTTTTTTTTGGATTTTTTCTTTTACAAAAATAAAATTGACTCAAACACCACGACGGCAAATCAGGCAAGATAAGATCGACATCCACAAATTGACGAATCATATCCCGTGCATGGGATCAAATTGGCCCATTTTAAATAAAACCGTGAATCGAATCTCGAGCGTGAGATTGGATTGGCGATTTTTCGTGCGATTGCGAGTCGGATTTCGAGCGCAAAAATCAAACTATCAATCGTATGCATGTTGTGAAATTAGGGATTAATCTCTAATTTAAAAGGCTACTCGAGTTGTGAATATCACGTCGGGGATTTCAACCGGGTGCATCAAGGAATACTTTGGATAAAGAAACAAAATATTAAAAAAATAAGATAGAAAAACTAACTAATTTGAAGCGCGCAATCAAGATACGAACCGGTGCTCGGCCTTACGACTTGACTTGGTGGACGTCGGACCTGCTGAATGCACACGGTAGCTATAGAAATCCCTAAGCTTTTTGATCGAATTCTGGTGACTCTAGTGACAATATTCTTTGAATATTCAACTTTGACTTTCATAGCTCCATAGTCAAATTTTTGACTTGTCTACCCTTACGGTCCGTGAATATCAAGTAGGATAGCTGCAACAAAACTCAAGCGAATCGTTCAAAGAAAAAATATGACTTATTATAGCCCACATCGAGGAAGATAGCTTTGTGGCAAAACCGATCTGGTCATGCGAAAATGCCGGGACAGAGATCGATGAAATAGCAACCTGTCTCGATGCCGGGTCAAAGGACAATGTCGCTCATCCGCACAACGACAGGGAGCAGCTCTATTCGGTGTTAGGCTTACATCAGGAACATAGTCGCGGGACTGGAACAAGACAGCAGCACCTCGTTAGATCATGGAAAAGATCGGCACCAGGGCACCGGAGGTAGTCATGAGCAGAGGCGGTGATGAAGGGCAGTGATGGTGGGAGCCTCGGTGAGTCACAGCAGCAACTCTTTGTCGTCAGGGACAGCAACACAACACAACTGAGAGCAATGGGCAGCGTGCAATGTCGAACTTTGCGGGGAACTCGCCAGGACCAGATCAAGTGTGTGCAACAACTCATGTGGGGAAAGATGTTAATGTAATCGAAAGCGATGCATGGCGGCAAGACTTTCAATCGATGATGACGTGTGGGTGGGCCGAGAACCAGCAAGGACGATCAGCTGCGACGTGAGGCAACGGCCTCAGCGTGGCTTATGCACGTTGGAAACTCGTCGGCTTAAAGGAGCAACTTTGCTGAATTTGCTGGGACACATGGTTAGATGTTGTTGGACACCAGTGATTGCAGGAACAACGTGGAAGTATTGCAGCAACAGTGATGGCTAGTGGATCTCAAGAAGCGGTGATAGAGCCATCCGAGGATTGGGACCGAAAGAGCACAAACAACCTTGGTACCTCCCCTCGCTTTCTCTCCCTCTTTTGCAGGCCATGTATGGAATTGTGTGGCCCCTGTTTTAACTGTGTAACAACCTATTTATAGGTGAGTGGACTAGGGTTTTAGATCAACATCCACGAGGATTATTTTCGAACGCAATATTCCTTCACGAATTTTATTCAAGATTGCGATAGAATTTTTCTCTAAATCCGAATCTTGCAAAGATAAATCACAATATATCATCTCATCTGCCCTATCCCAGAAAAATTTCAAAATTTCCAATTTCTCACGAGATAATTTCCGAATATTAAAAAAAAACAGGCTTGGGCCAATTTGCCTGCTTCGTGGGTTTAGTCCGGCCTGCCAAGTTAAAGCTCAAACCCACTAATTTCAACCCATCTGCCACCGATCCAATAAATGCACAAAATGCAAATTAAAAAATAAATGCACCTAAATCTATATGCTATGCAAAAAAAAAAAAATTAGAAATAAAATTAACCCCTAATAAATGATCAAACAGGTCGCCAAAATTTAAGTGTCAACAATTAGTTTGAGATAAATTTATCATAAATATTTCAATTGTGATTTTTTATGATATTAACTATTTTAAATATTACTTTACACCGAATAAAAGTTTATTTCAATGGGCTTAGAAAATACTATTTTACTAGCCACTCAATTACTTTAAGCGAATGTACGTCAAGTCCAAATCCCCTTCTTTAAATGAGCTTTACCAAATGTCAAAGCATTCTGGTTAATGAAAATTTGCTATGAATCTAAAGGATGCGGTTTATATAATTTAGTTCCAGCATTTATTTTTGGGCGAATATTCAGCATATATTTTCTAATGGATTGTTTTCTGCTAGAACGTGGGCTTTACTGAATGTTATTGTAGATTGTGTAGGGGAAAAATGTGTCCATTTAGCAGGGGCACTTGTCACTAACTCTGTGAATTAAGTCCACCATTGTTTCTAACTTCTTGTGCTGGAAAAATAAGCATTTTATCTATCTGTGACTAGCAATCTTATCTAACTAATTATATTAAAAATAATTTTTTGGACATTTAATTTGTTCAATTTAAAAAGAGTCTTCCTTTTTCCAAACTTTCATCTCCAAATGAAAATTTAAAATTTTTGTAATTCAAAGTTAAAAAAAAAAAAAAAAAAACTTCAGAAATATTGTTAAAGTCTCCAAATTAATTACAAATACCTTATTATATAATGAATTTTTATACCATAAATTGAATTAGGAATAAATGTTATATGATAGCGACAATCCAAAATTCTTCATCACTTTACTTGCAGAGATTAGGGTTACTCATTCTCATCACTTTTACTTGTTTTGTGATCGCACACGAGTTTTTTGTGAAGCCTTGAAAAATGAAGGAGCTTATGACGTTTGAGGTTTGTCATTGCGTTCATCCATAAAATACTCAAATACTCATCGATTAGCCCCATTTGTCATTGTAATTACACTCTTCCACCGCCATTCAATAAGAATTTCACTTTATTTAAAACATGACAATGTAAATATAAATATAAGTTATCTTTTGCACTTACCATACAAAACTTCAATCAACTAAGGTTTAAGACTATTACCTTGGACATACATATCATGCCAATCATATCTTCAAAACAATTCTTGACAGGTAATTTGGCATAGCCAAATAGGGCAATTCTTTGTTCTTCGGCATTGCCAAATGAGGTAGAAAAGTTTATTGAAAGAAAAATTGAAGGGCGAGAAGGAAGAATTATAATGGTTTGGCACTTAATTAGACAAACAAATGATCGAGGAGGGTCTTGTGGTCCCCGTGGCGTGTCTAGAGGCTGCGGGTGCTAAGGGCCCGTTTGGTTCGGCTTTTGGGGAATGCCCTTGGCCAAATGCAAATATCTTTAGGCTAAAGAGGTTTTCGGAAATGCTCGGGTGTTTGGCAAATTACGCATTGGAAAGTGGCTTGTGCGAAAACACCGTTTGGCAAAACTTATTCCAAATGGGCTTTTACTTTTAATTTTTTTTTTAAAAAAATATTAAAATCAAATTCGGCGGCCGGCGGTACCGAACGACTAGATCTGGCCGTCCGGTGGCCGGATCAGGCGACGCCGTCGCCGCGACCTAAGGCGCAGAGGCTAGATCTGGCGGCCTGAGGTCGCGCGGACCTCAGGCGAAGCCGCCTGGGTCACGCGGACCTCAAGCGGCGTCGCCCGAGGTCGCGCGAACCCGGGCGACGCCGCCGAGGTCCGCGCGACCCGGCGGCGTCGTCGAGGTCCGCGCGACCCAGCGACGCCGCCGGGTCCGCGCGACCCAGCGACGCCGGCTGGTCCGCGCGACCTCGGCGACGCCGCCCGAGGTCCGCGCGACCCGGCGGCTTCGCCGAGGTCCGCGCCACCCCCTGGGCAGTGGTCACCAGCGACGCGCGACCCTCAGGCAGCGGCGGCGATGGTGGCTGCCGGAGGTGGCCGGGAAGAAAAAGAAGAAGACAAACGGGAAGAAGAAGAACAAGGTGAACGGTAGCATGGCATTTTACGAAATGCCGAATGCTCAATGCTCCCCTCCCCAGCATTGAGCATTGAGCATTTGGAATGCTCATAGTTGGGCAAAGGGGCTTTCGAAAATATTTCCCAACACAAAAAGTTTTGCCAAAGGGGCTTTGGGAGCCCAAAGCCCCTTTGGAATGCCCAACCAAACACCCCCTAAGACTGAGAGCAATAAATTTGGTTCGAGTTTTGAGGAAGGTGAAAAGCAAAGCCTTCTCCCCTGCATGTCAGGTTTTGCATGCCAAACTGAGCGATCTCTGTCTCTCCCCCATGTATTAATTACGGGTGATGGCAATCTAAGAAAAAAGAACCGGCGATGAGAAAATGAATGCAAAAGATGAAAAATTCAAACATTTTGTCTTTTGGCCAACACCGTTTATTGCTTTTGTCTTTTTGCCAACACAATCAATAATTAATTTTAATATGTACCGCGCATTTAACTTTAAATCCATCTTACTGACCTGCTAATAATAACTAAATACCAACGTAATTCTTGAATTATTAATTTATTTATTAAGGGGAATGATCAGACATCTTCTTAACTATGGAATAAAAGTTTATTTCTCCGGATACTAACCACTCAACTACTTTAAAGATGAGCGAGAAAAAGCAAAGAGAGAGAGAGAGTGAGTGAGTGATGTTGTGAAGTGAGAAACCATCCCTCTACTCATCGGGACTCATCGAACTCACCCTCCCAAGTCGCATCCCACCATTCACCTTTCCCCCCAAGCCCACACGCCTGCTTCAAGTATCATTTTGCAGTCGGGGGCGTGAATGCACAACAGCCGCTGCCCAGCTCTTCCCTCTACTCCTCCCTCCTTCCGCTCGCTACCGTTTCCTTTCTGGAACGACCAAACAACGCTCCTTCTTCCCCATATCTGTTGGAGTTTTGTTTGTTAAAACAAAAATGAGTGCCTTTTACCTTGTCCCACATGGGAAAGGTGGGAAAAAGTAAACCAGTTTAAAAGTGTGGGTTTTACTTTATACATTTAAAGTAATGATTGGGTGGGGCTAGACCCCACCATACCCGCGTGCGGGTGCGCGATTTTGGCGCACTTAGCACGCTTGCGCGACCGCGGTTTAATTAGCACTAATCCCTCTATTATTTATTTTATTTTTGTTTTGAAAATTCTCGAAAATAAAATATAAAATGAAAATTCGAAATTTTATTTATTAAATAAATAAATAAATAATTATTAATTATTATTCCGAATTTATTCGTGTCTTTTCAATTTGCATATGATACCCGTTCGGTTTGCAACCTTTCCCGAAGGGTTGCATTGGTTCGGTTTTAATTTCTTACGAATAGACACATTTGTTCATTTGAACAAACTTCGAAAGGATGTGTTTTTTCATTTCGCAACTTTTCACGAAGAGTTGTCTTCGGTTTTTTAAGACTAGTTTATATATATATACTTGTCAGATTGAGAAATAGGTCAGGTGATCTTTTCTTCTTTTCGAGTTTTTCTTTCTGAAAAAAAACGACAGCCATTCTTTCAATTGTTTCCTAGAGAGATCCTGGAGAAATACTAGAATTGCTATCTAGTATTCTCAAATTGAGACTTTGTTGTATCCTGGAGGATATTTTGCCGGTGACCATTAGCAACTTTGTGGGGCAAATAAATCCTTAAAGAAAGTGATATCACTCCTCAAAGTCCGACTCGAGTACTCAAAAGATCCGTCTTCATTGTTCTACCCAATTCGAAGCAGTATTTTCCCAACAATATCTAGTCTCCAGCTCCCCTTCCCCAGCTCCACACCTTCATCCTCTCTCGCTCTCGCCTCTCCATTCCTCTCCTCATCGCCTCGTCCTTTGCCGAGACCAACTGGAGCGCTTCTGAAGAGCTCTCCTACACAGTTAAAGGTGATTCGTTTACTGGGTTTAGGAGTTAAGGATATTCATAAGGTTTTTGGATGCTACAGAGTTATAGGTGATTACTGTGGTAGACATGGCCTTGTTTTCTTTGGAATTTCTCGCTTGCTGACGGAAGTTGTGTTCCCTTCATCGTCTTTTATGTTTGACTGCTGATCTCGAGGGTCCATGTATTTGGTAATGTTGAACTTAAAAAAATCCGGTCTTGTTTGCCTCCTGCTTTTCGGTCATATCTCCGGTGAACTCAGGCTTTCATTCTTCCTCGCAAACTGTGTTTTGCAGTAATCTGGCTAAATTCATTCGACTACGCCATTCTCATTGATTCCCCGCCCCCGCCCCCCGCCCCCTTTCTCTCTATTCCTCTTTATTCTTTCTGTAGTTTTTTGGAGATGTCGATGTTTGTCACTTGCACTAGTACTCACGACTCTCGGTTCGGGGCGATATTCAATCGTGTCCGGACCTAGATGAGTTTTCTCAAACGTTGGTCAGCGCATTTATTATGATTGCTCTGTGGTTGTTCTGATATGGGCTTGATCTCGGCGTCTTATTAGAATTAGCGTTGATATGAGGCTCTATGTACGGTTATTTATTGCATAGTTACATGTAGAAAGAGACTTTTATGAAATCTGGAATCTTCCAATTTCAGGATGCTAATGCCAGTAATGAGGAGAAGAATGCTCCGCTTCATTGGGCTTGTCTCGACCATGTTCAGGTGATTGTTTGATCATATTGCAAAGATTGCAGTGCATCTTTATTAAATTCCTTAGCACATTGACATTACAGGTGGTCCATAATCTGATTCTGTCCAGAGCAAATGCGAGCTTGCTAAATCGGTCAGTCATTTTTTAGACTGAAGTTGATAGCACGAGATGTTGCTCAAGGCAATGCCTCCTACGTCTTTGACATACTTCGGCACTCGTAAATCCATCCATTCAGGTAATGTGCAGAGCAGGGGGAAATCGGATCTAGTTGACATGATCAATGCCCTTGCAGCTCAAGTTGAACTAACTGGCATGAGCACGTCTTGATGGAGAGATGATTAGGATGATATGCATGTAGCTATCCTGATTTTATGCGTTTCTTTATGGGAGTAAGTGTTAGTAGGCTAATGTCATCAGAAAGTTTAGTTGTACTACGTGGCGGTTCTTGTAGTCGACTGCAAGAAACTGTCGAAAGTCTGGAGAAATTGAAGCAATCAATACATAAGAGAGACCAATCAAACTCCCTTGGAGTGTTATCCATGAAGTTTATACTGTTGCACAAGACAGTTGCCCTTGGTGGAGCTGCTTTCTTGTTTATGGTGATCGTGAGTTTCGCGTGAGTGCTCTTCTACTTGATGATGTGGGAGACGAAGGGGCGGATGGTAGAGGAGTTGTTCCGTAAATCTGCAACGAAGGAAATGGAGATGCGAACCGAGGGGCAAATAGTGAGGCTTCATCTATAATGCATGCATGATGTGTGGTTAATGTTGTGTCTAGGACTTAATATTAATTGGACATCATGCATTACAAGTGAGGCCTCATTATTTGCCTCCTTGGTCGCATTGTTGTTCCTTTGCATCTCCATCTCCCTCACTGTGGACCTCCACTCACCCAAATCTCACAATCACCATGAAAAAGAAGATGGTCTCGCCAAGGGTAACCGCCTGTGCAACGGCATTAACTTCATAGATATCGGTCCAACTTGGCATTCATGTTTTCCACTAAATCAAATCAGAGGTGGAAAATAAAATGAAAAGGAGTTGCGTAGGAGCAATACTAAAACTAAATGGAAAAACAATTTATCCTTTGAGACTTGCTATCCATACAGCTCTACATCCTGCAATTTATGTAGTCTTACTTGTCCTTCTTTGCTTTCACAATATCAAGTCCTTTAAGTGAATTTTCGATCGTGAGTAGTTCATAAACCATTTCATTTTGCCCTAAGACACCATCTATACTGGCAAAATGTGGATGGAACTTAATTTCATTTGGAAAAGAAGCACAGCCAACCAACTCTGTCTAACTTATTTTACATTATAATCTAGTAGGTTCTCCATGAAGATCATCGCATGGCGTACACATCTTTCATAACCAAAGTACCATTCTTAATCATACTGCTACAAGTTTGAACAAATACAAGTAATCGAAATCTTAGTCCTCGCTTCATATCAAATTGCTTCAGCCGGTTCTAGTACCAGGTTGAAGCAAGAAGTTTACATAGATTCACTGGCCCACTCATTCCTCTCTACCCTCTTCATATGATTCGTTTCTATGTGTTTCTATGTAGCCGACAAAATATCAACAAATTATAGTCCATCCAAACAAACAAAACAGTACAGGCATAGAGTATCGTGAATATATAACATGATGTTTCACATTATTTTGAAGTCTTGAAAACTATAACAGTGATAATTCATCTTCAATAGGAACTTCTAATTACATGTTATCTAGAAGTGGACTATCAGGCTGTAAACCTGCACAACTGGTGAGTTGCCATTGTCAAATTCCTTTTCGTCCAAAATGGCCACAACTCCTGTAATCGCTCTGATATAGTGGCAGCTAATTCAACTCCAGAGTAGCCACAACCTACAAAACAGCTACGCGAATTTCAGACCCCTTCCCAAAGTTCCTTCTCTCCAAAGCTTTTAATTTGTTGTCGACCTTCTGCAATAGAAATGTACAGGTGAGAGAATAATAAATGTACCAAATCAGAGTCAATCAACTTAGAGATGTAATTTATAGCATCACAGACCCCCCTAAAAGTTGCCTTACAAGTGCATCCTCGAGGGTTGAGAATGGCAATGCATACTCAGCTGCACCAGGTACAACATCAAGCTTCGCTTCAGCCCCCAAAGCAAGAACCAACCTGACTGCCCATGACAAAAAGAGAGAATTGGCATATCCTTATACACATAAAAACCAAATGAGCATCTATCAATCAACTGATGATTCATCAAATCCAAGTTCAACTTTAACTAATCCCAAGGAGGCTTGAACTAATATGATGCTATCCCCCAGCATATTGAAAGAAAGCTCATTTAGCTCACAAAGGCAAGGGACAATCCTAGAGCAACACCTAAGAAAAGATGATCAACACTATCCACATAAAACTATTTCCTGATTAATCAGGAAAGTTGACAGTAGAAAAAAATCTAGCTAGTGTCTGAAGTTATGAGTACAAACCTGGTAAAGGCTATATATACCCCGGTGCCTGACAAAACTATATTCCTATATGAAAAATTAAAGACATACTAGACGATATTCAAAGAGAAAATGATACTAGTCATATTCAACAAGGAGACCACTTTCAAGTTGCACAGTCCCTCCAGAACCAAATCCCGGAGGAGCATTGATTCCCAGATGATCCATTGGATCATTGGATGCAAGAGTTTTACCCTATCTTGGAAAAACTAAACATCAGTGCTCGCAAGAAGATTAGCAAATCGAGGAGCTATTTCCCATTCTTCTACTTTTGCATCAAGACATAAGTCCTCAGAGAGAATCTCCGTCACCCTTCTTCAAATAAACATATCACTGGAACTATCATTATAAACAGCAAAAAACTATTGCAAACTCTATAGTGTCATGTCTTCATACCTCCAAATAAAAGTTCATATAGCATTGGCTTGAAAACAAACCGCTCAGATTGGTCAACAAGGACCTACCGCATTATCAAAATGACCCAATTTAATAACATGGCTCAAGCTGAATAAGTAATTTGAACATTATACGTGGCATCATATGACAACATACTGGTTTCAACAAAATGTACAGACTTCTATAAGACAGTTTGGTATAGTCTAGAGGAGTGATCTTTGTTCAAATATGCAATTTCTGCTTATGATTCCATTCCAGCAACAGGGATGTATCAATGAAGAACGTGTATAACTATACAAGGATCAAAATGAATTACCTGAGGTTTCTTGCTGTTAGGCTAGACAAGTGATTCCAGTCTCAAAGCAGTGTATAAACCCCCAAATCCACCACCTAATATACACACCCTTGGTCTCTGCAAAGAAAGGTTTCTTCCGTAAAACTTAACAATAAGTACCTTGGGATTCATGTACAATAATTTCAAAAGAATATGAGCAAAATAAACATATTCAGGAGTGACGACAGAGAATAAAGCAAACACCTCCACCCACAAAACCATAGTGATTAGATTCAACTAAACTCTTCTCAGTTTCATCATTTCTTTTTGCTTCTAACCAATCCATGATTAACCTCATACCCAAGCCACAAGGCTCAAAGTTATAAATTATATTCAAGGCAAAGCCCAACCTTAAACACTAAGCTAGAATGAGACTGACTTTGGGGCAGAGCCCAAGTGGCACATGGAACTGGTGGGAGGTTTTGGAGTGGACTGATCCATTCACAGAAACCCACACCCAAACTGAGGATTTGACCCTAGTGTTTCAGCCAGGCATTGCCAATGATGACAGAGAAAATTTCATCCAAGATGAGAATTTCCCCATCATCAGCAAAAGGAAATAACTGAATAAGTAATGTTGGGTCGGCACCACCATTTTTTGCGATGCATGGAGTACTCACTGACGAAAATGACTTGCCCATATTATGAGAAAAAGAACATGAATCACCATTCCGACAACCCTGCAAGTCCAATTACACAATCAATTAATGAATTGCTTGCATTTTGTATTGGAGAATAAAGTAGCAGCAGTGATGAAAGCAAGACTTAGGAGCATATGTGGAGAGTGTGGCATGACTTGGACATAATCAGCTATAGGTACACTTGGGCAATCCTAATACCAGCTTCTTAATCTCTTGCTTCAGACAAGGAGGGACCAATTTAGGCTCAAAAGCCTCTAATCTCTTAGGAGGACTATATGCAAACAATCTCAAAAGATACTGCTGTTTCACTTTATTCCAATCTTCACTAACTATCTGAATAACACAGTAAGTCGGCAACAAGTAAGATAAAGCAATACCTGATGTAGATGTATAACAGGGCACCGAATTCTACTAAGTAAAATCCAAAAAAAAAAAAAAAAAAAACGAACCTTCGGATGTACGGGAGTCACCAATGGGGTGCCTATCGATGAGGCTTGGGAAGGTGACGGCAGGAGGCGATGGCGTTCGCGTTTAGGAGCAGACGGCGCTTCGCGGAGGAAAGAGAGAAAGAGCGAGCAGAGCGACCTTCGCTAGCGGAGAGGGAGGCCAAAATGCGAGCAGGGGTTCGTCGGCGTCGAGGTTGGCTAGTAAGGGCGCTCCACAGAGGAAAGAAGGAGAGAGCGGAGCGGAGAGAGCGGAGAGGGAGGCAAAGGGGCGTCAGCGTTGGCGTCGGGCGTGTAGGCGGAGGCCGAGGCATCGGTGTCGGAGTTGGGGGTGACGGACTTCGACGCCGACACAGGCAACCGGCGGAGGGGCGTCGGCGCCAGAGTCGAGTTCAGGGGAGGAGGCGGCGTCGGCATCAGCGTCGGCATCTACACAGGAGAGAGAGCGTGCAGGCTAGGAGGAGAGAGGGGAAGAAAGTAGAAGACACCAAGTGGGCCCACCCATCCACATGGCACCTCGTGAGTGGCCGGGGACCATGCTGATGTGGACCTCTCGGACCACCCAATATTTTCTTCATGTGTAGAGGATGTTGTGCATCTTCTCGTGAAGAGTTTATCTGTATGTATATTCTAAGGTTTGGATAATGGTCACTTTAATGAGAATCCACTGTCTCTCTATTACAGAAAATTAAAAATTCGACGTTTAGAAAAAAAAAAGAAGAGAAAAATTAAAAAAAAAAATCGATTTGTTTTACTAAAATAAAATAATGAGATTGAAATCATTTTGAAATAGTAACCAAACATTGAAAAACATTTTTGATTATATATTATCAAACAAGGAGAAAATAACCATATTCCTAGAAAATATTTTACTAGAAAGCTTTTTCCTGTATCATTAAGATTTCGCTAAATAAACACACCCTGAAACAAATCAGGCCCGAAAATCACTTGTCCAAATATAATGAGAACTAGACCCAAACTTAATAAATCCTAGTTGAGCCCAAAACCAATACTTTTTAACTCCCATGAAAACAGAAACGAACCTAAACCCACTAAACTAATTTAAGCCCATGCTAATTAAACCCAATTAAGCCTTCTAACCGAATTGCTTTTGACCTCCCGCTGCCACCGTCTTGTCCAAATGGCCGTAAGCCGACGCCCTCGGCCTGACCACGCTCTCACTCCGACGGCTTTGGACTCTTGGCGACGGCCAGCATGGCCGAACCACAGTAACGAGCCTCCATTACTGTCGGCCACAAAGGCCGAAACACAAAACAAATTAAACAACGGTAGTGGCGGGGGCAGCGAAGCCAAATTTTTTTTAGGGGCTTATTTTTTTTTTTCTTTTCCATTAGTTTTGCTTTTAGATTAAAAGCTACACTTTACATTAACGATAGTCAAACGCTAGCCGTCAAGGAGCTGAAAAAGAAAATAGAGAGAAAAGAAAAAAAAAAGAAGAGAAAAAAGTGAGTTTTTTCTTTGAGAGCTCTATGCGTGCTTTGATCTTACAAAAGATCATCGTTGTATTTCAACTTTATTCAAAGTCTAGTAGATTTGCAGAGTGTCTCTGCGCGAAAAACATAGCCAAGGTTTGGATAAACTTCGATAATAAATTTTCTGTTGTATTCTTTTGATTATGTTATTTTATTATTATATTTAGTCTTAGTGGAGAGTTTGTTTGGGTTACTTTTTTCTGAAATCAACGCGTGATTTCCTAACATTGCGCTGGTAATTTGGGCGGCGAAGACCAGCCAAGAGGGAGGAGTAACCCATGAAACGCGGGGTGACGCAACGACCACGCCGCTGATGGAAGGCGAGGATTTATCTGGACAGGTGGGGAAGCGATGAGCTCATCGAGCGATGGCTCAGTCCAAAGATTCGAGAGGAGCCAATTGTTCAGGCCGTGCAGGGTCAAAACGACTATTGTGAAGGGGGGTTTCAAAACGAATTGACTTTGATGGCAGCAATTATTGGTCAGTACGCGAGATTAACAGAGGAACAGGCGAGAAAATGATAAACATTCCCCGCATGTTGTTCTCTCCTATCCTCGGGCTGTTCACCTAATAATTCACTTTCAATATGCAGCGAGATAAACTGCTTGAACAGATCCTGCTCTTGCTGTTTCCTCTTATTGCCGAGACTGCCCTCTGCTCTGCTTTCTTTTCTTTTCTGTTTCGCACGCTCTCGCTCTCGCTCTCTGGTCCCAGGTGAAACTCTTGGTCGATTGTTGACTAGATGGCCCATATGTTGACTTAGTTTCATGTCCCCAGTAAGGCTAAAGCGATGAGGTTAGCTGAGGTTTAATGGTACGCACAAAAATGGATCAACTTGGAAGGAGAAAATCAATCGAGTATTGTTTAGTGGCCTTGAATATTTCTTCAAAGATTGGAGGGACTCGAAAGTGCCTGTCATCTTCGTCGGTCCAAGATTGTTTTGATGCCGGGCCCAAGGTATCGAAATCAACATGTCTCTAATCACGAATGTGAGGAACAAATGCAAAAATCGTGTGGGCTAGGTGTTTAGGGATTGAATTATAGCGTTATTGGCAAATTTGGTCCCTAATTTTTTTAAGAAACGCACAATCTAACCACAAAAATTTAGATGTCAACGATCATGCTCACATTAGTAGTTATCAGTAAGGAAATAAGTGTTGAAAAAGATTTTCACAATCATTTGCTATTTAATATAAAGGCACATTTAATGAGAATACTTGAGTGGTTATAGGCAATTAATTATCATAAAAGGTAAGTCTTTAAGATGAAGAGATCAAATTAAATATTTCATAGTAAGTAGTAAGTATATGCTTGGGTAGCGCTTAGGTGGAGCATTTTTTCAAATGAGAGGTGATTCTTTGGAAATATTTTGTTATTATGCATTTATATAGATAAAATGTTATTTTACAATATTGGATTGGGATTTTAAATATGTGAAACTATAGAAAAGGTACACATTCATTATTGTCCTCCACCTTATTTTTTTATAAAGCCATCGACTTTAGTAACTATAAATTATTGGAAGTTGCACCTGCTGCGAAGTTGCCTTGACATGTTTTTTATGTAGAATGGAAATTAAGAGTTTTTGTCCGTGAAATTTTCAATTAAACTCCGTGAGCCACGCAATACAAACCTCCAAAATGGTATCTCTAACCAACAAAAGTGGCATCGGGCTTCATCGTTTATATCATATAATTAAATATTCATTTTTCCTTTTTCTAATGTAATGCACGGGTTCTCCTTTTGTAAATTTTCGAGGGAGGATGATCTGGTGGAGAAGCTTTTCACATATATAATGTAATAAAAGCTCTTCCCATCACTGAATGTATTATTATTTTTGCCAAAAAGTCCGATTGAAAGTCCTCTAATTGCAATCGAGAGCCGCAAGAATATCCGAAATTGCCTAGAAGTCCCCCGGCGTAGGGGTTGGCCGCGTTGACTTTGCTAAGTGCGCGTGCGGGGGGGGGGTGGCGGCGTTGACTTTCTTCTTCTTCTTCCCTTTCGGCCCATTATCAGCAATGGCCATCATTAATCTCGTTCTCTCTTCTTCAGCTGAGCGAAAGCCGTCTCTAGTGGTCAGGACCATCATGGTTTCTCTTTCTTTCTTTCGTGCTCAAAACAATACCGCAATGGACTGGCATCATGCCCATTGACAAGCCATCTCTGCACTTCCTCTCACCAACTTTGAACAGTGGTCGAGCGCCTATAATTCTCATCTGATCCTATTTCATCCAAGGTGCTCAAACTCAAAATATATTTATATAGTGAAAAGGACAAAGGAAGGAACTCGAAGGACATTGGACGTGTAAAAAGGTGCATCTCCATTATCGTCCTTCGCCTTATTTTTCTTTTTTGAAGTCATCAACTTGATTGACTGTAAACTAGAAACAGCACCTGCTACGGAGTTGCCTATCCACGTTTTGGATGGCAAATGGGATCGGATTCAAATATGTGAAATGTCATATTGCGAACTCAGAGACGAGGTGAGAGGGCTGACGTTGTTAAGTGCGAAGTGAGCTCCTATGGCAAAATCTGGGACAGGAATGAGCACCAGCAACGCATTAGGAGGTGAATACCAGGTTTTCCTGAGTTTTAGAGGGCCTGATACTCGTCTTTCATTCACCAATATCCTCCACCAAGCCTTGGTAGATTCCGAGATTCGTGTTTTCATCGATGACGTAGGGCTTCAACCTGGTGAAAAATTAGCAACCTTCTGCAAGTGATTGACAATTGCAAGCTTTACATACCCATCTTCTCCAAAGATTACGCTTCAAGTCACTGGTGCCTTGACGAGCTTGCAAAAATGGTGGAGAACACCTCTAAACATAAAGAAGATGGGAAAGAGAAGGTCATATTGCCCATCTTCTATGATGTGAAGCCCAAAGATGTGAAGCTACAAACACCGTTATACAAGGATGTCATATTGAATTTGGAGCAAGAGATGGAGGATCAGGAGCATAAGTTCAGCTCCGAGAATATAAAGACGTGGTGGGAGTCCCTCATAGAAGTTGGTGGCATCAAGGGATGGGAGGTGGAGAAACATTCAAGGTAACAATCTAACCATGATTGTGAAAATTATTTTGTATAATCGGGCAGCCATTTTTTTTATTTAAGTAAATATTCCAGTACATTAATATTAGATGTTTATAATTTGATTCTTCTACCCCTTTTTGCCAGAAATTCTGATTCTTCTACCTGATATAAAGATTAAACATTTCTCTTCTATATTTTTGAACTTGATCGCGTCCCCACCCGGTTGGTTAGTAGATGGTCAGTATGAAAAATTTGTCACGATTGCTAAATTGAAACTGTTCTACTTTGTGGCAGCCCTCCAAAACTCATCCAGGATATTGTTGACGAGGTTGTGGCCAAGCTCGAGACAAAACGGAGACGTGTAACCGGAGATTTCGTTGGAATGGAAGATCAAATAGAAAACATAAAGAAATTATTAGACATCGATTCTGGTGATGTGCAGTTCATTGGAATTTACGGGATGGGCGGCATCGGTAAAACAACACTCGCCAAGACTATCTTCAACGAACTATGTCCTCGATTTGGCAGAAACTGCAGCTTTCTTGATGACGTGAGGGAAACGGCAAAAAGCAAGGACATAGTCGAGCTACAAAAAAAATTATTGTCTGATATCTCTTATTCAAGAGTGGCTCCCAAAATTAATAAGATTGATCAAGGGATTGATACGATTGAAGCAACAATTTCCAACAAGAAGGTGCTAATTGTATTGGATGATGTTGATGAGGCCAACCAGATCCTACAACTAATCGGAGAGAAATCTTTGCATCAAGGTAGTAGAATACTTGTTACTACTAGGGACAAGAACGTTCTGACAAGTAGGAAATTTAAGTATGAATTTAAGGATGATGAAATGATGGGGTTGGAAAGTAAAGATGCACTTAAACTTTTTAGTAGGCATGCCTTTAATGACGACTTTCCTCCAACTGATTATTGCACTCTTTCAAAGGGCATTGTCGATACTACACATGGACTACCTTTAGCTCTTCAAGCAATTGGTTCATCGCTTTTTAGGAAAAAGAGAGAGATATGGGAAGAGTGGCTAGAGAGGCTAAAGAAAACATCTCATAAGGATGTCTTGGCAAAGCTAAAGATTAGCTATGATGCCTTAGATCGGAATGAAAAACAGATATTCCTTGATATTGCGTGCTTTTTTGCTGGTGAGAATAAGACTAATCCAATGTACATGTGGAAAGATTGTAATTTGTACCCAGAGAATGCCATGGATGTCCTCATTAATAGATGCATGATAAAGGAGTTAGACAATAATAGCCTTTGGATGCACGATCAATTTAGAGACCTTGGAAGGAAAATTGTCAGAGAAGAGCGTATCGGATTGTGGGATGAAGACGACATCATTCGTGAATTAAGATCAACGGAGGTAAAGTATGGCCTAAATTGAATAGAAAATTGCTTATACCCTCTTCTTAATTCAAGATTCACTTTTTGATTTGAGAGCTACTCTTTTGTTTCATTTTCTCTTCTCTTCTACAAATTGGCAGATCAAAGAAAGCGTTCAAGCACTCAATTTGCCATGGAATTATTCTCATCGTGGTATGAGTATCACTTCGGAGCAAATTAAACGGTTTCCACGTATGCGGTTTCTTTGGTCGTCTAATGTAACCTACCGAGGTGACTTTACGGGCTGTCTTTCTGAGTTGAAATGGATCTGTTTGGATTACCCTTATGGTATCTACCGAGAACGTCGTAATCAACATTTGGAGGAAACCAATTTGTTGCATCTAGAAAACGTGGTTGTGGCGAATCTTAATGGGATTGAAATCACAAAAGATGTGTTAGATAACCTAATCAAGGTATGCCAGTTTCCCTCTTAGTCTAATTTTCTCATTCAATGAAGGACAGAATTTGACGGGTTTATTATCTAATTTTCTCATTGGTAGCTTAAATTCATATTTATTTCTTGTCTATCCTATTGTTTTATTGGCTTTTGTAGGGGGCAAGGAAATTGAAGGTTCTCACTATTCAGTTAAATACTTTGATAAGTGAGACACCAACCTTTCCCGAGTACTCAAATTTAAAGAAGTTGACTATTAGTCGATTTAACTCTTTAACGGAAATTGATTGTTCTATTGGGAAACTGAGGTGGCTGACTGACTTGAGTTTTGAGAATTGTCGGTCAATTGAAAAATTACCTGAACAAATTGGAGAGTTACAAAATTTGCAATGCCTCTGTCTTAAGTCTTGTACTAGCTTGATTGAACTCCCCACCTCAGTTTCGAAAATAAAGTCGTTAACGGAGCTGGATGTATCATGCACCTCAATTGTGGAAATGCCCAGTACAATGAGCAAGTTTCGTCACTTCCAAACACTGGACTTGAGTTGTTGTCATGAGATACAAGAGTTGCCAAAGCTCTCCATAAGTTTGACCACTTTACGGCTAAGTTCTATTTCCCTGCAAACTGTCCCTAACCTCTCATACCTTACTAATCTAGTTGAACTGCTCCTATCTGACAGCTCTCAATATAGACAACCATCAAATGAATTCCAAACTGGCGACTTGGGGTGGATTGGGAGTTTAACCAAATTGAGCAACCTGCACGTCTTCTTTACAAATGTCCATGCGCCAACTACAGAGTTGGGTTCCCTTTCTTTGCTGAAAGAACTTACTCTACATGGACTAGACTTGCCAACTTTCAAACACCTCCCGTCAAATTTGATAGTTTTAGAGCTCTACGAAACTCGAGGGAAACAAGTACACCTCGATGGGCTTCCTCCATCGGAAAAGGAGACTCCATTCCTTCCAACAAGTTTGGGAAAATCGAAAGAAAACAAGGTGTCCGAGCAACTTGATGTTCAATCTCTCGATGTCTTAGAATCGTCAGAAAGATCACATATTCAGGACTGCAAATCTTCCGAGAGTTTGGTTTGTCAGCCGGAGGATCCGGGGTGCAGTGGACTACAAGATCCCAAGATGATTGATCATTGGAGGGGAGCGATCCTTTTCCCAAGCTCCCAAAAGATGCTTGTAAAATTTCTTCTGTCGGGGTTCCTCGAGGTACAGGATATTCAATTTGTTACTGCGTTCGAATCATTGGAAGAATTTTATGTAAAAGAGTGCTTTTCGTTAAAAAGCTTAGGCGGTTTGTCAAACTCGAAGAACTTGAAGACGTTAGAGATTCACCAATGCCCAAGCTTGCAGGTTGTTGAGGGCATTGATGAATTAGAGTTTTTGCGTTTCTTGGATATTAGAAACTGCAGATCAATGGGAAGGATTCTTGATCCACTGAGCTCAAAAATACCAGATAATTGCTCGATACTCATAACAGGTTGCGGGGAGTTACCCGACTGTCGTTATAACCGTCGTTATAACCACGGTTTGGCGCGCAGTTTGGCATGTGACACTTGGAAGTCTTACAGAGAGAAGATTCTGAATGGAGCAAAACAAGCGTGGAGCTTTGAAACTGAAACAGCGGACTCTCAAACAGAAACAGGGGATTCTCTGCAGAAAACGGCGCGCCTTCTTTCCATTCATAGATCATACTTTTTTTCTTCTGCTTTGCTTGCTTTCTATTTCTAATTTAGTCTAGTGAAGAGAGACAATGAACTGATTCTAAAACGCGCAACCAAGAAAAATCTTATTAAAATTCCCCATCTTACTGGGAATCTCCTTATGTCGTGTGTGTCCACTTCGGTGGCGAGGTTGGGGATCTCACATCCCTCACCATCCATTAAGAGAAATTTTTAGGTCCAAGAGACCTCACCTCAACTCACTTCATCGTTTCCTTCTGCAGACAGAGTCGGCAAAACAAAGAGGGAAAAGAAAGTTGGATGATTATTCGTGAACGATGGATTGAATTGGGATTAGGTATCTTTTTCATGTTTTCTTCTTCCTCTCTCTCGCTGCACAAGCAAATCGCTGTCATTCAATCCACGATGCTACTCGCTCCTCGCAAACTTCAGTCCGTCGTTGGCCCTGTCGGTTGCCATCGTCTCTTCTTTCTTCGTCGTCCACAAGCTTCAAGTCCTTCTTCACGAGCTTCAAGTTCCAGGTCTGTGAGCTTCAAGTCCTTCTCTAGCGCCACTTTTCACTCTTTTGCACATTTTCTTCTTTAGTGCCGCTCAGCTGGAGGAATTTGGTGCATTCAGTAATTTCATCAGTGGCGGGAGTCATGGGCCTGAGCTCTGGATCACTAGCTAATCACTGAAGAACAGGTAAGAGTGGTGGGGCAGTTGGGTTTTTTTTTTGGGTGTGTTTTTTGGTGTGGCAGTTGGTGTTTAGTTGAATGTAATTGTGTGATTTATCTTGAAATATTAAGCATGAGCTTGAGCTCTAGCTCTAGCTTCATATGCTAATAGTTGTATGAGGGTCTGTATGCCTAGTCTAGTTATGTTACTATGCTTTCGTGGACTGCTTGATTGAGTGTAATCATGTGCGCAAGATGTTGAGCATCTTCTCTTGAAGAGTTTGTCTGTAAGTATATTCTAAAGTTTGGTTAATGGTCGCTTTAATGAGTATCCACTGTCTCTTTATTACATGTGAGGAGCTGTCTATTACCTGTGAGGAGCTCTTGATGATTGAAAAAGAAGCAACTAGTGCTTCTGTTCTTGGTTCATCATGTAGAATTAAAATGGGATGTCCATTTTTTTTTTTCATGTTTTGGTAGTTGTGGTTTCCATTGCTAATTTGAGGTCTGCTGCTGCTTATGGTTGAGGATTCCACAGGTCAAGTTTACTACGTGATCGACTCGACAATTGGCTACACAAAATACACACGGGTTTTGTTATCCGTTGAAGTAGAAACACCAAATCTTATCGCTTCATGATTACTCCCACGTTCCAGTTCTCTGTTTTGCAAATATTTTCTTATTTGAATTGAAAGAAGAGAGAAAAGTGAGCCACTTAGTAGCAAGGTGCTTGGTCAGGCTCTTGTGCTTCTTAATTTTCTTGCTTGGTCCTTCATTGTTTTATGCCTAATTCTCCACTGGAAATCATCAATTCCTTTGTGCTTTCTCTCGTCTAAGATGAGTCCTAAAGAATGTCTTAAAACTGTGGCGACTCGGTTTTATCTTTTGGATGTGTTCATTGGAGCATAATTAGAAGACCACTATGTATTTAAGCAAATACACGACTTACTATGCACCGATCAGATATTAGAAACCCTTGAAAGAGCTCAGCATGAGGTTATGACATACTTGCTAGATTTGGTTGGGTTGCTAGATTTGCTCTTCAAGGGTAGGACAGTGGACTGGAGGAACTTCCGTTATTGCTTAGCTAGGAGAGGAAAGAACTGCAATTCATTGAGGCCCTCCGTGGCTGCTTATGAGAACGCATTTTGCGATCGTTGCTCATTGCGGGTTTTACACGTTTGAAGTGTGTTTACTTGCTCAGTTAGCAAAGCATTCGAGGATTTAAGCAGTTCTGTTAATCTCCTAATTACTACTTTACTAAGTCCTAAGGTTATTCAGATTGGAAAACTTGCCATCAATTGCGGACCTGCTGTGTCCCCAATATAGACTTCTTGAACTGCACATTGTAGGATCCTGGTAATTGGAAAGAAAAATTATTCAAAACTGATGATTTATGAAATTCAATAAGTATGCCTTGAGGTCGAGTTTACATTCTCAAAATATATCGCCAAGATTATACTGTATTCAATTTATATGAGACTATAGTCTTACCGATCCAAAGGAGATTATTGTCTTGTGAAGATCGTAGCTTAATAATATTTTAGCCAACTCTGAAGTTTCTTTACCTTTTGTGATAGTACGGCGAGATCTGGAATCTTTTAGTTGGCATTTTGGTGACAAATAGTTCCTTGTAGATATAGATAGAGCAGATGGTTTTCTCCAACTGTTAACTACTACCAGCTAGATTAGTAAAGAGGGCAAGGACATTAGTGCGTTGTCTTAGGTTATCTTATATAGACATCAGTGGTGCACACAGTGATTAACCATCAAGATGGAAGCGAAGGCTGTTTGCGATGGTATCATTTCAGGTGAGACCCTGCACCGGGATTGCAACCAAACCCGCCATCCAGAGTTTTGCAACTCACTATATATCTGACAGCATTCTCCACATTTATCGAATCCAACCGTTTTAGTATCGCAAGACACAATAAGAGAACCTTCGAAGGGAAAAAGGGATTGAAGGGATGTCAATAATTTAAGAAACGTCCTCAAGAAGCAAAAAAATTATAATTGATCCAAGATGAGGACAAGACACTGAGTATAAACTTCTCCCCATGTATCCCCAGAGAAATATCCATCTTCGTTTCGCACTGCTCTGATGCCTGAATCATGGTTCAGGCACAACAATGTAGAACATTTGACACCAGGGATTATCCGACAGTAGCAACTTCAATCTCCATATAGAGAGCCCCCCTCATCAATGTCTGGCTAGCCTAAGGTAAGTTTGCCACTCGTGATGTTGAAAACTTACTAACATAAAACAACACGAAGGAACTTGCATCAATGGTAAGAGTTTGCAAATCTAGGAACCTTTATTCCAAAGGATACAATCTGTCACACAGAAGATGTCTATAATGTCTCCACCAAATCCACCAGCACAAGCAGCCCTAAGTGAAATTCACATTTTTGTTCTTTAGAGTGAAGTTTCAAAAATAAATAAAGCAACACTAATCATTTCTAAGGCACAGTCATTATTGTAACAGATGGAAATGTTAATCCCAAGCTAAAATCTTAATCATACCGTCAAATAAGAAATATTTGATTGAATGTGGAGTGGAGGTTCTGTTAGCTGCATGTTTTTCGTAGGTAATCGCAAAAAAGAAGTTGAGAGACAAATAAATACAAACGAGACCCATGCTGGCATTGCGGGATCCAAGAAACAACTTCATTTGAATCCACACTGCCAAGTTTTCCAAGAAGATCTAGAATGGTCAATCCCCAATATGCTCCATTCAATCTCTAGCGCTCCAAAACCACCTACTCAAAACTATCCTTTTTCTGAGTGCAATATAAACCCAAAAGCTCAAATCAGTAAACTCTAAAATGCTGAATGGTAGATCCAGATAAACCGAGTCATTTTCAGTAACTGGCAAGAAGTGGACAAGAGAACAAGAAGAGAATTGTTAAAATTTCATCCCTATCTTTTCATCAGACAATATGCACTCGGCATGTTTATCGCCAGCAAGCTCTCCCATCAATCAATAAGGGACTACATATCAATGAACATGGAATCAAATCTCACACATGCCACATAAGAACTTAGTAACTCAAGCGAAAAAAGTATACAATTACGCAATTTCGTGAGGTCATCAAGGATCGTAAAGATCCTATAAATTTAACAAAAGATTGTGTTCAACTTTGTTTTGAACAATCGCATGCATATTAACATGGATAAAAGGGAATGAAGCACATCTCTCTTTCCAATTGGAGAAGATGGGTCCATGCTCAAATTGCTCGCATTCCCAATTTCTGACTCAAGCACAAAATAATCTCCAGTTCAAAGAAAGCACCGCCATTTAGACAAACAAGCACGTCCAACAGAAGTAATTCCACGGACACCCATTAGCAATTACGGCTCGAACACACCTACGGCACAACATTTCTTAAATCTTCATCTCACCTTCTTACACTACTATCTATCTCGATCGCCACGAGAGATCTCCAATATTTTCTTGCTACCCGAGCTAGAAACCATCCGGCCCCAGGTCAAAGACGATCTAATCAGCAAGAAACAGTAGCGACATCAACGGAAACTAGCTTAAAAAAGCAAAATAGATATCAAATTGAAGAACAGAAGTGGCGGCGTAACGTTTAGTAGTGAAAATCGTTCACGAAGCTCCCCGAAGACCTCACCGGTCGATCGATCGATCGAAGATGAATTAGGGCGAAAACGAAGGTTTGAGCTCAATTCAGAACCAAAAATGCTCTCAGGTCGATTGAAAAATCGACTTTCTTTCGTTCGGGCTGAGGATGAAGGTTTAATTAAGCCCAAGAATTTTTGGGCCAACGAAAACTGGGCCCAATTATCCATTTTCTTCGGCTGAATATTATTTCATTGTCCTCCTATTTGGAGGGAAATGAATGATTCAAAAAATATTTTTCAAAAAAGATTACTTATAATGTTTGTAATTATTTGTATCGCTTATAAAAATGAATGATAAGAAATTTTTCATCGTTCACCAAATTGTTTAGGGAAAATATTACAAATGGTCCCTATACTTTTACTTAATGTGCAATCTCATCCCTGAACTTTCGATTGGTTCAATTTGATCCTTAAACTATCGATAATTGTCCGATCTAGTCCCAGACTATTTGAAAATTGACCATTTCGTCCTTTTGTCAATTAAAGTTAACGGAATCAGGCATTTTGGTCTTTTTTTTTTTTTTTCTTCTTCTTCTCTCTTCTCTCCGCCAACCATGGCAGAGCCGGCGGAGGGAAGCTGGCGTTAGGTGAGGGCCGTCCTCGCCGGACGCAGGCGAGGGCGGCCCTCGCCTATGTTGGGCGAGGACGGCCCTCGCCCGCGTCCGGCAAGGACGACCCTCGCTAGATTTGGCGAGGGCACCCCTCGCCCATTGCCGGCAGGGGCAACCCTTGCTAGATTTGGCGAGGCTCGTCCTCGCCCAACGCAAGCGAGGGCCACCCCTGCCAGAGTCGAGTGAGGGGCTCCCTCGCCTGCGTCCGGCAAGGACGGCCCTCACCTAATGACGGCAAGGGCCGCCCTAGCTAGCCTAGGTGAGGGCGATCCTCACTTGACGTCGGCTTCCATCTGCCGGAGTCGGCGGAGGGAAGAAAAAAAAGAAGAAGAAGGGAAAAACAGTAACGGAAGGACTAAATCGAACATTTATCGATAGTTCATGGATTAAATTGAGCCAATCGAAAGTTTAGGGACGAGATTACACATTAAGTAAAAATATAAGGACTATTTGTGACATTTTCCCAATTTTTTAGACATAAATTATTATTAATAATGAAAACATCGTTCATTGATTAATAATTTTAAGTGACGCAAGGTATTATTTTTAGAAAATATTTATCAAATAATTTATTTTTTGTGTAACAAATAGAGCATAATTATTATAGAATTCTTCACCAGAATTTGACTGGCTACATTTGGTCACCAAAAAATAATATTTAACATAATATGATTTAATGAAAATTTTATATTATCATTAAGCCTGCCGTCAGTGTAAAAGAAAAACGGAGAGAGCTTCGGCTAAACTTCTTAATTGACAAGTCTCTCTACCGAGTAGTGTTTCTTAAGAACCTAGCATTTGGTTGCATTGAACTTTAATTTTGTCAGGTTGATATTTCATTGAACTATGTACCAACATAGTCTAGGATAAACACAACACTAATATACCCTAATATTATTGCTGTAAAAGTGCCTTTGATGTCGGTTTAGT
Source organism: Eucalyptus sp. ANBG9806169 (assembly GCA_014182395.1). NCBI lineage: Eukaryota > Viridiplantae > Streptophyta > Magnoliopsida > Myrtales > Myrtaceae > Eucalyptus > Eucalyptus sp. ANBG9806169. The sequence continues at coordinate 18,478,547 of CM024579.1, read as the reverse complement.
ATGTTTCAAAAGATTGCCCCATCAAAACAAAAGGTTACGTAGTAAGAGAGACAATACTGTAAACACATAAATTTTTGTGGCTCGAAACTTAGGCTTGTCAGGTTACTCCATTGAACTCAACTTCCACCATTTATGGTTTGCAGGCAAACTAAAGAAGACATAGGGAAACTGATCTCTCCATTTCTAGAGGGTGTTTATCCTTAGAGAGTGAATCATGATACTACTCTAGATATATCAACTCTTTGGTAGTTGTTATTAGTTAGAGATGAGCGGTCTTGCCTTCGACAAGATTATATCTATTCGTGCAAACACAAGACATCATTATGCAGGATGCTTTATCCTTGTCATATTGCTGAAGAATTGCATCCGATTGCTTTGCCCAAACTGATGCTTTATCCTTGTCATTGGATCTAAGATAAAATAAAAGAGAAATTGTTCTTACTTGAGAAAGTCTACACCGATGATCATGATACTATTCTAGGTTTGTGTCGAGGATGGCCGAACGGCGCTCAGCCGGGGGGAATTTTCTGCTCTCTCACTCTCGGTCTCCCTCTCGGGCAGATCCCCTCTATCTCCCCGTTTCGCTCTCCGTCCATTTCTCCCTTTGCCCGAGCCCCCAGAATCCCCCCTCTACGCCCGGCAGGCGCACATCGCCTCTACCACTGCCAGCTCACCGTGCCGGCTTGCCCCTAACGCAAAAGGCGTGCTCCTCACTCCCCGTCCCGCCTTTGCTACCGTTCTTCATCCTCCTTTTTATTTTTTGCAAAACGCGTGAGAGCGTGAGCGAGTGGGGGTGTGTGTGTGAGGGAGAAGATGAAGGAAGAGGCTGGGCTTGGGGAAAAGAAAAGGAAACGTGGGCCGAGCTGGCCTAGGCATAAAGAAAAGGTAAAAAAGAAAGGGAAATAAGGCTGGGTCGGCCTAACCCCGGCCCGATCTAACTTTTTCTTTTCTTCTTCTTTCTTTTTTAAATAATAATTTTTTTAATCAATTAGTTAATTTTTTATTTTTTTTCCACTTTTTAAATTTTTTTCTTATAAATTATATACATCGTAATGTAAATGCTCATAATGTGTATATACTATGCAATTTTAGTGAAAACTATTTTCTTTTAGGGGTTAAAAATTAATTCTTAATTTTCTATACAATTAAATCTTATATGAACAGGAAAAATTTAGGACTATTTTATCTTAATTGATGAGGATTGTCGCAGAGGTACAAATTTCAATTACTAGATTTTTAAGTAGATGAATTCTAAGTTGCTTGGTGCATTGGTGTATTTTTCTTCAAGTGGCAGATTGTTGGCAAGTGATGCCAAATTTTTTTTGGGTTTTTTTTTTTTTTTTTTTTTGTCTTTTATATTAGTCTTGCTTTTAGGTTAAAAGCTACCCTTTACATTAGCGATAGTCAAACCCTAGCCATCAAGGGGCCGAAAAAAGAAAATAGAGAGAAAAGAAAAAAGAGAAAAGAGAAAAAAAATGAGTTTTTTCTTTGAGGACTCTATTAGTGTTCTGATCTTACGAAAGGTCATCCCTGTATTTGAACTTTATTCAAAGTCTAGTAGATTTGCAGAGTGTATCTGCACGAAAACATAGCCAAAGTTTGGATGAACTTCGATAATAAATTTTCAGCTGTATTCTTTTGATTGTGTTATTTTATTATTATATTTAGTCTTGGTGGACAGTTTGTTTGGGTTACTTTTTTCTGAAATCAACGCGTGATTTCCTAACATAGCGCTGGTAATTTGGGCGGCGAAGACCAGCCAAGAGAGAGGACTGACCCATGAATCGCGAGGTGACGCAACGACCACGCTGCTGATGGAAGGCGAGGATTTATCTGGACAGGTGGGGAAGCGATGAGCTCATCGAGCGATGGCTAAGTCCAAAGATTCGAGAGGAGACGATTGTTCAGGCCGTGCAGGGTCAAAACGACTATTGTGAAGGGGGGTTTCAAAACGAATTGACTTTGATGGCAGCAATGATTGGTTAGTACGCGAGATTAACGGAGGAACAGGCAAGAAAATGATAAACATTCCCTGCATGTTGTCCTCTCCTATCCTCGGGCTGTTCACCTAATAATTCACTTTCAATATGCAGCAAGATAAACCGTCTGAACACAGTGAACATGTCCTACTCTTGCTATTTCCTCTTATTGCCAAGACTGCCCTCTGCTCTGCTTTCTTTTCTTTTCTGTTTCGCATGCTCTCGCTCTCTGGTCCCAGGTGAAACTCTTGGTCGATTGTTGACTAGATGGCCCATATGTTGACTTAGTTTCATGTCCCCAGTAAGGCTAAAGCGATGAGGTTAGATGAGGTTTAATGGTACGCACAAAAATGGATCAACTTAGAAAGAGAAAATCAATCGAGTAATGTTGAGTGGCCCTGAATATTTCTTCAGAGATTGGAGGGACTCGAAAGTGCCTGTTATCTTCGTTGGTCCAAGATTGTTTTGATGCCGGGCCCAAGGTATCGAAATTAACATGCCTCTAATCACAAATGTGAGGAATGAATGCAAAACTCGTGCAGGCTAGGTGTTCTTGGTTAGGGATTGAATTATAGCGTCATTGGCAAATTTGGTCCCTAATTTTTTTTTTAAGAAACGCACAATCTAACCACAAAAATTTAGATGTCAACAACTAGGCTCACATTCTAGTAGTTATCAGTAAGGAAATAAGTGTTAAAAAAGATTTGCACAATCATTTGCTATTTAATAGAAAGGCACATTTAACGAGAATACTTGAGGTGTTACAGGCAATTAATTATAACAAAAGGTAAGACTTTAAGATGAAGAGATCAAATTAAATATTTCATAGTAAGTAGTAAGTATATGCTTGAGTAGCGCTTAGGTGGAGCATTTTTTCATATGAGAGGTGATTCTTTGGAAATATTTTGTTATTATGCATTTATATAGATAAATTGTTATTTTACAATATTGGATTGGGATTTTAAATATGTGAAGCTATAGAAAAGGAACACATTCATTATTGTCCTCCACCTTATTTTTTTAATAAAGCCATCGACTTTAGTAACTATGAATTGGAAGTTGCACCTGCTACGAAGTTGCCAGGGAAATGCTAAAAACCAAGGGCCTAGTCATGCCACAAGAAAAAATATTTTTCGATATATGTTATTCTAGAGTGACTCGTGACAATGATAACATTGATAGATGCTAATTGTATTGGATGATGTTGATGATGACAATCATATCCAAAAATTAATCGGAGTGAATTCTTTGTATCTTGGTACTAGGATACTTGTTGCCTCTAGGGGACAAGAGTGTATATGAGGGAAGTATATATGCAAGGATTAAGAATTGGTGGGTTGGGTTGAGCAATGAAGACGCACTTAACTTTTATGTAGGCATACCTCTAGTTAAAATGTGGAAAAGGCTTAGCTGACCATCACTCCTTCAAATGATGGAGTGACGGTCAGTTGAGAACCACACATTTTGGAGGAAACCGGTTGAAATCCATCTTTTACCCTTTTTTTTATGTTTTGTTATTGTAAGCTTAAATTAGGAGATAAAGTCATAAGAGGACCCACGCAATCAATTTTCATGAATATGATGAAAGAAAATATAAATTAGATACCAAAATATAATTGGTAATTTGGATGATATGAGTTATCGTAACTATTCTTGAAATTTGATTTGCAATTGGGAAAGAATCGAGGGTTTTCAATAGTTGCTGATACGTATTATTATTATTTTACTTAAAATACCTTCCTATAAATTGACTTTTTATCTATATAATATGACATATGGTCATATCTCGTGTTACGTGAATCTTCTCAACAAACCAAACATTGAAGCTATATTAGGTGAAATATTTATAAAAATTGACAAAAATCATTTCGGCTTAGTTTTCACTCGTGTGATCCTAAGATTGATTTTGTAATATTTTAGGTCCCAACTCATCTTCATCTACGAGATTTGGATCAGTGAGGTAAATTTTATTCCCTACTAATTCATTATTCTTATGTTGTTCTTTTCTTTACCTCATTTGTTTTATGCGTAATTAACATTACTCGTCTTAATTTTAGGTCATCAGAGAGTCCTTCCAGAGCAATTTGATTTTGGCGATAGGATTGAGAAGCCAATTCATTGCACAATAATTTTGTTATTAGTTGCAAAGCCAACAATTCAAGTGTTTTTTCATCTTTTAAATTTAATAGATCTACATAACAAAATGAACAATTTCTTTTTAGTGGAGGACAATATTTTTTACTTCTAATTATTTATATTTCAGTATCTAATTTATTTTTCCTTTCATAATATTCATGAAAATTGATTGTATGGGCCCTCTTATGATTTTATCTCTCAATTTAAGCTTGCAATAAGAAAACATAAAATTCAAAAGAAAAAGGGGGGGGTAGTAAAAGATGGAATCCATGCGAATTGTGTGGTCATTAGTTGACCGTCACTCCATCATTTCACAGAGGACGGTTGGCTAAACTGCACCCTAAAAAAAGCGGTAGAGAGAAAATTGGTTATTCGTATAGATTTATTCAT